>VFFE01007141.1:1429915-1608971 GCA_008921705.1 Burhinus oedicnemus | reverse complement strand
CTTTGGACCCGTTTTCTGCCAGGCGGGTGTCGCGGCGGTGCGGGCAGAGCCGCCTCCCCCCTCCCCTCCCTTCCCCTCCGCCTCAGAGCCCTCCCGCCGCGGGCGGGAAGGCCCCGCGTCCCTGCCCTGCTTTGAGGAGCAATGCCAGCATTTCAGCTCTGTTAAAGTAAAATGAGAGCTACTGGGAAAGCTGACTGTGGTGCGAGGACTTAAGTCTTACGTATAGTACAAAAAAAACCCCACTTGTAGTTATAAAATCAGTGTTTCACTGACTCTTGTGATACTTGGTGAGGTGTTTTTCTTGTGGAGCAGGTGACTGAAAGTACCAGCTTTTATTTGGCCCAGCTTGAAAATCATCTCACTTGAAAGCTTCCAGAATAAGAAGTAAATTTACAAACTACAAAAATATTCTTTCACTGGAAAAAAATACATATGCACAGAGGTAATTTGGAGGGCGTGTATAATGCTTTAGTGTTTAGCAGTCTCTCATCTTGCCCGCTTTTTTTGCACTAGACTGTAAAAGTTAACAATAATTTGGGTTGCTGTTTTGAAATCAGTTTAACGGGCCCTTCAGGACTGTCTCATCTCTTCATGCTTTATTTTTTTTTAACTTCCTCCAGGCTAGTGCACAGAATGTGCTTTTGTTCTTTGGGACTTTTGTAGATAAACTATGAAATGAAAATAACTGAGCTTTAGACAGAAGCATACCCGTTGGACTTCATAGGTTATGGAGACATACAGACCAAAAAAAGATAGTAAAGCTACTGTTTGCATTATAAGCTAAAAACTTAGCAGGGTTATATCAAGAGTTGTCCTGACTCCAGGGAATCTGAATTTGAGATGTTGCTAAAGCTTATGAAGCTAACAAAGCTACGCTTCCCCCCCCCCGCCATTGTCCTGGGCAGATCAGAAATACATATGGTATTGTAAGAGCAAAGCCTGATAGTGCTGGGTACTTCATAACCTTAAACTGTCTGTTGGAGCAGGTGATGCTCTACCTTATCAAAACCTAGATTTATTTTTTGTAGTACTTTTCTAGATCTGTGAGTTTTTCAGACTCTTCTCACCAGCAACAACTTCCTCTGTGCTTTCATATCCTGTTTTACCACTGTCTTTGCACCAAGGTAGTGTGGTGTGCTCACTCTGACTTAAATCTTTTCTGCTTTGTATGACATTAATATTATTAGCAAGTGAGAGAGATTTACCTTGATCTATTAAGATAGCTGGGAAGTTGAACTGTTCATGCGGGACATGAGAGATCTCTAGTTCTCAGTCATATCTTAGTAGAGTTCCCTAACGCATTTTAAGCTATTACATAAAAGGTAGTTTTAGTCTTTTTTACTTTTAAAAACAAGTGACTTATACTATTGAGTGATCTCAACAGACAAAAACCCCTTCAGAACTACACTAAGTTGATCCGTTTTGATCAATCGATAATCTTCTGGGGATTTTTAGACCCCTTTTTACCTTCTGGTCAGTATTTTGATCAGGAAAGATATTTCATTTCACTCCTTAGAGTTAAGCACTGTCTTTGACCTTACCCAGTCATTTGATAGCTTGTGCATGTTCTGTACGCTCTCAAAGCACTACCAACAACTCTGCATTTGTGTCAACCAATTCTTTGTGTATTCTAGGATGACATCCAAGATCAGATTATTTGAAAACATATTCTTGCTGCCTAATTTCCTTTGTAGTTTTTAGAATAACTGACAGTTTTAATGACCCTGGAAAATCACTAATGCCTAAGCAGGACATTAAGAAAGACATGGAAGAAAAATAGGGACAATGGACAGTGGGAACCAGTGTGGAGGCAGCTAAGGAGACCACAAACATCACAAGCCAGAATATTGAGACAATAAGTTGTATCATGTGCCTTTCTCCCCTGTGTGCGCATAGGTGAAATTACTGCTGTTGACTCTGAGCAAAACTAGGTTTGGCGATCTCTGCTCAAAGACCAAAGGATGCAAGAAGTAAATTGTTTCACATGTAGCATACTTATACCAAGTTTTGTTCTGTACTCCCCAGGATTTCATTTTTATATTATAGCTCTTCTTCATCTGAGAAAAGGAAGTTATAATAATTGAACTTTTTGCAAAGAATTTTGAAGATGAGTGCTCAAGATTTAATATTGTATTTTCATTGATCTATTTGGCACTTGGTTTGATAGTGGCTAAAGGAGGAAGCTTTTAGGTACTAGTTTATAATGTAAAAATGCAAAAGTAATGCAAAACTTCTCATAAAGAGTGGGAGCACTAGGAAGAAAAAAGCAACTGTATCTACCAGTAGCTAACTTGACATTCTTACTGTTTTGTCAGTTGTAAGAAAAAAAGTTATATATAAACACAGAAAAGGAGCTTACCCAAATAGATCTCCTAATTTCAGGGTAACAACCTGTTTTCTAGTGGTGCATTTTTTCTTTGGGAGACAAAAATACTTGGTAAAATATTTTTAAGGAAACATTTGCTAAACAAGTCAAATAAATTTCTGGGAATACCATGAGAAAGCTGAACAAAGGGAACCTACTTTATTATTTAGGAATTTGGAGTTGTTTTTCTTATTGCTAATAGCACATTTAAAATGCACAGTTGTATCTACTAGTGCCATCCTTCTGATGAGTTGGAGTAAGATTCTGTAAAGGAAGAGAGAAAGTTAATCTTTAATTCCGCAGTTATTCCACAGCATTATGAAGATAGTCATCTTAATGCCAATCTGACAAGAGAAAGAGATAAAGCTGTCTTATGGTATTGTGATTTTTTTTTGTTTGTTTTTTTTGTTCTCTAGAATGATGCTGGGCCAGGGGTAGTGGACTACAGCTTCTCACTGAACAAAGCTGAACCACCTTCTAATCTCTTATGCATAGATTCTTATGACAAGATTATGGAAATCCCCAGCTCATCCAGTTGTCCAAGGCTGGATCATAGAAATTCTCAAGCACACGAGGAACATTACTAGCTGTGATTATAATCATGGAACTGATTTCTTGTGTGAGTAATCCTAATACAAGCAAGTAAACCATTTTTAAATTTTTTAGCCACCGAAGCACCCTGATCCCATTTTCTGTAGTGGGACTGTTGGCATGAATATGGATTACAAGGTCAGAGAAATGATGAAATGTATGAAGTCTCTCATACCTGTTTTCTGGACAAGGCTTTACATGTCAAATTAATATCTTTGGAGAAATCCGTATCTATTTCTAATCTGATAAGTGTAACTAAAATAATCTTTCTTATAGTGTAGACTGTTGGGGGGCCCTCCAGTAGAGGTGTTCCACACCCCCCTCTCCTTTTGTGCAGCTTAAAAGGCTTTGAAGTAGCAATTGTTTATATAGTTAAGGAGAAAAAGATTTAAATGTAAGAAAGATCAGTACACATGCGCACACTTGTTTACAGAAATGTTGAGGAAATACGTTCTCCAGATTGGGGGAGGGAGTGACAGGGGTAGAGATGTTACTGATGCTTATCTTACAGTAATTTCATATTTTCATACTCAAAAATTATCCTCATTTGATAGCAAGCTAGAAATTAAACCAGTTCTTAAAATAGTCTTGAGGCAGAAATCTTCATGCCATGTAATAAAATATATTTTTCTCAATTAAGGAAAACATTTGCATTGCTTTTTTCCTAGCCAAAGAAGTTGGGCTAGGAGAAGCACAATTTTATTGTGCTTCCATGAGGATTCAGGCATATTGCTGAATTAAAAACCTAGGCAAGCTTGCCTTTTGTTACAAGAGGTAAAGGCCTCCTTACAGAACTTGCTGGATCCTGAGAGTTCAGCATATCTAGATGATGCAGTCTGCCTGGGTGCCTTATGTTTTTGCTTTGTCCATGGTCTCCTCCAGGAACGCTGGTTCACTTCTAATGGGGTTCTCTTGATCTGCTGCTTGGCTTCATCTTCCCAGAACCAGAGGCAGTAATATTGTCCCTTCCATCAAAGTTTCTAAGCCATGATTTTTTAATGCATGTTTCAATTAATTCAATTTTTTTTTCTGCAGTTTTGTTTGGATTCCATTTGCTTCCCCAAATATCCTGGAACTGTACTGTTAAAGAATGACAGAGATTTCTTTCCCTACTGATTAGATACCCTTGCGTCTCACTGCCTTGCTTCCAGCAATGCAAAACTGATGAAAATCAATGAAAGTCTTGCACAGTTTTACATAACATTGTTTTTCTGTCACCTTTCTGGAAGCCACATCTTACCTTTACAATTTCATAATAATATATGGCAAGTTCAGAATGAGTCTGTATTTGACTGGAAGAATGCAGAGAAACGTGTCAGTGAACTAATGTTTTGCTGTGGCTTTGTGTAATGCAGTTATTACTTAAAACATAAAAAGCTTGTGTGGTTGTTGCCTACTTCCCTCTGAGTTATTGGCATCTCATGCACTTTTTACAAGCTGAGTTGTAGTTCATGGAAAAAACTGATATACTGTAAAGCACTCCACATGTGCGGGCAGTACAGGTGCTTTCTCACTGCACATCACTTGTCCAGTCTTTTTTCCAAGTGTCAGCATAAAGAAGCACTTCTTGCAAATTTGCTTTAATTTCACCAATATGACTGCAAGCTCTTGGGCCTCTAGCTGACTTTCTGCACCTTGTTCACACATCTCTAATCACAAGGCTGTAAAGTTAACCCTTGTTTACAGAAGTGTCTTGCCAACTGCTGTTCACAAATCATTCCTGATAACCTCTGTAGTGAAGTAGACATCCTGATAGAATGCATTTGTTAAGAAGCTTCAGAAGTACTGGATTGTTGTTAACTACACTTTGAAATTACTCTTGTCAAAATTATGTTGATCTCTAGCTATTGGTACAGAAGTTGGGAGATTAAAGGATTAGTTAGCTGTAAACCTGCCTTTGTAGATGTATTAGAATGAAAAGAGCTGAAAAACAGGTAGTAGCCTAGAGTTTTCAATTCTTAGAAACTTTAGTAGCTAATAACCTGATAGTGGATTGCTGGAGTCGCTTCGTTGGTGTCAACAGGTGCATTGACAGTCTCTGTATATTTGGGAAGATGGAAACATTTATACATACATATAAATTAGTACATATGCCCCCAATTTAATGTATGTTACAAAAATAACGTGTGTGGAAACAGACCATCAGTTGCTTTTCATGAGGGCTAAAAAGATTTGTGGGTTGTACCACTTCTTTCATTAAACCCATTTCTGAAGAAGGGATGTTTGTTTCCTTTCTTTAAAAGAAAGCAATTGTTTTGACATCATGCATTCAGGATTGCACCTAGGCGTGATGTGATTTGTTACTTTTTATACGAACAGGTTTAGTTACTCTTCAAAAATTGTCTTTTACATGGTCTGGAAGTCAGGAGTATTCCATATAGTTATGTAATTTGTGTTAATTTCTGTAAAAATGGGATTTTTTTGACGACTGATAAGTAAAAGCCATTTCAGGTAACAGAGAAGCATTCTTTTTTTCACAATTTTCAACAAGCTGTCAAGAAAAATATTTTGGGTGTTAGAGGATTAGAATTAAGGAAAGTTTCTAAGCTGCCTTTTTATACTATGTACCTCAGTGCCTAAAGCACTTGCCTGGCTGTTTTTTGATCCTGCATCTTACTTCTAAACGATAGTAATTTTAAGTTTTTTAAAAAATATGTCAGTACTTAGAGGCAGATTGGGCTTTTTGAAAGTCATTATATTTAAATATGTAGGTAGGTATTTACAGTCTGTTCCTATTGTTACAACCTAACCCTAGAAGGATGCCAAAAGTTAAACAGACCATTCTCTTTTTTTTTTTTTTTTTTTTTTTTTTTTTTTTTTTTATTTGCAAAAGTCCCCCACCCTTTTTCTCACATAACTGGAAAGCCTTCTGACAGTGTAGAGATTAAGATTCTTGGTTTGTAATTTTACTGTGTGAAATAGTTCCTTTGTGATGTAATACAATATTTAGGGTGTTGCAACAATGAATTTGCACTTGCAGTGCATATGACACAACAGTACGGTGTCTGGTAGGATGCTTTTGCATCATGGATTACATGACCAAGATTTTTTCTGATTGTCAAATATT
Organism: Burhinus oedicnemus; assembly: GCA_008921705.1. Classification (NCBI taxonomy): domain Eukaryota; kingdom Metazoa; phylum Chordata; class Aves; order Charadriiformes; family Burhinidae; genus Burhinus; species Burhinus oedicnemus. The sequence goes on along the minus strand of VFFE01007141.1, from coordinate 1,602,948 downwards.
TTCAATTGGATATGCTGCTTAAGAGAGCTTGAACCCTCAACCCCCTGCAAAATCAATAAAACAAAATCTTATAGATGCCTTTGTTAGTGTAGATTCTCTTCGTTGCTTAAATAATGCAGGCAGCTGTTAATTATTATTTTTAAACTGATTTTTCCTGTTTAAGTACTCTTACTCCTGAACGAGAGCTTTATGTCTTGTTGAGGCTTCTTGCACATTGTTGACTTCCATTCACTTCAGAGGAAACTGAGTTGCATGCAATACCCCAATGAAATTGTTTGGTATTATTCAGTATTACCTTAAAAGATAATATAACGAAATTTAGTATCCAGCCAAAGTCTGACTAACTGCTAATGGTATCCTGTCAGAGTGAATCAGAAACTCAATACTGGACAGAGCACTAAGTGTTACTCATTTTTAACATTGCCAGCAGAAATAACAGAACAAATGGGAAGCCACAGCACTGTGAGTTACCTGTGTAATTGGCACCACCTAAAGCTGACCTTTAGGTTTCCAAAGCATAATGTATATCTTGGGTACACAGCAAGAAGAGAAATAATGAAATTGACAGGCTAGACTCATCATTGAAAAAAATATGTAATCCATTTTACATTGACACATAATTCTTTGAGATTCTGGAAGCCATCCAGTACCCATTTTAGTATTTTCAGACAAATGGCTGACACTTTAATGATCAGCTATTTAAGGTCAGCAATTTAAAACAGAGTGGTCTACTTGTTCCAAATGAAATTTAATGTTTGAAAAGGAGTTTAGTGTCCGACTATATGTGCAGCATCTGAAAACATAAATTGACCTCCTAGAAGGAACGTGTCTGCATGCGTATCTGTTCACATGCACATCTCGTGATGTTAATAGTGTCATAAAAGTTATCAGTTTGATTAAATGCATTTATCATTCTCTAGTAATGTACACAGTGGTATGTGCATTATTTTATTAAACTTTTACTTTATGAAAGGCAAGCTGGTTATAAAATGTTCTGTCTGCTGTGACATATTGAAAGACACATGGTGTGTATACCCAAATCACATATCAGATCTCACTTTTCTAATTAATAAACATTGTGGCAAAATTTTGCTCTAGGCATATTTTGACTTTTGCTGCATATGTTTTTAAAAGTATGTTCCAAATGCTGGCCTGTCATGTTGTATCATTCTTTATTTCGTAACTTAGTAATGACAACAGATTTTTGTAGGTGTACTGCCTACTGAAAAACAGCATCTTGGTCAATACAATTTATTTAAATGCAAAGAAGTCATTAGCTGTGTTTAATATCATTCTCAGCATTACACATAACTGAACCAATACTTTATTATGCTCCAGTGGTGAAATACAAAATAATACCTACAGCAGGATGAGGTATAGTTCATAGCATTTCAGTGCTTTTAACAAGAATAAAGCTGTAGCTTAAGAGAATTAATTGCAGCATTGGATGTAGAGTACTTTGGATTATCTTTCTTGATCATTTGATTGAAAAAACATTTCCTACACATGCTTTCTCGATACAAGATCAGAATAATTACAGCTGAGTAAATGCCTCAAAAAAACTCTTTTGTTTACACTGAATAAAACAATAGGCTAAATTGCCCTTGCTTGTGCTTATACTTTCTTCCTGCTTGCCCCAGCTGTTTTAATGACTAGCTTAACATGAAAAATGTGTGCAGAAAAAGCTTTCTCTTAAGACTTTTTGGTAATTGTTTTTAAAGTTATCAGTCTCAAAAGACAGTAATTGCTCAAGAAATATCATTATAAAAAGTTGCTTGGAGCAGTCATACTGTAGATCACATGGTGTGTGTCCACTCCTAATTAAAGACATAATTAAAGATTGTTGGGGACTAGTTTAGATGATATGATAAATATTATTCAAGTATGCTAGCTGAAACTGCCACCAGAGGTTTGGACAATACAAAATGGGGAAAAGGTGAACAGTTCTTTAACCTGAGATGGTGCCAGATTTTCACTCAGAGCCTGTGGAAAAGTTATGGCGTGGGCCTGCGATCGCTTTCCCCCGCTAGGGCTCACTCAGCTTGAAGTGATGGTGCTTTGAGCAGCGGGCCCAACCAGGAGACATCCAGAAGTCCATTCCAAACTAGATTATTCTCTGATTTTGTCGTGACCAGCTCCCAGCCTCATAAAGCAAAATCATATCGGCGAATTTGCTTCATTCTTCTGAATCTGCTTTTCTTCCCCAGTTGCTGTCCCATTAACTCAACTGGGAAATTAATAGTCCTGCTCAGCTGTTTTGCTGGTGGGACTTGCAGAGGCAGTTGAGCTCAGTTAGGCTTTGTGGAAACCGCTTCCTTGAACCGTGGTGATTATCAGCCTTCTGTTTTCACTTGTGGAACGGCACATTAGTTGTCTTAGTATTCGATGTACTTAATTTTCATCCTGTAGCTGCACACTGAGAGGAGTAATCATATCCTTTTAACTGACGGCATTTAGTTTAATTGCCCGAGTCAGGATCTTGATTGCACCCTGGTGGTGTGTCTGGACCTTCACTCCTGCCTATGCTGGAAATGGGGTGCGTGGACCTGGCAATCTGAAGGTCCTGCAAATGCATAGCGGTCTTGTACAATACGGTACCTTCTGGTGGTAACTGAGCTATCTGGAAATAAGAGAAGCTTTGCAAATGCGTTCTTCCCAAAAGACTGAAATAGCTTGGTCAAAATGCAAATAAAACGCTTCAGTAGACAACCCATTTGTTTAACCTAGTTCTGCATGACCCCCTCTTTTACAAGGAGTTATTCTCAAAGACCTTGTCCAGATTAGGAGGGTACTGCTCTTGAATGGTACTGTACTGGTGCAGTGAACCCATTTAATTCATTAATTGCTCAGCTGGTATGAGGTTCTAAGCAGTTGTATGTGGAAGCATGAGGGAGAAGGACCTGCAGCGCAAGGCGGCGGGAGGTACAGCACTCCCTGACAGCACCTCCCTGCCACTGCCGGAAGGATGACTGCCTCATCTTCAAAGTTCTTTAAACAAAGGGGGTCTGCAGTAGGGTAAAGAGTGCTAACAAAAGCTTAACTCGCCCTGCTCAAAACAGTAAACTTATGCAACTTTCTATGCCTTTCTGAAGCAAAGAAATGGACAGGAGAATCTTATTTGTTTTTGTGATACAGAATGGATGAGTCACCAGGTAAAAAATTTGAAAAAAGTGAGAACACCAGGGTTTGATTGAGAAGTGTTACTGTCTTCATTCTTTGTAGAACACTATTAATGAAACAAATAAAATCCCTATAGGTGAATATACAAAGGTGATGATAACTATAAAAAATAAATCTTCCTGTAGCACTTTTACAGTAGATTTTGCTGTTAAATATGATATTATTTTTTTTTGTCATGATGATACGCAGTCTGTTTTACCTCTCAATACTAAAAGTACTAAGGACTTACATGGAAAAAAACATTATTCACTGTATTTCCCGTAACTTCATATCTTGTTCAGTTATTTACACTTATTCACAGTGGATGCAAAACAGCGTTAGATTGTAATTATCTCCTTGTGTGAAACAGTGCTAGCATTTTATCATTTACACTTTGCCTGGGTGTAAATTGCATGGTCAGTCCCAGAACATTCTCTCAGGAGTGAATTACATGAAGAAAACTTGAGAATGAGATCAACAAAGTAGTAAACTCTTAATTCATAATTTGAATGTCAGTGTCCTGCTTTTGTTGAAAACAGTGTTTGTGGTTTTTTCCACTGTCAGTGGGGAAAAAATTGAAAATGAGGGGCTTACTTGAACTGCCTGAAGGGGGTTATAAAGAAAGGACAAAAGAAGTTATTCACTGTTTCTTGGTTTGCGTCAGGTACAGGTAGTAGGCTCTGCAGTTAAGTCCCAGTCATGCTTTACAATTAATATTGCTTCACTTTTTGCATGTGGAGCTACCTGAGTGTTCCACTGTCAACACTATTGGAAGCGGTAGCGAGACCCTATATGTCATGGGAGGTTATGTGTTAGTCTCATTGAATACATCAAGCAGATCGTGGGCTGAAGAGCAAGGTGGTACTTAATCACTTAATTATCACCTTTTTTTTTGTTCACCCAGACCCAGTTGTAGTTCCACATTGCTAAAGGACTGCTTAGGGACAGACTGTACTAAGAAAAGTGCAGATGCCGTCAGTGCTGTAATTTCTGTTTTCTTTTCTCACCTTACATTGTAAGAAATAATCATCTTTATTACTGGAAGTACTTTTCGGTACTCTTGGATTTTTATTTAAACAGCTCTGTTTTTTTTTTTTAAAAAAGGGCTTGGACAGCCTGCAGGTGTTGATAAAGGTATGTGAAGAATTTTGCAATGTTTCAGTGGTGTGGCTTGGTCATGGGTAAACTTCATTGCTGTTACAGCCTCTCTGAATACACAAAAAGGACTTCAATAGCACGGAGTTAAGCAGCGTGCCCGTGAAGAATGTGAGTGGTTCTGGTTTTGGGAATAACACCGAGGATGAAGCTGTGCTAGACTTACTTCTGAGAAACTAGTTGCAGTTGAACAGGTTAGTAGTTAGGATGAAAGTGATTGTGAAAGCCAAGGTAGCATATCTAGAGAAAGAAAATCTTTAGAACAGTAAATATTTGGATTAAAAAAAACCCCACAAAACAACTACAAAGTTAAGTGTTATTAGTTGAATTTAGCATCTATGAGTTGGTATATGAAGAATTCCCTGAGGAAAACATCTCACTGGGAGTAAAAACACAGGGCAGACATGCCAGTTTTGAAAAGGGAACATCCTAAAGGCACAGTAATGGTCTGTTTGGTGTTGAAAAGGAGAGCAAGATACCAAATGTATTTACCAGGGTTTTTCAGTGACCTGAAAATTGAAACTGAATTGTACAAGAACATGGAAAAAGAAATTAGGAGTGGATATAAAATAATTCAATAAGAATGTCTGGACAAGTTAAGGACTATTAAGGATTCTCGAAATACTCTGAAATCACATTTGAAAACGGGGAAAACTAAAGCAAAGTATGGCTCCAGTGCCTAACCAAGTGAATAAGGAAATAATGGGTGAAATAAATGAGGCTGAAATGTTTAAAGCCTTTGCTTTCTAATTTTTAGATTATTGGTGATCGTGTGGTCACCAGCATAATCACAAAGCAATTTCTGTTAACTATTAGGGTAATGAAAATAATAGGTCTAGAATATTTAAATAAACTAGACATCTAAACCAAGATAATGTGATGAAATTTATAGTAGGCTAACCGTGGAGTTATGTGGAAAACTCTCTGACTTCTTAGTATTTGAAAATGATCATAGGGTCCATAGGACTCACATGAATGGAAGTCATCTGGCACACTTACAGAAGCAGAGGAAGGAAGGTCTAAAATTCTGAACAAGTCAGACTAATGTCAATAACAAGGAAAACTTTGAAATAACTTATTGAGCAGTTTAAAAGCCTCCAAAGGTGAGAAGAAACAGCCTGAGCTGTTCTGCCAAAAACATTATATCAAAGGCATTCTAATTTCTGTCTTGGCAGAATATTAGTTCTAATAGACCTATTGGGGAGAAAAAGTTATGAATTACTGTGATTAGACTATAACATTCTTATAAGCAAGAAGGGAAAATAGTATCTATATTAAATATAAATGCACAATGATGTATTCCTAGAGTAGCTCCTACAGTATAAATAGGCAAACATAAGTGGAGCATATCAAGTCTTTTTTTTTCACTTCTGTTACAGAATGGGGAAAATATTCTAGTAGAAACGGAGCCCCAGTACTTCTGTGATTCTTGCTAGTGTCAGGGAATCTGGAGACTCCCAAGTGCGTAATACGCTTGTACAATTTAGGACAGGTCCGACAAAAGCTTTATTGACTATGATCATAGGGAGAGAGCACTTGGGCAGCTCTCCCCCTCCGCTCCCCTGTTTCCTGCCAAGGGATTGTGGACACCCCACCTATCTACTGTTTCAGGAAAAAAAGAAAGGTGACAAAACCCAGTCATTTGAATGTTAATAAAGCCTGGTATCCATCCCTGGGAGGGATGGACTCCTTAATCAGATTGCTAACTGCCACAATTGGAAGAAGGAATCAAACAGAAGGTAACATGACTATATGGAGGAGCCTAGGGGAGTGGCACACCCAGTGTTATCTTAGCTCAGAAGTGGGGAGTTACAAACAATCACAGGCTGTTAGCTTTTAGTCAAAAGGAAGTTCTTTTAGTAAAGTAACTTCGTAGCTAGGTCTCTCAATCTTAAATACTAATATTTTTACCACCACATTTGTAAAAGCAAAATTTGAGACCTTCTGTGAGTGAAAATAATGTTTACCCTTGGAGATCTTGCCAACATAGAATACCATTTCCATCCATAACTGGGGAGTTTTCTTCTAATATAAGAATATGTAGGTTTCCCATAGTGCTTTTGGCAAAATGGCATACAACTCTTCCTTTGTGTTTCTTTATCTAGAATGTAGGACAGTAGAGAAATCTGCTTTATTAAATTTAATTTGGTTTCCTCAGATGGGGAGCACTCCAAAATGCAAAGAACAATAGGACTACATGCCAGCAAAAAGTGAGAAACCAGTTCAGACTTTTTTTTTTTTCCCCTCTCCTTCCATGCAAGTTTGAACTTGTTTGTATCTGACCCGTATTTAAATTTCAGTAGGTAGAAAATCTGAGTCCTCAACTGGAGGCCTGAGATTTGTAGTGAATCCACTATAGCTGTCGCTGCACAATTATCTTAGAATACATAGGATAGCTTAGGTTGCTCCTCAGCAGCCCAGCAGGTGTTTGAAATGATCTTCATATTATCAGCTCTTGTAGCCTTAGCACGCTGTTGATGCAACAAGTGTCCCCTCTCTAAAATTACAGGTCTGGAGCTTTAAAATGCAGAGGTTTGCAGAAGTTACCACTTAATACTAGTAAGGCTAGTGTCTCAGTCAATGTGAGACATTGCGTCAAGCGATAGAGAACATGTTTTTTCATGAAGTGTAAAAATGAAAGCCTGTTTTCCTTGATCCCTGTACTGCAGTAATTCCAGCTCTTCCTTTATTCCCTTTGAGGTTTATAGTTCAGTAATGCTTCCAGCTGCCCAACTATCCCTTTCCAGCCAGTAGTCTCAGCTTGTCTTTGTGTCCCTTAATTAAGAGTACATCTTTTGCCTGATTAACAAGTATATGCATTCATGTTGGCTTCTCAGAAGACACAGATAACTATTGATAGTTTTCATGTTGGAAACATTTAACGTGGGTATTTTCCCTATATCAGTTTTTTGGACTCCTACTGATTTTTCACAGAGCTTGTAGAAACTTCATCTTTTTGATATCTCTATCCTTCTGTCAAACTGGGTTAAAATTGGCCAATAAATCGTAGCGTACTAAGGAAAATAAGCACAGAATGCAATTCCAAAAAACTGGCTTTAAAACCATCTCAAGAATCAATCCTGCAGCTCTTTTTAAAAGTGGAGGCAGAAAATCTAGAGGAGAAGTAGCATCATTTCAGTTTACCGGTTGGAAGTTGATAGATGAAAAAATTTTGCAAGTCTACAGCTAAAAGTCCGAGTCAAAGCTGAGACCCAAAACCACGTGAAGATGTGTGATTGATAAACAGAGCGTACACAGAAGTGTAGCAGATAAATACCTGGTTTTCCTGGTGGTAGATTGGTTGTGCTTGAGAAGCAGACGATTCAGTTCTTTGAAACAAAATCTGATGTCATTTGTGTAAGCTTAAAACAAAAATGTTTGACTAGTTGTTTAAATCATGAAGGCTAAAGTGGTATGTTCAAAGCCAGAGCAGGGTGTCTTATCTGTCTCCCCTTTCAAGGGGGCTTGTCCCAGTCATAACCAAGTGAAGCAACAGAAGAGGCAAGAGGTTCAAGCATAAAAACACACATATCCCATTATATCATAGGATACAATCCCTTAAAAAGCTACAAAGATTAAAAGTCATAATAAAAGGAGAAAGGAAGGAAATGAGAGAGAAAAGGAAACTTCTGACATCTTAAAGAGAGCTTGAGAGGGTACTTAAAAAGTGTTGTGGAGCTGGGGAAGTCTTAGTGCAAGTTAAGATGGAGAGGTGGTGTGGAAGAGGTGTGCAGGAGGAAGGTACCTGTGCATTGAGTAGATAAAACATGGGGAAATGTTCTTTCCTTCCGCAGAAATAGCATTTCTTTATCCATGTCTATTTTAACTAATATCTATAACACAAATGACTGGCTGAAACACTATTTGTTGCCCTGTCGTTCTGTAGCTTGTTGGCTTAAATATCTCCTGCAAACGCCACAAACATAAAACTGTTTAGTTAATATTTCTTTGGCAAAACCCCAAAGTATTAATGAATTTTTAATTTGTTTTGGCATGTTGTGCATTTAAAAAATTATTTTTACTGGGGTGTTACGCATTAAATTTACATAACCACTGGAAAATAGTGATAAATGGCATGCTATTTTTATAATATTTTATCTGCTTAAGTCTTCTTTATCTTGTTTGATTTTTATTGTTTTTCCATGGGAATAATACCTATTTTTTACCACTTGCACCCCCAGGTTTTCTTTTCTTCTGCCAAAATAATTGTCACTTGTAACTCCCCAAGTTTTTGTGAACTGTAGGGATTTATACCTTTATACAAGAGCAGCTTGTTTAATGCCCAGCCAGTCTTAAAAACACGATTGTGAGAAACTCTGAAGAATATTTTTGGGTGATTGTACTGTTGTTATCTGTTTACAGTAATTTACACTTGAATGACCTATTGATCTGTTTCAGTGGGGTCTGCAGTACCCTGTTAGGTGTAACAATGTATCTAAAATAACAGCTTCATGCCATATTATGTGCCAGAAATTGTATCTGATGAAGAAATCTGTATCATGGGGTACAGCAGAACTGTGAGATATTTAAGAGCCCCCTAGATATTTCCATCTTAGATTATCTTGGTCCTGAGTATCTAACTCATGATTTTGTAGAATAGTCAAGAACAGAGCTAATGGCACTGGATGTGCTTCACATGTCTGCTAAACACATTTCACAGCGCTACCTTAATTTATGTACTATTTCCCCTTTTCTAATTCAGAGCTAATTAAAGTCTTTTGACTGCTTTAAAGATACAAACTGCCTTTTTTTTCCTCAACTGTACTATTTTGAAAGAAGAAAAGAAAAACGCATTTATTGCCCACATAAACTGCACACCTTATCAGATACGCGAGCTTTTACGTTCTATGTTTTCCAGCTTCTGTACTGATATTCTCAATGCAGACCCAAATACTGCTTTAACGGCAGTTTCTCTCACCTTTCTAACTGCTACTTGTGTCCCAGGAGAAGATGGCAACTGCGTGAAAAGGAATGACATAGAGGGGAATATTCTTCTGCTTCTGATCTGAATGTCCCTCATGCCTGTAATATGGAAGTGTATACTGTGAAGTATATATGTTACATTGCACTTCCATGGTGGATCACCTGGCTATTTTGTCATTAGGTCAAATTCAGTAAAGAAGACGCTTATTCATTGGCTTTTTTATTTCTTAGCTAACATGGAAGCTAGAGCGATTGCTCTTCCTCCTGCCCTTCCACTCTGAGTATCTCACTGGTATGAGGATTGGGACTTGGCTTGAAGAATGCCTGCTAGGCATTGGCTGTGCTTAGAAGAGGAGATATTACTAGTGACAAGTGAAGAGTTAGTCTAATACAGGCAAAATAGCTCAGTGTCCTTTCCAATATACTGTATAATCCATTTTTATGCCACCTCTGCCAAGTCTGAGAAAAATATTTTCTTCCAGTAGAGCTTTGGTGAACCAGTCATCAGAGATGTTACTGGACAAACACTTTTGGGTTATCTCTGAAAATTTCATGAACTCTCCAACTCCTAACATAAAATCTTGAATGAAACAAGGGATCCAAATCTCTTAAAGGGATTTATATATTTATAATCTGGAAATTTAAATCTTAACTAGAGCTATTGCAGTTTTGATCTATGAGTAGTGTAGGTTAGGAAGAACAGTTTTAGGTATAAAAAAAGACTGTTAAAAAAACAAAAGGAGTCATAAAGGTTTTTCTTTCTTTTCTTTTATCTTAACTTTTGGTTATATACGCTCAGAGCTTTAAAATAATTCTTTTCTAGAGAAGCAAAACGTAAGCCAACTTGCCAAATTAAATATTTGATATGAGCTCTCACTTGCTTTGTAGTAGTAATTCCTCATGAAGAAAAGGTTACTTTTTGCAAGTGGAAATGCCTCATGTTGGTGAACAATATATTAAGATGGATTAATAGCAGTATTAATATTATGATGGATCAGGAAAAAGACAGTTTTTAGAAGGGGACTTGAATTTTAAGGTAATCTTTGTAAGGCAGCGTGTAGTAAAGAAAATCCTAGGTCTTTTCAAGACATTTTACTGTACTGACCGGCTGTGTTTCTTCTGGATTTATGGGAGCTAGCTGTTTTTGTGCTTATGGCTGAAGAACATGATAGCACTCATAAAATGAAATACTCATTCTGAGTCTGTTCCCAGGCAACTGGATTTTGGCATCAAAACATTAAAGATATCTAGGCTAGCACCTTTTAAAAGATTCCAGAATTAATCATTATATCCATTTTGCCTTTAATGTTCTAGTTAGGTTTTTTATTCTTTTTATGGCAGGCAGATGTACCCATTAGATGCCATAATTTCTGTCTGTACTGAGCAACTGGTATGTTTTGTTAATATTAAATGGTATGAAGACAGTGTGATCTAGAAGATATTGTAGATCTTGAGATTATTTGAAGAGGTAAACAAAACACCTGTGTCGTCAAACATCTAAGTCATCAGGCTGTTCAGAGGTTCTCTTAAAGAAGATCCAAAAAATGTAAGAATGATTTGTAGGAAGACCAAGTAGCAATGCTTTGTCTCAACTGCGTGTCTTTCAGCAGTGCTTTTCTTTATCCCTCCAAAGTTCAATTCCTTGCAGGGATTTTTATGTGTACAGAAATACACTACTCGTTCAGGATCAGGAATTGGGGTGTTGCAGTGTGGCATTTCTGGTCACTGGATCTTGTTTCACTTCCCAAACTAGCCCTTTACAGCCAAATGGAGAGCTACACTATCAGTATTTTCTATTCTTCTTTGTTATATATTCAGTGTGTAAAGGTTCTGGTTTCTGTGAAAGTCGTTACTGAATTTGGTTTCATGAGTCACTGAGTTCAGGAGCAGACTGTGACGAAGTTAGTCATTTGCTTTAACTCAGTCTTGATTAACATGAAGTAACTAAAAGTCTCTTTCTTGTTTTTTCCCTTCACGAGATTGCAGAATAAACACAGTTGAAAAACTTTATACAGGTTCAGATAGAGGACAATGAAAAACAAAACTGTATTTACTAAATATGTAGATTAGCTCTGTTTTTTCTTCTCACTTTCTATGCATACAGCTGACAAGTTGACAGTTGTTTTGCAGATGTTTTGTAGGCTGATGATCTGATTTTTTTGCAACCTTGTGATGTCAGGTCTCCCGCATGGAAAGGAATTGCAGTTTGGGGGATCCACGCTTTTTAATGTATACCTTGCGTATCTTTCATTTAACGGGATTTACTTCCTCTCTTCTCTTTTAAGAATGCCTTAGTCTTTAATATTACAAGAAATCAGTTCCAACTGTTCTTTGCACTTCAGCAGTAGAAGTATTAATATCCATTGGGCATTGGTAGATGCAGTTGTCACCTATCCAAGTAGGTTAACAACTAGGCAAGCCAAAAATGCATTGTGAAGGCAGTATGACACAAAATGTTATTTTTAATTCGCCTGGATAACATTCAATATAAAAATAAAACCTTTCTATGTATTTCTGACATTTGTTTTATGTATAAAGATGGACATTGCCAGTCGCACTTAATACAGCCCTATAAATGGGATTAAGACAAGCACTCCATTATTGGCTGTCTTTTGAGACATGATATGATGGTCGGTAACGAGTAATTTCTGCGGTGATACTAGGGCTGAGATTCTGAGTGATTTCCTGAGTGATATGACATTACGGTTACTGAAATAATTTCATTTTAAAACCACTTTCAAATATCAGTTCCTTAAGTGATAAAAAAAATGTTATTGCTAACAAGCTTGGGCTTAGAAGTTGAAACTTTTGCTGTTCTTTGATCACATAAAATGCAAATGTGTTGCAGGTACATATTTACGAGTATTTTCCATATAAATATAACCTATGGTATAATTGCCAATATGATTTTTTATGTAAATAGTAGAGTATGATATTGAGAAGTATGGAGCATTCAGGCAATAACAAGTTTTAGAATTGGAAAGCATTTCACCAATATGAGTTCCTAATTCGTATAATCTTGGACATACTAATTCACTGACCAGCAGTGTTTAGCCCTATATGCACTAATCAGAAGAAAAAAAACCCACAAAAACCTCTTTAAGTCAAAAGAAATTATGATGCTTTTTTTGTTGTTTAGACATTGAAGAGTTTGAGGCAGAGAAACACAAAACACCCCATGGATAGAAAATAGTAAACTTTCTTCAGGAGTTTCTTGATACTCAGTGCTGCTACCTTACTGCATATTCTATTTATCCATGCTATAGAAAATAGGATGAGCAGGCCAAAATTCAATTTTTTGCCCCTCTAGACTTTGTCAGAGTTTTCTGTAACTCGGATAAGATAAACAAAAGTTAAATATTTACTAGACCAGCAGTGAGTCCTATCTGAGAAAAGGGTGACTTTCTAGGATGCAGTGCCTGTTGAAAACTTCCCTTAGAAGGAGACAGATTTCTGGGAGAAAATGGTAACTAAACCCAAAATTAAAACTACACTTGCGAAAAATTAAGTCTTAGTTAAAATATAAACAACTGTTTTTAACTGTACGATTAATTAAGAATTAAATACTATCAGTATAAGCATATATAAACACATCGTTCAATGTAATAGAATAAATCATGAATAATAGTTCAAGATCTCCTTTCCACCTGGCTTTTCCTTGGAACACACCTTTTCTTGCATTCTTCTTATGTACAAGTCCGTTAGTTTTATCATTGAGGTAAGAGCAGGATCTGTGTGTGTAAGTAGGAGGCTAATGTGTGGCCTTATGTATTTCTTCAAAGAGGGATGAAACTGCCTTTGTATTTGGCAGTGAATGTCAGTACTTAAAAAAAATGACATCAACTTCTGTAATAAATAGTGTAATTGAGTTAAGTTTGTGTTGCTAGGTATTGAAAATCTATGTGAAATACAGATATTTTACGAATTTGATAGGTAATTGGGTTGTAGATGAGACTTCTGAAATTCAGGTTTGCAGCAGTGGAACAGTTGACCATCTATTCTGATGAAAAGTGAATTTCCACCCTGCAGTATTCACCTCTCTGAGTAGGGACTGATAAAAGTTTGAATATTAATGGTAGGATGAAGACTTAAACTTTTGCAGAAAAAAGTACAGGTATTTTAATTCTTGATAGTCTTTAATTAGAACTCTGAAATAATTAATTTACGCAGTACATGTCTTAACTAAATTCTAAGAAAACGAATATTATTCAAGCCATCACTATAATTTGCTGTATTTTTCATATATGTTATATAGTCAGTGTCTTAGAAGCCTGCTTTGATTTCTTTCTGAAGGCTTTGAAGTTTCATTAGTTAGTTGCTTAAGGCAACTGTAAATGTTTAAAACTGCATGCTAGCAAATAAGTAAGTAGGAGTGTAAGTTTTTTCATTGAACTGAAGGTCCATCCAAACTCATCTGCTTTCAAAATTACAGTTGATACATATTACGCTTCTATGTTGACTAACTAGTGTAAAATATCCAATAGAACTCATGAGGGAAAAAAAAAGGTAAGTGGAGATTTCTTCAGTCAAAAGTGCTATAGAAAACTGAAGATTTCTGTGCGTGCGTAGGGCAATGGAGTTCTCTAAAGGAGCAATGAACACATGTATTGAGTTAATTAATGGGTAAATTATTCTTCCTACATGTAAAGACATACCAGTGTAAATAGAAATAAAGTGAAAAATACGGAATTTGAGGTGGGAGGAGACGGGAAGGTATAGTTGTTGTTCCTCAACAGATAAATATAGAAAAGACCTTTCAAAAATGCAGACTTAGGCAACAGTATTTGTCAATTACATTTGTAATGAGTTTTAGAAAGAAGTCTTGAAACGGATTTAAATTACAGAAGCAGAGACTTGAGACACTCAACTTTAACTCAGCCCTGTAGTGACACCAGGAGGAAAAAGTAAATCTTTAGCTTCTAAAATCACTTTTCTCCAAGCTGGCGTCTTGGTCACTGAAAGGGTTTTATCATGTCTTCATGATTAATGCATAGAATCGGTAACAGGAGCAAGCTGATGCCTCTCATGGCTGTTCCTGCATGTTTGAAAATCTTTTGTATTAACCTTAACTGTTTTTTCATATTCATGTACTGCTTTGTTTTGCCCAAATTTTCATATTGTTCTAATAGCTTACCTTGTGAATTATTGGTAATTGTAATTACACCTTAAGTCTAAAAGTACCTTTATATTGTGTGCAACACGCAGATTTACTCTCTGATGTGTATCTTACGTATACTAGATACCCACTTGTGTAATTTTTGCAGGAAAATTAAATATATTTGATATGTTGGGCATGATCTTGCTTTACTTTCAGCAGGAGAAATAGATTACTATTGGATTTAAAGAATTGTAATTAAGTATGGCCACAAATAAATATGAACATCTTGATTAGAGGATGAATAGTGGTTTTGTTTTATACAGCAGGTTTTGACAAGTCTAATAGACTGGATTCATGTATGTGCTTGAATCTTACTTCGTGCTGCAGTCATGCTTCAAAACTTGAATACCTCCACTGTTAAAAAGTCAAATGTATGAACTCTGTATGTTGATATTCAGGTAGTTTGGGGATTTTGAAGGATATGATGTTTCTCAGGTGACATTAGTGTGTCATTTCCAAAGAAACAGGTGTAGCCTAGTGGTATTCCTCTGGCTGTCTTATCTGAATGCCAGTATTGTTCAAGGAACACCAAAAATATCTTTCTCTTGTAGACTATGAGCTTTCGCATTAGAAGCTTCATACTCTTTCCCTTTCAGTTTTCCTCCTATAAAATTGGTTGGTTAGGGAAGAGCAGGGAAGCACGCTCTGCTGTCTCTTTTGTCTGAGCAGGTAGAAGATTTGCATCCTTGAAAGTATTTTCTTGACTTCCATTCTCCAGATCTCATAGGAGGAAGTAAGATTTTGTTTGTTTGTTTGTTTGTTTGAAGTTGTTGCTAGCAAAGGATCTCATAATACTTGAATTAGATTAAAACCTAGCAGCAGGAGCTCACGGTGAAGGAGATGGACAGTGAGAGAGGAGGAGAGGTTGGACAGTTTCCACTCTGTCCTGCAGTTGTGATGGCCCAGAAACCCTTTGTTGTCTTTTACCTCCTCCCATATCATACTGAGTCTCTACCCTTATCTTCTCCAGGATCCTTTGGTACTTCATAGCCACTGATAACTTAGGAATTCTGCAAGGAGGAGCGGGGCAGAAAGGACTTTGGGGGAGAACTGAGAGCATTGGGTTAAATACAGAAATGTATAAATTAGTGCATCTGATCTAGTGTGTGGGTAAAACAGCAAACAGGCAAATGTTTGGTCTTGTGCACAGTCTAAAAATCTATTTCTACTAAATATATTCTTTTTATACTGATAGTTGTTTGGGGGCATGCTATCTAATGATCTGCAGTGTGCTTGCTTATTATTTTAAAGATAGTTTTTTGCACTTTATATTGTATTTATGTAAAGCTCTGCTTCTTGGTGCTCCAATTTCAATATGAAATTTCTGTAAATGTTGAGACTGTTAAGTTTAAACATTGCTTAGCTCCTAAGGTGATATGTATAGAACACGTCTACAAAAGAAATGGCAAATTTCTTTGGATAGCCGTAACTGACAAACATGATATGACTGGGATATTGCTGCTTTTCCCCCATGCGCTTTATGAGGCAATGCAAAGGTATTTCCCAGTTCTTTGAAGGAAGGCTAAAGGATTGATAACAGTAATAGCTTTATTTGAGCAGAGTGGTCAGTGTACAACCAGGTGTATTTTTTGTTTCAGCAATGAACTATTGATAACCTAACTTGAGTAATTACCTGAACTTCTCATAAGCATTTAGTATCTTTTTTTTATTATTGAATAATCACTGGCAGTTTTGCTTTTCCAGCATTGTCTAATGCTTCATTTAATACCTCATAAGCAGCTTCAAGTATGAAACTCCTGTTTTGTGAATTCAAGATATGTGTACATTAACAAAAAAAGCCAACATATACTCCTGCTTTGAGCCTAATATAGTACACATATTTTAGAATTGTACAAAAAGTCTAGTAATAGAATAAATAGCTAAATCCACATTTTCAGGATTGAAATATTCCTTGTAGACTAAGAAATTGTTTTAATTTCTCCTTCTTTGAAACAGTATAATTAGCGTCTCTCTTGCTCTTTTGAGAGCACCCTTTCTATATAACTGAGACGAATAATTCTTTTGAACTTTAAACCTACAGCTGTGACTTACCAGATTCCAAGCCAGCCTCACCTTCTGCTTTCCCACACTCACTAATAGCTTTCTTAAAAATAAATAAGTAGTGCAAGTAGAATTTAAACACAATCTGCCTGCCCGGATCTCCAAATTAGTCGAGTGCTAGGAGATGGGTCAACTTGACCGTCTGCATCAGATGACAAAGCACAATGAACAAAGGTAAATGTCTCATGCATTTTGATGAAATGACAGCCCCAAACAGTCTTGCTCTGTCCCTGAGAAGCTTCACGTAAACATTGAACAAGAAAGGCAACAGAGTGGAATGATGAAAAATGTGCTCACGAGAGCCCTCTGGGCAGATGAGCAATTGTCCAACATCACCCTCTGAGACCTCCCGGAGAGGAGAGACCAGAATCACTACACTGATTTTTGGCCATCCTTGCCAGTGTCTGCAGATGAGTCAACAAAACTTAATGGTTCATGTTAACAAAGGTTGCTGACAAATCTACAATAATCAGCATGGAAACTTGACCTCTGTATTTTGCCAAGAGGAGATCATAGACCAATTAAGCCAATGTAGTCTTTGTACCTTACCTAGGCTGAAAGCCAGATTGAAAAGGGTCGTGGAAGTCAAAGATGCCAGATGGCATAACAGCTGTTTAACATAAACTTCTTAGTCACCTTCTTCACTACAGGCAGTTTAGACAGGGGATGACAATTGATAAAATTACCAATACTAAGATGACATCTCAAATGCAGATGTGGAGGTGATTATTGGAAGAATGCTGGTACTTAGCTTTTCATGTACTGATGAGAACAGTAGACTTGATAACGCTTCTGATTATTTGATTTTGTATCTGAAGAGTAGTTTCATCCTGCCTCATTTCACCATGCCTATCAGGATCTGGTTAAAATGTCCAGAATTCTTGGAATTGATCCATATATCTTAGCACTGCAAATGCTTTTTAAAATTTATTTATTTATTTATTTCCTGTTGACACTCTAATCTTGAATCAGAGATCTGCAGTTTCCTTTAAGACCTGGATAATTTTATTGATCTGAAGGATATCTGCTGGATACTGCTTTAATTTTTGCAGTTCAGCTGGGTAAAAAAAATCCATCTCTTTTTCTGCCACAGTGGAAAACAAGCTGATGGGTCATATCAATGATATATGTGTTACTATTTTGCCAAATTAATTAATCCACAAAATTATAGATAAATTAGGGGTAAAATTGTTTGAGATTTTTTTAAAAAATGTTTATCCATCACCAAATTTCAAACACAGATGTTTACATTTGAAGAAGTGTTACTGTGGAAAGTGAACTTCTTACGAATAGATTCTGATGTAAGAATATTTCTTCTGATGGCCACTGTGATAAATAGTGAAGAATTAGGTGAGATTAAGATGTCTAGGTTCAATTCAGCCTACTGCAGTCTAAGTTGTTCTGGTCTGGAAATGTCTGTGTATAGTTGGTAAATAAAGCTCTATTGCTGCACATGCTCCAAGAATTTACAGCTCTAGCTGATGGATGCTTAAGGTCATATAAGAAATAGCCACTTAAACTGTAATTTCTGAAGTTTAAACCTCTTTAAATCTGCTGAAAGAGCAAATCCATTAGGATTAAATCCAAAATGAACACTGACTAACAGCATTGAGTTCGACCTGAAACGTAACAAGGGAAGAGGTTTTCCCAGCTCTTCTAAGACAGCCTATTGATTAGAAAACTTGCCCAAGAAGTGGAAAGCCAGACTATAGAATTTCCCCAATGTGAGAGAGAAGGGACCCACTACATCCCTTAGCTACGAAGGTGTCCTAACTGCACAGCCTACGGGGCTACAGGTTGGACCATCCTCCCTGCCTCGTAACAGGCCGCTGAGTAGAAAGAAATGCAGACTGGGTTTTGAGGAGTAAGAATAAAGTAGAGGAAGCCTGGTTCTGTCAGCATCAGCTCATTGAAGGCAGTCACAGCTTCAGGGTTTACTTGTTAATTTTACAGTTAAATGAATACCTAAAACACACAAGTGGCGTTAGGAACGTGGACCGGAAGGCAGGAGGTGGCTATAATCCAATCTGAAGCAAGACTGATGGACTACTAAGGTGTTTAACCTACTGAACAATAAAGGCCTGTGAAGTTCTTTGAATTAAGTTTTGTTTCCTTATAGTTACTTTACTGTAATGAGAGGATATCTTTTGGAAAATGTCAGAAGTAATCTAAAGTTTTCCAGTGGACAGCATGCATAGAAATGGAGACACTGTCAGATGGTCTGCGTACACTTCCCTATTCACGTGGGAATGGACGCAGATGATACTTAGATACAGCTTTCAGTAAAGAAAACTCTACCCGCTCAACCAGATATTTTAACAGGTATTCTGCTTATTTCTAGGCATGAATTTACATAAATTGTCATCATCAAAAAAACCCAGAGAGATTCCCAGATGGGAAAAGGAAGGAGAAGCCTGAAAGACATTTGCTTTCCTATCTGGAGTGGTATAGAAAGGCGGGAAAAAGTAGCGACTTGCACTCACTAGTAAGTGGATTTCTTTTTTTTCCCCTTTAAACTTCCTTCTAGATTTTACATTAAACTGTAACATTTTGAAGAACTACAGGTATGTTTTTCTTTTTCTCCGGTTATCAGTGGCATCCTTGCAATAATAAAAGTGAAAAGAGTGATTCACCCTGATGATGCAGAAAGCTTTAATACGCTCCTTTCCTTTACTTTCCCGTGGAGCTAATAGGTATCAGAAAGGACCAAGAGATGAGAGCTTTCGCACATGTACATTTATGTTTTCAGCATTGCCTGTGTGTTCAAAAGAAAAATCACTGTGGGACTCTTTTTTTATGTGATGATCTTTTGTTGCATCAATTGAGAAAGGAAGTAATCACTTGGGAATAGCTACTTTATACAAGTTCAAAAGACTCCCAAAAGAGAAGAAAGTCATGATTCTCTGTACAATACAGCAAATGCCAGAAAAGGTGGGTCATTCTCACTGCAAGCCATAGGACACATGAGGCCAGATTTAACCCTTGTGTAAATTCCACTTGAAGTGACTGAAATTATCAGAGGATGAAACTAGACAATCGTCAATGGACAAAAAATAAAATATTAACAGAGCTCTTTTGAATATGTGGCAGTTTCATGTTCACATGCACAAAGGCTATCAAAAGCTATTGACTCGTCAAGTATTACTTACTTACTAACTTTTTTCCCCAACCAAGAGCTGATTAGCTGATTTAGGGACATATTTCCTTTCTGTTCTGTAAATGTAATGGCTTCCTTACAGTCTGGAGGATATTGCTAGTCCCAGCCTAGGCGACCAGGTCTGTTCGTGGAAAGGCATAGTGCAGCGTGGATCTGGAACATGACAGAGATCTCTAGACCTTAATCTGCTGGGAAGAATAGATAATCTTACAAACTGGATTTTATTGCATGCATCTACTCCGTAATGAAGCTTTGTTTCTCCCTAGTGTGCTCGCTTCTGGCTTTACATAAGGGCTACATAAAGGCTGCCCCAACATTAAGAGAAGAATTAGATAAAAAGTAAATGATCTGCATACACAGATCAGAATAGAAAGCCAGGGTCAGGTAAGGGAGGAGAGCACAGATGTACCTAGGGCAATGCTGTGTTCCCAGTATTACATAAAAGTGAGCCCCTGTGGCTTTTGTTATAGATGGTATTGTTATAATAGGATTTTCAAAGCATGTAGTAGTTGCTTAATTCATATTTTGATTGGAAGCACTGTTTTTGAAATAAGCAGAGCTTGCATGACACAAAGTGCAAGGTAGTATACCAATACAATATTGAAGAAAGTGTATTTTTAAATACAGAAAGCATTTAAAACAGAACATATGCATGTATATTTCTGATTGTGTTCAGTCAAAGAATTATTCTGCTATGCAGTCTTTGATTAAAAGTGATTCAAACCACAGGTAAAATTGCTCAGTGATTACTTTCAGCATCTTCTCACTAGTCTTGTATGTGATCTCAGATAATGCTACACTTCACCAAGTCTTACTCCAGGAGGTCCCCACCACCTCTCTTTGTGTTGGCAGAAAAAAGCTAAGAATGTATTTAGCAGTAAGACTCAGGAGTCTGCCTTCAGACCTGTCAGATACCGGAATGTTTGTATGTCTGTAGCTTCTGACGCCATCTTTCCCCTTTTGCTTCAGCTTTGGCACCCAGATGGACTCAGAAGTGCTACCAGCCTCACACCGGTCAAAGGATTCTAGGGAAGGATTATTTGTATTTCATTTTCTCCCTACTCTTTTCTAGATGAAAAGTGCATTTTCTAGTTCTTTTTGTCAGTCTTTCAAGAGTTTTGGCTTTTTCTTGCAAAAAGAGAGCACTCTATTTAGAATGCCTTTCATAAACAGAACAATAGCTGGTGTATAAAACAAGTATGTTCAAAATGTGGAACTTCTTGCTAAGTGTATTTTCCTAGCTGACAGTTTTGTGGCATTCAGCTGTGCTCTACAAGCTTTTGAAGAATTTTGCCTGTATTCACATATGTAGTTCTGAATCTTCTCTCAAGTAATTAGTTTTAAATTACTCTATTGCTTTAAATTCTAGTTTGTTAAGTCTACCTGCTGTAGTTGCTTTAACATGCAGTGTTAGTGGTCATAAATCTGATGCTGCTGAATGAACATTAATTGTAGCGGACGGCATTCTTTTTTATTAGAGTTTTTAGAAGGCTCTCTGAATTTATGCTTGACTCTATTTAAATAATATTTATGCTAGTTACCATTTATTTGTGTGTATTTTATTCTTTTGAAGAAATGAACGTGTTCGGGGAAAAAATGGAAAGCAAGGCAAGTTTGCTCAAGCAAAAGGTTTTTAAGTATTGAATTTAAATAATAGGTGCAAGATTCTGTTGCCTATTTTTATTTGTTTTGTTCTTTTGTAATATTTGCTCTGATGGCTTCATTAACGTCTTAATGTAAAGGTATAATGTATATTGTACCCTCCTCTCATTGTGTACTAATTACCAGCTTGCAATAAATTATGCCAAGTTAGTTTGATAAAATTTTCAGCAATTATTTTGATTTTTGCTATTGTTGCTCTACAGTTTTTGTCAGCTACAGAAACATTAACATATTCCCCAGAGTTTCCAGAAAACCATTGGCCCTATATTTCTGTATATGTATTCTAGCAAAGGGTCTCCAACAGTAATTTTGAGTGTTTGCAATTTTCAACCCAGCTGGTTGCAGAGCATCCACAGTGAGAGGAATGAAGCCACTACTACAGTTTACAGTAAGAACATTCCAAAGTTCTTGAGGATTAAATGTAGTCTTCCTTAATCCCTGGCTTTTACTCTGAAGTATGCAATACTGTTTTCATTAGGCAAATGCAGTATAAATTCATCCCAAAAAGTGGTGTGATGAGGGTTGATTTTATTTGGTTGTTTTGGCAGCTCGATCTTCACACACCGTCTTCATTCTTCAAATGAGAGCATCATTATATTTCTTGTATGATTTTGGAAAGTTACTTTCTGGTTTTGGACAAACTTATTATAATTGATATCTTACCATTTGTGGCTCTGTGGTTGTCTGCAATACAAACTACAGTGTCAACTGTGCCCCTGTGATCAGACAGTAAACTGGCAGATTGCTAATCCTTTCTCATTTGTACTGCATTCCTCCTACCTCAGTGATTATAAAGTTTATTTCCCTGGCTCAATAGCCATCATTTAAATAACTAAATTATTTCTCAGTATAATTCTCGTTGGGCTAATTGTATGGGAGTTTCTTTCTCTTTTTACATGTGGGAAAATAAATGACAATTAAGTAATTTACTTGAAGACCATAAACTGCGTTGGTTGCTTCTTACTAAATACAAGAATGGAAAGGCTCTATTGCATGTACGTATGCATGTGAAATTCATTCAGATTCTTACTCTGTGCATGCACATACCATACAGGCCAGTTACTGTGTGCTCAGTAAGTTGCTCGTATGGTCACAGTTAGTCACTGGAGATCATTCTGTGCTTCTCTGGGGCTGAGGTTGTTTACAATGAGCAATGGGAAAGTGGTAATCCTCCCTCAGAGCTCTCCATCTGCAGAAGCAGATGACTGTTCATTTCAGAAATTTGTCCTGATGTAGGGCAAAGAGCACATCTGCTTAATCACCCAAATGGCCCATTTTTATAAATGGATGCTTTCTTTTGTGACTATCATGCACACATACAAATACAGACACAAACTCCACTGTAGTTTTGGTGATTGATTTCATTATTTTAATGGGTGATAATCCACATTATGGAATAACACGGATCTTTTAGGGTAAAGCTTTTACAAACCACTTTATTAGAATATGCTACTTAAAATAGTAAGAGAAAATAACAGGACAATTACTACTGAACATACATATGTGTATTTCTTCTGAATACCTGAACTGACAGACACCTAGCAACTTTTTATTGTAAAACATACATGAAGGAAGAATTATGTATGTAGCAGATATTATCCCTGACCCAAACAAGAGAACAATATAGGTAGAATCCTTTGAAAGACGGCTGCCAGAAGCACTGTCTCAGTACCCTACGTGCTTTCAGTACTTCGTGCTCAAAAGGAACCCTTTTTACCTGCAGGAACAATGGAACAAATTTATGCCTATAGCATTAGACTATGTAGTTTCCTTGTTAAGCCAGTACAGTTTTTAGCGGCAGATAGCCACTGGGAGAACATACTAAAATAGAAGTGGTATGGGTTTCTGAAAGAATTCTGGAAGATTTTCCATATATTGGACAAATATTACAGTGCTGTGCAGTTTTCATATTTTAGGAATTAAACATTATTTCTCTAGTGACAAGACAGACCTTAGCCCTAAGCAATAATAGAGCCTCTTAACTATAGCAGTGAGAGAGGCTACATGGAAAACAATTTTCTATACTGTGAAACTTTTCAACTTCTCAAGTTCTCCCTCCATCTTTCTTGAGGACTGAGAAAAAAGGCTTAACAAGTGTGTGTGAGTGTGTATAGAAGTTGATTTTCATGGGCAGAGAAGAGGAATATAGAAGAGAAATAAGATGAGACAAGTGTTAAAAAAAAAACTTTAGACACACCAATGTGTGATAGTCAAGTACCTGTGCTGACATCCCAAGTCAAGCTATTAAATTATTAACATGGTTTGCCTTCTTTACCGGCGGATGTTGTGTCAAAGCTGACTTACTTTGACTGAAATGTTACATTTTTGAAAACTGGCATTTTTTCCGACAGTCACAGTTTCATTAAAGCTCTTTCATTAGGAAAAGAAATGATTCAGTGACGAGCTTTTAAGTGTGGACTTCACAGTATCTGTCCTACAGCACTGGTGAGGAATGAATAGCAGCTACATAGGGCTCCTGCAATGTAGCATACCCACCAGCGTTCTGATTGTATTATACGTGGCAAACAATAATGTAGAAATACCATAATGTGGTGAATATTTGATACCTTTCATGGTATAAAATATTAATTTGGTTATTCGTTCACCTTTAGTGAGCTAAATTAGAATCATATTTGAAACATTGTTTAAAACATTATCCATGTTTACTTGTCTTATAACATAAATACCCGTTAAAGATTTCATATATCAAGTTGTAGACCACATTTTTCTTCAGATTCCTCTCCTCCTCGCAGCCCTTCTGCCAAGTTGCTTAATTATATGAAAAATTGTAAGTAGCAGAAAGGGCTACATAGAAATGCAGTTGAGACTGTGGAAAACATGCAAGAACAAGTTGTCATTCCTATTCCTCCTACTTCAGTATGGAGCAGATGCACAAAACTTCTTCATCTACTTCTTGTGGTCACAGCGTGAGACTGTCTGACACGGCCACTCTGAATGACAAGGAGGCCTGGCTTCATTTATTAGATGCAACCACAATTTAGACTCAGGTGGTAATACAGAATAAAAGCACTCATTTTCCATCGAGCACACTCCAAGGAATGTGGAAAGTACAGGATGAAATTGTCAGAACAAAATGAAGTAAAGTAAGGAAAAACATAATGGGGAATGGAAGAATAATCAAAAAGAATGAGGGGATGCTAGGTAATTGGCCAGGTAAATGGCATCAGAATGCGAAAAGGCATGAAAAAGAAACAGAAAAGAGTAATCAAGAAGATGAAGGAAGCATATGTTAAGACATAAGACATGGAGTACAAGTGTTTAAACATTACCTGTGCGTTCTGTCAGATATATCTGAAGGGGAATGTTTTATGCAGTCATATTTTCAGCTTTATGACTTAGTAATTACATAGCCTGACTGCCTCAGAAAAGTGAATTAAAATACAGTATTTAAACTACTATGAGCCACTATCTCATCTGCCAGGTGTTAGGCATTTTGTAGTAGCTTGAGGACTCTATTTATATGTATTATATGGCTTTAAATATTGTACAGATGTGAATACAATCACATCATTTTAAATGTGCACATTCAATGAGGCATCTGCGTTTTTCACAAACATCATAATTGCATAAAAGAGGGAATTGTGAATGAATCCTTGGATCTGTGATTTTAACATAAATATGTGGTAAATATTGTTAGCTCTCTATTAAAGGGGACATGGGCTAAATACAATGAGTGTTGAGAAGAGGTGTAATTTCCAAGTGTTTTTGTTAAATATCTAATCAGCATGGAAGATTCCACCTAAATCTGAGCAATATAAAATGAATGGCTTTCGTTTTCTCTTTCTACTGTATTTCTCAAAGAAAAGTGCAATGCATTCTGCTGAAAAAAAAAAATCACCACTCACCCCCAAATTCCTAACCTCTGTTCCCCAAGAAATGTATTTCAAGGTCATATTTTTGTTAAAAAGATTGAGTTGAATGCAATTCTAGCCTAGATAGTTTTTCAGGGTACAATTCTACAATGTAATGTGTTCGGTGGAGAGAAATGGACACCTTTATAAACTATTGAAAATAATTAAAATGCCGATACTTGTATATTTCAGGAGAGATTCACATTGCATTGCTATCACCTCACAGCCTCTGGTAGGCATGGGTGGGATGAATTAGCTACTTGCTGCCTCCCACCTGAAAGAAGAACCTGACTGGATCTGCAGCTCCTTCTCAAATGCTGTTTTATGCTGGTACGGTGTAGAAGCAGTTGATCACGAAGTTGCGTTGTCGTTTCACCTGGATGGTGTGTCCCTCCCAGATGGGAACGGTGTATTTCTGTACGATCCCTTCTCTTCGGTCTGTTCTGTGTTGCTTATTTGCTCCTGGTTTGTACTGGAATGGAATAGGCAGAAGTACGTGGTTAACTGGTCTCAGATGGGCAATTCCTCTGTGCTATAACTTGGCCATGTCAAGGGAAGGTCAAATGTTTATTCAAACCATCTTCAGTGGTTTTAAGCCTTGACCTACAACCCTTTTGTTCTGAAAGGGACTAGATGTGTTCATATTGTCAGATATAGCAAAGAAGCAGATTGAGGTGGTTTCCTTGCCTTTTTCAGCAGTTAGTTGTGATCCTCTGGGTGAGACTCTTTGTCAATGTAACTGCAAGTGTAATTGTTGTGTAATTACTGTGTTTATTAAATATGAACACAACATGACTGAGTTTATACTCAAGAGCTTGACTTCACAGTGCCACAGACATGCCCCTTGTTGTGCTGGGTCACACTGTTCAAACAGAAGGTGTTTGCTGCAGAACTGATCTTTGGTTAATATACCTGTCTTTGTTCTGGGGAGGGAGGCTTGGACTAAGCTGTATGGGAAGTGTAGTTTTATTGGGTTTAAAAAGCCCATTGACTAGGAGTGTTTTCTCATGATGTAATGATACATTTATATTGGCAAAGCCATCTTCATTGACAACAGGCTTTTCAAGTGTAGTTTATGTTACAAGCAATATTTATCAAAATGCATAGTTTTAAGAGTTTAAAAACATGCATAAGTTATAAATCTCGGGTTTTTCCATAATTTACATTCAGGACTGAATGTTGTCAGAGCGTGTTTTTGAAAACCTGATTTCAAGCTAAAAAACTGCTATAATTTGATAGCTAAATAAACACACAGTTTTTCTGAAATGCAAGCAGCAGAATGTGAGACTTTTTTTGTGACTTACATCAGTGTAGCTCCAAGGGTAGAGCTATGGATCAAGTTCCTGAGGAATTTGTACCTAAAACCTATACCGCTACCAGTTCATGATTATTATATTCATACATCTAATTGATTATTTTGAGCAGAGAATAAAATTCCAAAACACCTATGGCATTTTTATTGTAAGTTAATTTTTTTAAACAAATTCAGCACATCCTTCTGAGAGAGACTTATTATTACTACTGTAAAATCATTTAGAATGCATTTGCATGGCTTAATTGACCTTGAATAATGCAAACTCTTCCACTCCGACTGACATGAGATGGAAGGAAAAGGCAGTGAGACTTGCATAATCTTCCTATTAAATTCAAACTGCCAAAATGAAAAGAAAATTGACTTAGAATTTGTCTCTAAATCACTTTCCTCTTTCCCCAACGCCACAGAGATACAAAAATAAGCTGAAAAGAATTTGGTTAGCCCTCAGGAAGGAACAATCGTGCCTAATTTCAAGACATTTCTTAATGGCTGACATTTTCTGTGGCTCATGGAGCTCTCCTTTATAAAGATTATGGTAAATTTTAAATTATTTTTTTCTGTCAGAGATTGCTACTCACCATGCTATTTCTCAGTGCATCATACAGCAATGCTGAGTTTTACTGAGATACCTAAGCAGCTTTACTTGTTGATTTGCTCATCCACAATGTGTAAACCAGTCGTTTCCACAACTTTGTGTAAGACACTTGTGTTTCCCTCTAACCTGTGATGACAACTCTGGTGTTCAGCTAAAATCACGGAATCACGGCATTTTCAGAGTTGGAAGGGACCTCTAGAGATCATCTAGTCCAACTCCCCTGCTGACGCAGGAATGCCTACAGCACATTACTCAGGACTGCATCCAGGGGGGTCTTGAAAATCTCCAGGGAAGAGGGCTCCACAACCTCCCTGGGCCGCCTGTTCCAGTGCTCTGTCACCCTAATCGTAAAGAATTTTTTTTCTTGTGTTTGAATGGAACTTCCTATGTTCCAGCTTGTGCCCGTTGCCCCTCATCCTGTCACTGAGAAACACTGAAAAGAGTCTGGCTCCATCCTTCTTCAACCCACCCTTTAGATACTTCTAAGCAAGAATAAGGTCTCCCCTCAGCCTTCTGTTCTCCAGGCTAAAGAGTCCCAGCTCTCTCAGCCTTTCCTCATAAGGGAGATGCTCCAATGCCCCAGTCATCTTTGTTGCCCTACGCTGGACTTTCTCCAGTAGTTCCCTGTCCCGCTTGAGCTGGGAGCCCAGAACTGGACACAGTATTCCAGTTGCGGCCTCACCAGTGCCGAGCAGAGGGGGAGAATGACCTCCCTCGACCTACTGGCCACACTCTTCCCTATGCAGCCCAGGATTCCATTGGCCTTTCTGGTGACAAGGGCAAAATTCTCAAATAGTTTCTTTATAACCTTCATTTCTTCATGTTGTTGGTTTTCACTTGGTGACTTTATGTAGTTACCTTAGATATTTTAAAGAGACATCACAATTAGGTCCAGTATTTCCCTTTGGTGCTGGTGGAAAAGAGCTTCTCATTGGTAACTTCTCAACTGTCTTTCCTCAAGTGCCTCCACCATGTTTTGGGTTTTTTTTTGAAGGCACATATTTTCCTATTTGAAGTCTGATAGAAAAAACACGCAGCTTTACTCTGATTTTAATTTTTTTGTTGGGTTTAGTGAGTTCTGTGGATTGCTTTTCTAATTCTGAAGTTGTGATTGCCTTGGAGCTACATTGCTTACAGTGACTCTAACCACATAGGAGTAGTTGAACAACAATAATCTAAATATAAGAGTTACTAGAATTCACATTACTAATAGTTCTGTGCTGCAACTACAGTATCTGTGGAGTGAATTGGCTTTCTTCTTTCTTCTGTTTTACAAGCCTACCTCTTCAGCATAGTGTTTCCTGCTTGATGAAGTCTGAATATGTGTTTCTAGGCTTCTCGTATTAATCATCCCCTGATTACTTCTGCTTTTGTTTCCTCAAGTTAGCAATATTTTTTTCATTGCTGTCTTCTGTGGTCTTGTAGGTGAATAGTATCATTTATCGTACGTCCCTTGATATAAAGCCAGCTTCATTTTTATAGCAGCAAAACCCACTGGAGAGTCTGCAAAAGAAGAATGGCTCCGTTGCATGAAAAGTGTGGGAAAAGTCTTAAATACCTGATAGGAGTTGTCTGCAAAGTTATAAAGCTTCTTTAAATACTAGAATTCCTTTGCAAAGGAGCTTCCTTTTCCATTTCTCTAGCCTTATTAGAAACTTGGGACTGTATTGGGGCTTCAGAGCGTGCTTAGTGGTTCACTTCATGGTCCTTGTACCACAGTTCTCCATACTGGAGGCTGTTTGGGACTGTGCAACAGCAGAAATCTAGGGGCCTTCCCGTTTCAGGATGAAAAACACAGAATCCCAGCACATACATTAATTTAGCTCTAGTACATCTATTTATTTTTTATTTTATTTTATTTTATTGTATTTCTAATTATTGTGAGTCTTCCATCATCCTTTTGCTGACATTTCAGTAAATGTTAAAGAACAAAGATTAAAGAACAGCCAATGCAAGTGTGACTTTAATTAAACTATTGAGCCAGGATATTTCATTCTGAATATTACTGAACTTGCATTATCTCACATTTCATTGATTAACTGCATTTAAATGTAAATTTGGAATCCACATAGCCTCTGTTATTTTTAATCAAGATAATCTTGTCTTAAAATATGGCAATTTATTTCTGAATCAGTGTTAGTGAGAATAGAGTATTTAGTCTAGATTATTTTCGCATAGTACTTGGACCAAGGAAAAGTATACTTTGAACTATCCGCATGTTTTTTCTTCCACAGATAATGTAAGGCCTTTTGGCAACATTTCTGGATTTTTAAGCAAATACCATGAGTTTATCTGTGAAGTACAAGTAAGCATTGTACAGGACAGGAGGTTGAAATTATTGCAAATTCAAGTATCTGACAACTTCCTTATCACATGAGAGGAAAGTATTTTTAATAAATTTAAATAAATGGTTTGTATCAGAAATAGTAACCATTTCAGTTCAACATATGCAAAGCAATACATTTGACTTATTTTAAAATTTCAGGTTTTGTTTGAAAATTGATCTAGCCTAAGAAGTATTTGAACTCCCAAAGAGATAAACCAACTTCTTTTGAATAGAATGATATTTTTACCATTTATTTAAAATTATTTGGAATTTTGCTTATTTTTTGCTTTATTAAAAAACCACAACTCTAAAACATTTAGATTTTAACCAGATTCTTTCTTCTGTCTTCTTTGCCATAATACTCCATTCTATATATTATGGTATTCTATACCACGATAGAAATCAGTTGCCTAATTTGGTCACTGAATCAAAAGAATCTATTCTTGCTATATGTAATGGTAAAAAACCTCTACAAATTTTATATTGTGGTTGCCTGGGAAAAGGAGTCAGGATCAGTAAGGGCAGCTATTTGCTTCAATTCTTTTAAAAACAAGTAGAATGCAGGCATCTCACTGCCACTTGTGCATTTGAAAATACCAGAAATACTGAACACGTGAATGGTGAGCAGTGAATGGTAAGACTGGGTCAGTACATTTGCTTTGTGCCCTTGTCCCCTCTGCTCAAGTTGATAACAGCTGATATCAAAGCTCCAGCAGCCCTGAAGCATATCACTCCATTTACGGCCAGTCTAGCAAAATGAGTCTTTTCAAACATGAGTTTAAGGTTAATCTATTTCAAGCACACTCACTCGTGGGTTAGTGCAGCCTCTGCATCTTCTACAGCTGAGTAAAAAAGTAATCTCGCTTAGGTTACTCCCACTTGGAACTCAACTGGGTGTTCAGGCAGTTGAAGCATTTCTTGATGCTTAACACTATTTGGTGTGTGCTTGTAAATTATTTGATAAATATTGACAATATCTTTGCTACATAGCTTGTCTTTTTTAATTTTGGATAGGGAATGCTCATAACATCAGACTAGCTCAGTGAGGTCCATGTTAGGGATTGATGGAGACCATTCAGAGTAGGCTGGGGGGGGATGGCTATTAAACACCTTTGTTTCTTTTAAAGTACGTGGTAGAGTGAAAGTTAGCCAGTCAGGAAGCCTGCGTATTTTGCAATACATTTTTTTGAGACAAAACAATTAATGACCTCTTGTTTAATTGGAGTAAACAGAGTGATCAAAACAGTGTATCGTAAAAAGTAAACAAAGTTAATGAAATAGTTGTCATATTAACAATTACTGTATATAATATAAACTCAGCTGACAAGCCGTGTCAGCAATTGATAATGTATGATTAAGAATTGAATGTCAATGAACTACAATAGCGTAGACATGATTTCAGTTTAAGAAGCAAATAGCCTGTAAAAGTCTTAAACCAAAGGTGACTGCATCTTTCCTAAGCTTGCTCTGTATATCAACATAAATGTGAAAGAACATTTGCTGAGTGAGAGTCTCTAAGCAGGGTTTAGTCATCCATACATCAAGAACAGCTTGGACCTTCTGATGGACTAGTAGCTCCTTGCCTGATGGTCAAGGTATCATAGGACCCTACCCCACTTTCTGAATGGCAGTGTCATTAGGTTATTAAATAACTTTTTTCTAAGAACAAGAGCTTCTATTATTCTTTGAAGTGTACCATTTTGTATGCCTAGTCTGCTACTGTGTCTGAATCCTTAGCCTTCCCCACTAGGCTGCAGCACCAAGGTCAGATGTATGAGGTAGACCTTCTCTAGGATATTGACAACCTTGCTGGCTTTAAGTTGACTTTACTTTTTACAGGTGACATCCCACCAAACTGTAGGCATTGCTTTTGTTTAACTGGACTAATAGCTTATTATCCTAATCATTTTTACAGCAAATGGAGAAAATAAAGCACTTCTAAGATATGCTTCCATCTCATCCTGAGGTAGATGTCTGAAACAGGCCACATGGATCACACCCTCAACAATTTTAAAGAGAGCTCAGGGTGATTAGCTCAAAACCAGATTTCTCTAGTGCAGCAGTCTGAAACCAGGTGAGATAAATCTTAATATCCATGGGCTGCTATACTCTACCTTAGCAGCTTCAAATAAACAGACTCTCTTGGCAAATGTATAATCACTTTCTGCTAAGAGCTTTGACTAGAGAGGGATATATTTTTTCTGCTCTGAATGTTTAGTTTCTGGCTTTACAATGCTAACTGCACTGGGATGACATCTGTAAGTATCATGTTGTTTTACATAAGATTCAAGTCTTCCAGTAAACCAATTTTTAAAATACACTTTATCTGCTTTTAAAGTCAGTCATCTCTTAATAATAATCTTGTCCCACCAGCAACAGTTCTGTGAAGGTATCTAAAAATCATAGTTTTTTTCTTCTGTGCAGGAGCTGTTCTTTCATATATATGAAATGATGAATAAAATTCTCCCTTAAATCTAGGGGTTTTGGCAGCTAACTATTAGAAATTCAGGTTCTTGCTAACTCACAGTGAAAAGAATAAAAATAAGTTAGAGTTTTTTCCTGCTGAGAAATACCTCTAGTGTCAGTGATGAAAGGATTGTTCTCGGAGAACTGCAGACAATTGTCTTGCAGCATTTGTTTAAATTAAGCCTATCTTATTGGCCTTTTGCACCTCAAAAGGACCTCTCAGATTACGTTGGATTGAATTCTTGTCATACTGTGATAAATCCATGTGGTCTCATTTTCACAAGCACTGAACAGACACTGCTCATGTTAAAATCCATGAGAGCTGTGTGAAATAGTGCTTCTACAAATGCAGGCTAAAAAGTTGTAGTGCAGTCTTATTATACCTAAACGAGGTTGTGGGATTTGAATTTTTCTCTTAAAAGTCTGTAGGCTAAACCATCTCAGGCTAATGGGAATGCTTGAGGATGCTGTGACGTGTCTCTCTCAGCACAATTTTACACATGCTCATGCTCACACACGTGCGCACGCACACACACACACACACAAGGCACATAGCCTTTGAGGAGCAGAAGCTCATCTGAGCATTCACAGTGATAATATGCGTGCTCATATTGTGATGGTAGATATGGCCTCCACATTGCAAGGAACACGTTGTCAGTACATAGCCTTCCTATCAGGTTCATACGGGAAAGTGTATCAATGATGGGGAAAAGTTATAAATGTTTGTATAATGTACAAATATGTTTATATATGTGTAAATGTACTATAAATATATGGTAAAGGCTTGGCAGTCAGTAATTTCAAGCTGGCTGTAGAGTAGCTGCTGCTGAAATTAGTAGCCAGCAGGGTCACTTCCATTTTGTATTGTCTTGAAATGTCTTCAAAAGATCCAATGCTCATTAGATTTTCCTCTTTATATTATTACTATTTTTCAATGACAGTTTACACCAGATGTTTGCTCCTGTATGCATATACGGCTGTGTGATTGCAGCATTGGATTGCTGGGAAGTACGTAGTATAACACATTTAATTAACGCCATTGTAAACATTCAGCATCACATGTGCCCTAGTTCCTTCTTCCCCCATCTCTTTCACTGCTTCCCAGGTCTGTATGAGGAATAGGAAGGGAAAAAAAAAAAAAAAATTGAAGGATTATCTTGGATATTTGATAGTTTTCCTCTTGTTTACAAACAGTACTTACAAAGCCATTTCAATTTCTCCATCAATTACAAAGTGACATAGATTGTCTGATGAAATCTTTGCAAACAATACGACATCAATGTTTATAGCACTTTACGTGGTTTGAGAAAAGCAGTACATGTGGGAGGAAAAGTGTTTGTTTCCATTGAGAAAGCTATGCTGTGATGTGGTATAAAGATTTTGTGAAAAAATAGACTTCTCTGTTGTACTTACAAGAAGAAAAGCATTATTTTGTTTTTGTTTGCTCTATTAATCTTACATACTGTACTTAGGCTGTCAAAATCTCCTTTTAGAAGTATCTCCATGACCAGTGAAACATGACACATGAACCATGAAAATCAGACTCGTGTGTACTGAGTTATTTTGCGGTACTGGTGGTTCTTTTGTAAGTTCAGCTAATACAGCTTCACAGGTCAGCTGTGGGTTATAATTGAGTTAGATCGTGTCCTTGTGGCTTTGAAACAGCAGATCATCCAGAGAAACGTTAACAGCTGTGACACTTGTAACGCACTAAAACCAGTCATGAATAACCATAGTTTCAGCTATTTTGAGTAGTGTCTCATCTATGAAGGTCCTACAAGTTGTTAGTTTAAATGTAGGTATGTAAGTATATGTGAATATATTTATTGAGATAATTTTTTATAAGTAAATAGATGTCTTTACACATGCAGTTACCTCAGATGGTGTGAGTTTAATCAATATACTGCAAAGCTTTACTTACTTTAAATAAAAAAAGCTTACTTACTTTAAATAAAGATCTCTTGCAGGTTTAGAGAAGAAAAATCGAATTTTGGCAAACAGAGGATTATATTTAATTTAGGCCATGCATGGAAAATAGGATGTTTTAATGAATGCAACATGAGATCAGGGAAGGGCTTTCCGCATTCTGCAGAAGCAGCTTTGTTTCTCATTTGTGATGGTCTTTTAAGGACCAAACGAGGTTTCTGGCAGAAGTAAGCTGTGGGCCTTGTTGAAGTCCTTCCCTCCAGTGAGGTTCAGTTCATTTGTCAGTCTTAGGGATTTTTATGGATTAGTTTCAGTAGTACTCACAGATGAGTTCCACCAGTTGTTTCTGGGGAAGCACTGCAACACGGCCGCCAAATTTCCCTCCGGGTGTTGTAGCGTACCTGTAGTGCAGATCACGTAACAATGAGAGCTTTACCTCCAGAAGCAGAAATTGCAGTGCTGGTTGCTCCAGGGTGGGACTTCATTATGCTGCCGGGAAAGGGGAGTTGGATCGTTCCTGTGATGTGCATTTTGGAAGCGCATCTGCTTCCAAAGCAGTACCTGCCCCGCAGGCAGCGGGCAATGCCAAGTGTCATTTGCCACTCTGCTTCCAAACCAGGATTGCAGCCGCTGCTTTTGTGTGCCTTCTCCAAGGCTGGAGCTGCCGAGATTGGCAAAACGGCCGGGTGATCTTGTCCCAGAAGGTGATGGCGCTGACAATTCTGCCCCTGGGGCCCACAGGACCTCCAGGTCACGTCTGCCAGGACAGTTCATCAGTGTAATATTGGGGTCTTCCACTTCAGACAAAGCTCCGCGTACCTCGCTGTGATGGAAACAGAAGTTAAGCCACTGCAACAGAGAGGAGGGTGGTTGTAGCTCCTGCCGCGAGGCACAGCATGGTCTGGGTTTGTATGTTGGAGCCAGAGCTGCGTCACCCTAGGCAGGAGGTCTTGCTGGGCTTTGGATGCCGAGCTGTGGGGCTGACATGAAAAAATATCTGCTGTGAAGTTAGAGGTGTGCCCTGGAGGCAGAATTGTCTGGTAGCAGAGATGAAAGTTGCCGCTGCTCTTTACTTGCCCTGGGGGTAGAGGCACGCGGCAGTGTCACTTCCAACTCGACGGCAGCTCCTGGAGGCCACGCTGCGTGGCTGCCGTGCCAAACAGTCTTGCAATGGAAACTGCGTCCACAGCAGGGGTTTTTCAGTAGTATAGTAGGAAATACTCAGCAAAGGAATACGTTCTGTTGAACTGTGTAGATGCAGGCAGTTGTGCCTCTACACACATGCTTCTGATTTTCAGAAATTCTGGAGAGAAAAAGAACCGTGTTTTCCCCGTCCCATCTCCAAAATATTTATTGTCCATGTATTTATCAGGGCGCTGTGCATGCTTGTAGGCTCAGCCTGTCTTGTGTAATGCTAACCTTGTTCTGTTATATATGTAACTACTGAAAAAATGACAACTTTGAGGGTTCTTTATTTCTCACTGTATAAAAAAGGGATATTTATTTCTCACCATATAAAAGAGGACCTCAGTCTGGTCATCTTTTGGTTTTGTGACCTCTGAGGTCATGCTGGATATTGGCGATATCTGTATGCAGACTTCTGAGGCTGAGGAGAATTAGTCTTTATTACATAGTCTGTGTTTCACAAGAAAAAGCTTGAGAGGGCATGACTCTGCTGCTTTTAAGGTAGAGGAGAGAATGAGCTTTCCTTGCCTCGCAATGCATCTATACCATAGGGGTGTAAAAATCCATGTGTTCCAGTTTGCTTTTATTGGCATACCATTTTTGTGGGCAGAAGTGCTCAGATTAGCTGATTATCTGCTGGTTTGCTTTTGTGAACTGAAGAAAAGTAAACCATTAAGAAATGTAGACGCGAGTTATTTAATTTTTTATTTTTTTACTTTTAATATTATAAATTGATTCAGTCAACTGGAGATACAGACTAGATTTTTAAAAAAGGGGTCTATTTATTGTATTGTTTTGGCTTTTCCATTTGCATTATTTCAATGAAGTTTTAATGAAATTGCAAAGAAGTAACACTAATCTGGATCAGAATGGTTTGAGTGTGTATTTTTAACTTGGAATCTGTGCCTAATACTTTTGATCATGGCAGTGCAGGACTGAGCCCTGTAGTTTGAAATTAGTCAATAACATTAAGGTCAGAGTTACGACATCTTTTGTATCATCTCCTTGCTGAAGTCATAGAAGAATTGTAATAATCATCTAGGTCTATTAACAAAAGAAAGCAGTTAACAGGATGGTGAATTGTACTTTATACAATACTCCATGCATACGTGCTATAGGGTTGATTTCAACGTATCAGGGAAGTTACTTGCACATGCGAATATTTTTCAATATTTTTCATTGGCTGCTAACAAAGAAGCAAATCTCTGTTGTAACAAAGGGACTTATTAAGGTTTGAAAGTGTTTTAATTATCTTCGAAAAATTTTCTCAGGCTTGACTTTGAAGAGTGACTAACAAAGGTGTCGTTTAGGTGATGGTTCATTTATTGCCAGTCAAACAGTTAATCGGAGTAGCAGGTTAGCCAAGAGAGACAGTAAAGAAATATAATGTCATTTTAGTGACAATGTAAGGAAGAAGCAGAAAGCATATGAAATTGATACATTTAATGATAAGGCATTGTATCACGTGCTTTGTATGTCAGCAGTCTTCAGGCAGTGTGTCCTCTTCCATTAGGATGACTTTCTGTAGTGCTCTAGGGCACTGGGTCCCCATTGCCATGGGGCTGACTCAGAATTTAACTGAAATTCTCAGTACTAGATCTGTGTAGGGGATCTTACTTCAATGTGAAATACTAGTGTTGGTGGGGTTTTGTTTGCATGTAATAATTTCAACTGTAAGTAGTGCTATTTCAGAGACAAGAAGGAAAACATGAGATGGGCATTTAAGTAGGGGCTGTCATACCAGAGAGAACTGGGTTCTCATGAAAAACATAGTTCTTAGGTCTTTCAAAGGCCTCGTATAACTTAGTAAAACCATGGTAAATTATTCTTTAGATTTTATTAATGGTTTTACCAAGAGCCGAAATAGCTTTTCAAAAAGAAGAAAAGATCACCCCCAAAATTGTCTGCTTTGTGTACTAGCAAGCATGGGTTTTTTTTCTGCTCTCTACTTCCACCTGCTGAAAATGTTTCAGTCTCCAATCTAAGCGGCTCTTTACTCCTCTTCAGACCAGCTGTAGGAAATCAAATGGAGATAATAGTGTGAATCAAGTTCAGGAAGTTTCAAATCTGATCAGAATCTCTGGCTACATCTTACGTCAATGCCTACAGTAGTAAGTTTCTAAAATACAGGAAATTACACTCTTGAAAATTAAGTGTTCAAGTGATGTATCTCCATTAAAAAGAAAAAAAAGTGGTTTTTTCTTTTTAACTAGTGATATGATGCTGCTCTGCATCTGTGAGTATGTTACAGCATTCTCTCCATGCGTGTTAAAATGATAAATTATTGTTGCCTTGTCAGTAAGGGAGCATGAGATTTGGTTAGTATGTAGGAAGATATTGTATTTGCTTATTAATGTTGGATTTAATACTTTTCTCCTTGCTTGTGAAACTCATTTGCTTGGTTTTAACTGAAACTTGAAATTCTCATGTAAATTCAGGACTCCAGTATCCTAAATTATTGACAGAGGGAAAAATTGAATACTGTGAGACTTGTCAAAAAGTTACAGTCTCTGTGACTGTAAACTAAATTTCTTTTCTTTCTTTTTTTTCTAGTATTTCTAGATAAATTTTTACTATATTACTAAATACATACTAAATAGATTTCATTATTTAGATTATTAATTTATATGAAAAAGCTTTAAAAGCTTTTTCTGTAAGTATTTTGGCATATAAGTGAATATTGATACCAAAAGTCCTTTTCAAGATTTAACTGAAACTGTTGTTGAAGCTGTTATTTAGATTTGCTGTATCATAGGACTGAAAGGGGGATGAAACATGTTTAATCTCCTGTATATGTACATACATTTCACTAAACCACAAATGTCATCAGGTGTTTTTCGGCATACATGTCTAAAAGGGGATGTCAGATATGGGTGTAAGTTTACAATTTGATTTATCTCATAGAAGTAGCTTTTTTCATTAGCCTTTGCTGGGAGAGAACTGATCCAGTGTTCGGTATGAGGTATCACCTTAGTGTTACATGTTGTCAAGATGTCCTTTTTGCGGCTATATGGTTATAGAGTACTGCCTATCCAGTAGTACTGGCTTTTGCTTCAGCTTTTCAGGAGACAGTACTGCATGTAGTATATAAGGACATACATTTGAATTCAATGGAAAAGATGCCTGGACTTGTATTTTGGTGTACTTGTAAAGCTCATTAAAAAGTCTGGCAAAATGATGCAATAGAGCTATGACAATTTATGATCAATAATGCCGTATGAACCAAATCATTAAGAAACCTAGCATGATATTTAAGTGTTCAATTAGCTGATTCAAAAAGATGAGTGGGCTAGAGTGACAGAGTCTTTATAATCAGCTCAAGGTAATAATCGTATTTCCTAATGATACCTCAGGCAGCCAAGAACTATCGAACTATGATGTTTTCCTAGCTTCGTTGTTTGTTTGTGATAATATCATTAGCATGACAGGGGACAAGCAAAGGACTGCTATGCTCACCTCGTGTTTGCTGTGAATACCTGTGCTGCTGGCCCCTCTGCTGTTCAGCTATGTTGGAGTTGAAGCTGATTTTTAGGACTGAAGCTGCTCCTTGTGTCTGTAGAAGCATGGAATACTGTCCCCATAGCACAAGGGTTCTTATCCTCTGAAATGCTTCCAGTGTGTTTTTAAATCAAGGAGACTTTTTGTCTTCAGAGTGGTGTATGAGTCCAATGAGTGGTTTTTACAGCTAAATGGTTCTGATGCTGATCTAGCAAATCATCATGAAATTCTACCCATTTCTGTATGTTTTAAAGCAGTGAAAATATGATCTGCAACTGTGTGTTCCATCCCTGCTGCTGACAGCAACATTAGTAAGGGTCAGGGCTTGTGGGTTTTTTAACCTTTGTGGTGTCCTGTCTTGCCCCAGAAAGATGTAAAACATCAGAAATCTATTCATTAAGCAAAATTACATTGCCTTGTAATGTGCACGTTGATGGCTTATTTTAAAATGTTCCAAGACCCATAAAAATCCTTGAGATGTATTTATTGGGCTGGAGAATTGGAGTTGCAAAGCTTCTTAAATAGATATTAGTAAAATCAATTCAAGCACTGAAAAATCGTAAGGCAAAGTAGAAGTCTGGACTTTGGAGTTGACTGTGGACTTCATCAGCCGTTCATATAGTACGGTTGGTCATTGAGAAAAAAGATGAAGTACGCATAGTGCAATGTATGTATTGTCTCCTAACCCTTAATATATATTCTGCAAAGCATTAGTGGCATATTCCTGCAGGATATTGACAGTGCCTTAGAAATCACAGATACTAGAAACAAGATCTGTCATCCTGTCAATGTATCCTTCCTCAATTACCTCTCAGCACAGGATTTTTCCTTTAACATATTCTCCAGCTCAGTGCCAATTTTAATTAACTCAGAAAAGAAATTTCCATCGTTTTTCTCCAAATAACATTTCTGATTAAGTATCACTACAAGTTTTCTTTACTTCATCTAAATTTACATTCCCTTAAATTCATCTGATGTTGCAGAATTTTACACTTCTAGTGCCATCCTAATGTTATAATCTTACAGTCTCTTAGGTGTGTTTGCATATGTCCACAACTTTTGCTGATTTTTATGGTGCTTTTCCTCATGTGTTCAGTATTTACTGTTTTCAAATCACAAGTAGCACTTCCCACACTTAAGAACTGTGAAGGTTTTGCTGCAGTTTTTATTTAGGTTCTGTTCAGATTGTATACTTTCTTTTAGTCACCATTATTCATTGCCCACTATTGCCTTCATTGCATCCCTAAGGTAAAATAGTAACCTGTAATGCTAACAAAATCCTTTTGGATCCCATTGTTTGAAGAAAAGAAATATGGTTTGACAGAGCACAGAAAAGAGAATTAAACAATCTGGGTTTTCCCATGAAAAATATGTAGCAATTAAAAAGGTTATTAAAACCAAGAAGCAGATAAGTCCCATTCCATGAAAGTTTAATTACTGAAGTTGTTTGCTACATACTTGTAACTGTTTTGAAAATTCCTCCAGACATACTATTTAACCAAAAGTGTACTTTCTACTGTGCCTTGTTGCTTAATGTTGTGTTAAGGTAAAATGAGGCAGAGATTTGATGCTACTGATGCAACTGAGATTCAAATGATATGCTAAAACTGTCAGAAACTGTTGTTTGCTTTAGTCCTTCCAAGTAGTAAAGCAGAGAAAGCTCATAGCCTCTTGGTCCCAGTTCTTAGTTACATGTGACTTATCCATATGACTCATTTTCTTTACTTGCACATATTTCAGTCACATATTTGGAACATATTACATCTTAAGTGAATAAATTATGAGCACATGTTGCGCAATATGCTTTGTATTTTAATTAAAAACAATAAAGCATGTATCTGCATTCCTATCTGCTACATTAGATTGAAAATGAAGAACTGTGTTAAGGTGTTCTGTGAGACAGCTAAATGTTACCATAGAAAATCCAGCATACAGTATTTCAAATTTGATTTGTAATTTGGAAAAGGTTTTATTATTATTATTAATTTATGTGAGAGGAAGAAAAGAGATTTATTTTTCATGCCCTAAATCTTTCTTCTTCATCCTCTTATCATCAGTGTTTGCATCCACAAGGAAGACACTTTCCATCACCTGGTGATCAGACTGTACTGCTTTTAAACAAATTATCCTAGCTGGGTTCACAAAGATTTTAGCACTCAGTGCACTGAGCTAACACCAACTTGTCATTGCTGGCCTAACCCACAGCTGAATCCACAGAGAAGAGAACAAAGACATTAGTTTGATTTAGCTGTCTTTAAAATACCATCTCATGTAACTACAGTGTGAATAGCTGAAACATTGTAATACAAAGTTATTAATGCCTGTGGAAAAATTAGGAAAACTTATATTTGAAAAAAAAATTTGCTAATGCCTTTTTTTTTCCTTCTTAAATTTGAGAAAATATCTAATGAAATGCATCAGTTGCTTACCCATCCGTCTTTTGTATTTTGCTTGAAATAATTTGTTGCTTATACCATCCTCCTGTTCTAATTGCCTTTGGTAAAGGTTTGCCTCCAATCCTCCATCTTAAATGAAGAATAACAGCAGGAACAAATAAACAAGAATGAAAAAGATCTTGTGTGTGTGTGCTTGCTTTGTGAAAATGTTCCTGGTGATTCTAAGCAACTGAATGAAAGGAAGACAAATGCAAAGCTATTTTATAAAATGACTAACCTGCCACAGTAAATAAATACAGAAGCAAACACCATTTACTAGAATGATCTCAGTGGTTTGATGGTAGTGGCAGGCTAAGCCTTGAGTACAGTGTCCCCTTTGCCTTTTAGTAATCCTACCACATGCCTGGTTGCTCTTGCCAAGTAGCTCATCCTGGTGAATCCAAAGAAATGGATTGCATGGCGCTTCTGCACTACTAATGAAGTTTGGAAACTGTTTTGGCTAAATAGTGAATAAATAAGGACTTCAGATATGTCTGTCTCTCATTATAGTTCCTCTTAAAAAATACAACGAAGCAACAATCATTTTAGATCTCTCTAGAGTGGTGGGACAGATCTATGTATGGCTGGTCAGTAGGCACCATCACCATTTTACAACATTTTTCTTTTGTTAAAAGTAACATTAATAGTCCACAAAGATATTTTCAAATGAACTTAATTTCTGTCTTGCAGTTGTGTCAGTACTTTAAAAACACTCTGGAAACTCTTAAACATATGAATTTTTCAAAATCCGTTGCTATTTCATTGATTGAAAAAAAGCAGAAACACTATAGCAAGTTCCAATACTGACTTTAGAATTAGAAAAAAGGTTCTAGAAACTCATGTTATTTTGCAGTTTTAAAAATAATGCTGTTGGTTGAGCATTAAAAGTTAGCAAATGGCGAGTCTTCCTCTATCAATTTAAAATGCTAAATTCCTATAGTCAGCCATTCAAAGAATATTACAAGATGGTAGCCCCTTATTATGGTGTTTAGCTAATGGACTGCGGCTTTTATGACTGATGATTAGTTTATGGATTTAGCTATATAGAAAATAGGCACAAAATCCTTCTTTAATCTTCTTTCTTTCACTAAAATTGCGACCACTGTAGGGTATTAAGATAACATAGTGATCTTTATAATGGTTTTGTGCAAGTCAGTTCTAGTCTGAGTTAGGCAAATCTACTTTCTAGTTTCAGGATAGTAAATTAGATATTTACAATGGATGAAGAAAAAGTTTTTCACTGTATACTAACCTTTGTAATATAACAGTCGCTTGGCTTTATGCATACTGTATATTCAAAATAGAATATTTCATATTAAAAAAATATTCTCATGCAATAGGAAACATCCTTCTTATATCTCTATAAATGTAAAAAATGGCTTTGAGTTTTCAGAATTTGTGGCTGCTCATCTCTGGTGATTATTGTGTTTTCTGTAGCTGTTTTTTAACCAATTTAATATCTGTGTGTGGGCCCCTCATCTGTTAAATGGCAGGACAGTCCAGATAATACTCTCAGTTATGACAAATTAAATTTTTTAGCATGCTGTGAGAGAAAAATACGGTTGTAATTTGGGTAACGTTGGCTCTGATCCTGGAAAAGATTGACTTTTTCCTAGTGTAGACAGAGAGTTACTGTAGTAGACATGTTAATCTTCATGCATATGTGTAAGCTAAATTGGAACTAAATGAACTTCACAGGTTTTAATTTAATTTTAAAATTGTCTTGATTTTATATTTTTTTTTATCATACTCTTTTTGCCTGCTCTTCACTAGTATTTATGCAGTTTAGTTTCAGCCATTCAGATGGCTGAAGGTGGAAGTAAGTCTTAAATATCTTCACGGAATCACAGATTCACAGGGGTTGGAAGGGACCTCTGGAGATCATCTAGTCCAACCCCCCCACCAGAGCAAGGTCACCTAGAGCAGGTTGCACAGGACGGCATCCAGGTGGGTTTGGAATGTCTCCAGAGTTGGAGACTCCACCACCTCTATGGGCAGCCTGTTCCAGTGCTCTGCCACCCTCAAAGTAAAGAAGTTCCTCCTCTTACACAAATATAACTAGGTTATAGTTTATTTTCTCCAGACTTGACAATGCAATCATAACTTCTGTGAATGAAGCACAAAAAAATTTAGGATTTCTTATTTTCAGTTAGAAACCACAGAGTAAATACATTTCGCAGAGGAGTTAATAATTTTAAAAATGGGAAAAATTTGTCACTATTAATATGAACATGAAGAGCAAAAAGTAGGAGTTTCATCAAATCATGAGTTACAACTTATTTGCTCATTTTATTCAGCACATTTCAGTCATTACAGAAGTCATACTACAGTGACACCAGTAGTAACAGAAGTATTAAATATTTAGGCATACATGTCTGAGAAGCAACTTGGTAAGCATTGTGTAGACTATGTGGGTTGAGAAATGAGGAATAAAAATCTCCAGGTCACCTGCACAAAGGCATAGTTCAGTCTGCGGTAAAACAGAGTAAAGGCTCATAGGCTCAGCTATCGGCAGCTTCTTTCTGCTGAAGCTCACTGTTACATAGCACACATAAAATTCCTCTGATAGCATAGGAAATACTTGTGATACTGGCATTCTAATTTAGTTGTCAAATACTGTGGTGGGTTGATCCTGGCTGGATGCCAGGTGCCCACCAAAGCCGCTCTGTCATTCCCCCTCCTCAGCTGGACAGGGGGAGAGAAAATACAATGAAAGGCTCCTGGGTCGAGATAAGGACAGAAAGATCATTCACCAGTTACCGTCACAGGCAAAACAGACTCGACTTGGGGAAAATTAATTT
The DNA here is from genome assembly GCA_008921705.1 of Burhinus oedicnemus. Lineage (NCBI taxonomy): Eukaryota > Metazoa > Chordata > Aves > Charadriiformes > Burhinidae > Burhinus > Burhinus oedicnemus. The sequence continues at coordinate 1,559,254 of VFFE01007141.1, read as the reverse complement.
AATTTATTACCAATCCAATCAGAGTAGGGTAATGAGAACTAAAAACTAAAGCTTAAAACACCTTCTCCCCACCCCTCCCTTCTTCCCAGGCTCAACTTCACTCCCGATTCTCTCTACCTCCTTCCCGTGCAGCGCAGAAGGATGGGGAATGGGGGGTGTGGTCAGTTCATCACTCGTCTCTGCTGTTCCTTCCTCCTCAGGGGGAGGACTCCTCATACTCTTCCCCTGCTCCAGCGTGGGGTCCTTCCCATGGGAGAGAGTTCTCCACGAACTTCTCCAGTGTGAGTCCTTCCATAGGGTGCAGTCCTTCAGGAACAGACTGCTCCAGTGTGGGTCCCCTACTAGGTCACAAGTCCTGCCAGCCAACCTGCTCCAGCGCGGGCTCTCCACAGGGTCACAGCCTCCTTTGGGCATCCATCTGCTTTATCATGGGGTCCTCCACGGGCTGCAGGTGAGTATCTGCTCCACTGTTAACCTCCATGGGCTTCAGGGGGACAGCCTGCCTCACTGTGATCTTCACCATGGCCTTCAGGGGAATCTCTGTTCTGGTGCACCTCCTCCCGCTCCTTCTTCACTGACCTTGGTGTCTGCAGAGTTGTTGCTCTCACATATTCCCACTCCTCTCTTCTGGCTACTACTGCACAGGTTTTTTTTCCCCTCCTTAAATATGTTATCCCAGAGGCACTACTGCTGTTGCTGATGGGCTCAGCCTTGGCCAGCGGCAGGTCCGTCATGGAGCCGGGTGGCATTGACCCTGTCAGACATAGGAGAAGCTTCTAGCAGCTTCTCACAGAAGCTACCCCTGTAGTCCCCCTGCTCCTAAAACCTTGCCACACAAACCCAGTACATGTTCCTGGGTCTTTTACTGTGATTTACTGTCACTTTGCTCCACCAGTAGTCTTGTTGGCTTCAAGGGGCCACTCGTATATTGAGCTCTATTTCATGAGAGTAAGGGCACAAGAATCTGTGTCGGCAGTTGGCCGTCTTTGTGGTTTGTAAGTATCAACTCTATAATGAAGTATTTGATGAACTTAAGTTTATACAGCATTTGTTTTATAAGCACTGCACTGTGCTTCTCTGAAAAGATTATCTCCATCCTGAGTAAGTGGAAACATTTGGATAGCACAAAAGCAAGCAAGTCAAACTTTGTGTTTAAGTTCCTTAATTTATGTGCAGATACAGAGTAATACTCGGAATGCTTTGAAAGCCTACCACTAGCTCACTAAGGCTTCTAGCATGCCTGAGTGCCTTTGTTAATATCCAGGGCATGGTGAACAAAGACCAGTTCAATAATGCTATTTTGGATAATGGTATAGTTCAGTCAAGATGAGGCTTTTCTATTGGATTGGCAGGGACTGCAAGTCTTTTCACTCAGCAGTTCCCGGGTATGTGACGTGCATGCTGTTACACTGGCAGACAGGAGCGGCCGTGCCTGGAAAGCAGTTGAGGAAAGATGGTTGACTGACCAGAAGCGTGGCTGAGCTTTTATTGTTAATATTACGTGGTGTCAGCATAAAATATAAAGGTATTCTTAAAGTTTATTTAAAAAAATAATAATAAAGTAATTGAAGTTCACCAACCTAGAAGTGTTAAGCTTTCAAAGAAATAGACCAGACTTTTGCATAGTAAGTGCAAAAGTCAGATGGTCCACAGCTCCAGTGTGCCAAACTTAGCACTGTGCAGGAGAATGGACTGCAAGAACTCTACGCATTCACATTTGAAAAAAGAAGTGTGAGTAAGAGGGAAAATTGTTGCCTTGTTCAGAGTCCTAGTATTGTAACAATCTCAAGGAATTTCTGAGCATAATAAATTTGGTATTGAGAAAGAAATGCCAAAGAAGTTAGATTGGTTTGTAATAGAGCTGAGAATATTCACACATTTTGTTGAGTATGTATTTTACACATCGTATAATTTGGAATAGAATTATAGGGTGAACTGCGAGTCATGGAAAAAGAATTATAATGATTCGAACATGCTGTAACTCTTTCTGAGGGTGGAAAGTAATAGAAGTATCAAACTGAACAACAAAAAATGGAATCTCTTACATAGAAAGCTGTTAAAAGAAACCTTCAAGTTATATTCTTGTACACAAATGACAAAGTTGCAGAATGCATGTTTGGCATAAGAAAAAAAAGAATCTCAGGTAAATGGAGTAATTTGAAGTGTAAAACAGTTATATATAGTTTTCAGGCTATTAACAGTAAGAAACGGTATATCAGAACCTTAGAAAGAACATAAATACCACTGTAGGGGGTCTCTCTTTGTAAATGTTTCCAAGAGCAAGGATTGGCATGATTGAGAAAACATTTCATGACAAAGGAAATGAAACAAAAGAACAGTGTTTAGTGTTATGTTATGTGTACATAGTTGCTGAAACTAGGTGTGTAAAATATAAGACCAAGCTTGACCTTTGAATATGTATTTTGATCTTATGTGCATTGCCAACAGTTCTTTCACCAGTGTATTCAGGCACCACATAGAATAGTCTGTGTTTGATTAAAGTGTATTTTTTAGATAGATGTCTAGTTTTCATTTGAAGATATTGAGAGGTAGAAAATGAATGACTTTTCTTGGTAGTTTTTTCCTCATGGTTAGTTTGAATTTGTCTGGCTTCAGCTTTCAGCTACTGAGTTGTGTTAAGCATTTTTGTGTTAGAGACCTGTAGAAGCCCATATTTTCTCCCCTTGGAAGTGCTCGTATACTGCTGTCAAGTCACCTCTCAAATTTTCTTTGATGAACTGATCAAACTGACATCTCTGAACATTTTTACAAGCAGCAGTGAAATAAATTTTTTACCTCCCTCTGAATGGTTTGAGATGGCTCTTTATAATGCCTGTCCTCAACGTCATTTACCATGCTACCATTTTTGAGCTTATCACCCGTAATTTTTTAATTTCTTAATGATTGATACGTTGCATAACATAATCCCTAAATTTAACTTCCAAGGAATCATACTTATATTTATTTATATTTGACTGATGTCTTTTCCTTGAAAGCTGATTTGGGCATATATCTGCTAATCTGTTCTAAATTCAAATTAGCGTAAACTTCGGCAATACTGTATAGTGCTAATACTATAGTTCAAGGGTTTTTTTGCCATGCAATATATGCTAGAAAATCAAACTTCTTACAAAGGTATTTATTAGTTTATATCACTGTCTGTGGAACCTAGAATGGACTATTCTGTATAAACCGTGTTAAATATAGCTTTCTTTTCTTTAACACTTACCATCTTTTTTTCCTGTGGTTGATGCTGCACCAATTGCCCCATAGTTTCCTTAATGATGCTGCCTGACATTTAAAACCATAACTTGACCACCCCTGATCTCTAGAATATCCCTGTTATGTATGAATTATGCAAAATTAGTATCTCTGAATTGGGAAGGTCCTCAGGTGACTCACTTATGACTAAGCACTAAATAGTGAGGCTTGCTGGTCTAAAAGAAGTTCTTGATCCATAGTCATAGTATCTCTTATTCTCCTTAAAAAAGTAAAAAGTGGAAGCTATTTCATGGTTGCTATTAATGATGCTTTGTTACAAGTCACCTGAGGCGTCCAGTATACTTTTTGGCATTTAAAATATTCTGTAGTGTGAAGTTGAGGGTTTTTATTCCTTCTGCATTACAGGCTGGACCTTAAAATATAGGTTATTTATTCTCCAGTTTTATTCAACGTTCTAAAACACAGTTCTAGTCTCTATTTTTGTTGTGTGCATTTTCAAGGTCTGTGGTTCTTTGTTATCCACAATTAAAAAATAAAGAAAAAAGCAGTCATATTTTTAATGTGCATTTTCTATAGCATGTTCATGCCATACCTATTTTAAACAACATTTCAGTCTTTATTGTACAATAATTTCAAGAAATTCCAGCTTTGTCCCATTTTGTTTCAGCAGTATGTACTTAGGCTCAAGAAGGGGGCCCATGTGAACCTCATGAGGTTCAACAAGGCCAAGTGCAAGGTCTTGCACCTGGGTCAGGGCAACCCCTGGTATCAATGCAGACTGGGGGATGAAGGGATTGAGACCAGCCCTGAGGAGAAGGACTTGGGGGTACTAGTGGATGAAAAGTTGGGCATGAGCTGACAATGTGAGCTCACAGCCCAGAAAGCCAACTGTATCCTGGGCTGCATCAAAAGAATCGTGGCCAGCAGGTCAAGGGAGGTGATTCTGCCCCTCTACTCCACTCTGGTGAGACCCCACCTGTAGTACTGTGTCCGGCTCTGGGGTCCCCAGCATAAGAAGGACATGGACCTGTTGGAGCAGGTCCAGAGGAGAACCACGAAGATGCTCAGAGGATTAGAGCACCTCTGCTATGAGGACAGGCTGAGAGAGTTGGGGTTGTTCAGCCTGAAGAAGAGGCAGCTCCAGGGAGACCTTATTGCAGCCTTTCAATACCTAAAAGGGCTTTATAAGAAAGATGGGGACAGACTTTTTAGCAGGGCCTATTGCAATAGGGTGAGGGCTAACGATTTTAAACTAAAAGAAGATAGATTCAGACTAGATAGAAGGAAGAAATATTTTACAATGAGGGTGGTGAAACACTGGCACAGGTTACCCAGAGAGGTGGTAGATGCCCCCTCCCTGGAAACATTCAAGGTCAGGTTGGATGGGGCTCTGAGCAACCTGATCTTGTTGAAGATGTCCCTGCTCATTGCAGGAGGGTTGGACTAGAGGACTAGATGACCTTTAAAGGTCCCTTCCAACCCAAAACATTCTGTAATTGTGTGATTTTCATATTTGGGCCAAATTGTAATGATGGCTATGAAAACAAATTTATTTTTTCTTCCTGTCCTTTCCAGGTTTGCTCATAACTCCCAAATGCGCTACATCTGCTTGGTTAGCACTTTTCTTTTCAGCTGTTACAAATTGTCAGGCTGTTTTAACTAGCATTCGGTTTAGTAGAATAGCTTCTCTGTCTGTGGATGCCGATATAGCCCCTTCTCCACAGATCACAAAACTAGCATCTTGAGCTCCACAACACGTAGGTGTCAGCATATCCAATTATTTTTTCATTTTTCATTCTTGTTTGAGTGTAAGGATTTTCAAAATCATTCTTTTCTTTAGCGTGCTCTGGAGTCACCCAATTACCAGTTGTTGCATTTCCATGTTATCTTACCATCACCTGCACTTTTTTATCAGTATCCTAGATGTACCAGAAAATTTAATGGTTACGACGCATCTTGGGCACACATCTTGAGCTTTAAGAACAAAACAAACACTATATTCGTTCAGACTGTAGACTCATCTCTCCTACTATCTTGCCTCTTCCACAGCATCCAATAAACAAATACAGAAGGAGCACAGCAGAGTAGAATGATCCCTTCCTCACATGTCCAATCAATGGCATTAGCAATTTCCTGAGGAATTGCATTCCAAATTATTGTGCTTAATACATGGATTTATCACGTCTTTCTGAGAGACCTTAAACATCTGGCTGTTGTGTTCAGTATGGTATTCTAACAGTTCACAGTTAAGATTGTATGACTTCTTCAGATTGGTAAAAAGTTAGTATTCATTTTTCAGTTTAATAGGAATGCTGATACGACGTTTCTTAATAACACTGTTAATAAACTCACTCAAGAAATCATATTCTGGATTAGTACTTGTCCTGGTTTGAGGTAAAACAGGACCAATTTTGTTCAGTAACTTTACTTTTTAGCTAGGCCTCTTCTAACTGCTGAAATTAACAGCACGTTGTGCAGAAACTGTTGGCTCTCAGAGTGATAAGACCCATGTTTATAGTTGATGCCAAGGAATGGGATGCAGAGAGGCTCCTGCTTATCCTTATTGCTGTAACAGCCAAGGGCAGCCAACTTTGTTACTTGCCCCGTTGGAGGGTGGGAAGCAGAAAAGCATAGAGGGGTCACACCTGCGGGGAGGAGGGGACAGGACAGGGGACCCAAAACTGACCAACAGGGTATTCCATCCCATCTGCCTCATGCTCAGTAGAAAAGCTGAGGGATCAAAGGGTCAGGTCTCTTTTCTGCAATGGGCAGTGTCCTGGGAGGACTCTGTTTGTCTGCCTTTGATCCCAATCCTGAATCCAGATCCAGAATCCAGTCCAGTCTGGGACTTCCCCGGTGCCTGCTGGTGACGTGATTGTCATCCTGGGAGCTTGATAAGGTTTTGTATATATTTCATTATTTTTCTTTTTATTATTTTATTATCAGTATTTCATTAAAGTAGTTTAGTTCCTTCTAAACTCTTAAGTCTCTCTTTTTCTCTCTCTTTCTTGCCTCCCGAGCGGAGCAAGAGAGAGAGCATCTGTTGTTCCACCGGATTGGGCCAATCTGGCCCAAACCACGACAGTACTTCATTTATTTTCTTGTGGTTTTTGTTTTTCTTACACAGTGAATAGGTAGAAGGAGTCTCCCCCACTGCGACTTTTGTAGCCTTCAGGATCTATAAAATCTTAGAGATACTGAGGGGAAGTGGAGCTCCTGCACCCCCAAAAGTAAGTGGTTTTGTAATTATCTTATCCTTCTGGCCTAGAAAAGCAAAACAAATGTAGTGTACCCTTTCAATCTCCTCACTCACGGTGTCTTACTGACCGCTTCAGTGTTGTAGGGAAGAATTATTGAGGAAACAAACAAAACAGGTGCTTAAGGAGGTAAGAAGGCAAATGGCACTCACAGAGAAATCTCTTGTTGCAAATCTGGCCTCAAACTCAGTCTTCTCTCATGCTTGGCATTGCAAACAATAAAAAGAGGCAATAAAGGTGCCTACCCAAAGGCATCTTCCAGCAGTATGAGATTTTGACCAGTTGCTTCACAATGATGAGAACAGTCCTACTTAAGATTAACTGAAATTGCTCCCAAATCACCAAAGATATGACCAGAACAGCAGTTGTGATGGTAGTAAATCTCCCCAGGCCACACAACTAGTGTGAACGGTCCTTTCGGGCCATTTAGCAATCACAGGATGAGGAAAGTGGGCAGGAATTTGAAAGCCAGCGGAAGTATTTCTATTGGTGCCTTTTGATATGGCTGCTCTGGGTACTGGTGCTCCATACAGCTGTACAATCACTTCACACCTGTCAGTAGTTGACTTCTATTGGCTAGTCAAACCGAACTTTTGGCATCCTTGCCTTCGTGAACTGTCCTTAACTTCATTTTGCAAAGAGACCATACTCCCGTGCTTGAAAGGAGACTGATGCTCCTAAATGAAGGTTTCTGAGTCTCCCAGTGGTAGCACTCTGTTTATCATTACAGCCCTGGAAAAAATTAATCAATAATGGTTTCTTCAGCCGTATTGCCTTACAAACCAATTCCAATTCTACTGCTAAACTTTACCCAAGATCAGGAACCTGTTCAAGCCTAGAAATGAAAAGTTGGGTACTCAGAGCTACTTATACCAGCTTTCAGTTCTCTTCTATAGCTCTTGCTAACTACAGCACTAATTTCATCCCTTGCTTTCTCAGATTCCAATCCCAAACCCAGCCTTCACTGAGGTGGAGGAGTAAGAACTAAACTGAAAATTAAAACTAACGCACTTTTATCTCCTGATGTCAGGTGTTGGCTTTGCTTCACCAACCTGACAGGATTTAGCAATGGTTCAGGCTGTGCAACCCCAGTCCTTCTAAACCTGAACATTAACCTCAGTTCTAACTCTAGCTCTTATCTTTTCATACAGACTTGGCATCTAGTGCTGCTGCCTAAATTGAAAATAAGACATTCAAATCATATAATGCTTAATAAACCAGTCTCTATAGCTCTTATTTTCCTTGGTTTTATTTAATCTTCAGCTACAGTGACAATACTAGCTGAGAATCTGATGTGTCCAAGTTCTGGTGTTAAAGTTACCAGCTTTGTTTTGTTCTATTTTGAAACAGCGGTTACTAATGTCTAGTGCTAATACTGTTTGTTTGCTTTCCATTAATATAATTAGTGGATTTTACATTGGTTTAGTCTCCCTTGTTCCTACATCCTCCAAACTGGACCTTTTCTTATAATGAGTGGCTTTCCCAAGTTAAGGAATTACTTTGTTCAGTGGTTGCAGATTGTATTGAAAGGATGGTATTTTACTAAGTTCTGTCAGTTTATTATTCATATAGGCTACTGTGCTATCTGTATTATGAGCTGATTTTTACTTCAGAAAGTATGTTTTTATCAGAATTTTCAGTGAATAGCTGAATTTTTCTGTGATGCTCTATATTTAAAAAAATAAAATCCACAGTGCCATTTACTGACTTGCGAACTACTAGCTGTTCCTGTAAGTGCAGGGTTGTTGCCGGGGCTCACAGATCAGCCATGTCCAACTATATCCGTAGGTGCAACTCCTCCCCTGCATATACCAAAGAGTCTCTTGGGTGTTCAGGAGGTCTCTGACCCCGCTAGGTTTGTAGGAAATGCAAAGCACTGCGTATGCGGACAGTCAGATCTTGAATACCTCGTTTCCCTCAAAGCTAGTTACAATACTTGCTCAAATGATAAGGAAAGTATGACTTTCTGTGTTCATGTAAATATCAGTATGGTGGGCAAAATAAGTCAAAATAAAGGATAAAAAAATATATTTACATTTTGTGAATATGGATTTGAATGGGCAAATCTATGAGAACCACAAAGACTGGGCATAAGCAATAGTCTCCAACAACAAAACGATATTCTGAAGAATGCTGTGCCTTTAATCTGTTTTAAACATTCAATTTATAAAGGAAAAAAGAAGTCAGACAATGCTAATGTGTAACTATACTCTACACTTTTGGGAAAATACCCTAGAATTATACATTTCTGCTTTTAAATTTTGTATAATTTCACCTTTATTAGTCATAAAACAGTTTGTTTTTTCCGAGACGAAAATATTATGTCAGTCATTTTACCTGCAAACCAGGTTAAGAAGATACCTGAAATGTTAGCGAATTGAAAGTGTCATCAAAATATGTTTTGAAAATGTCAATGCCAAGTTACGAGGAAGAAATAGTAATTTAGCAAAATGAAGGAGCGTTACATTTTTTAATGAGAGTTGGCCAGTGCAGAAATGTCAATTTAGCATAAAGAATTATCACTTCAACTTTCTAGACTTGAAAGGAACCCAAAATCCTACTTTTGTGAGGAAAAACCAAGCAATTTTTTCCAAAGGGTTTTTCAGTTGCATTCTTTAAAAGGGATGAAGGAAAGTATTTGCCGTACCAATAATATGTAAAATAATGCTAAAATGGTTATTTTTTTACTGAAAATATATGTAAATTGAAGTATTAATTTTTTTTGTTAGGGAAGTCTGTTTTAATTGAATAGGCTATCCTTCTCTCCTTAAAAATCTTGACTGTAAAAAGTAATGTTTAATTTCTGGTTGGAATGGATTTTTTCTAATTTTGTGATTAATCTCTTGCATGCTTTATCTGTTTCCTTCAGAGTGGTAGTATAGATGAAAAGAAAATAAAACATTCCTTGGAAATAATAAGTTGTTAGATTTTGCTTGTGTGTTACATGTGGCACACGGATATGTTTAAAACAAAAACTAATCCTGCTGGAATACACTTTTAGAATATAGCTAGATCAGACTAAAACATTTCCAAAACTAATTGAGTCCAAAGTGTGCAAAGATAGATGAGTCACTCTCAGATTTTATCTTCTGGAGATTCATAAATTCCACTAGCAAACATAAAACTGCACTGCAAAGAATTGGGGTTTTTAGTAATTATTTATCAAGCCAAGAGATTGCAGCTTGATAGCAAGACCACTTACTTTAATGCTGAAATAGAATTTAGCAAGCTGAGTTTAGGTAGTTTTTTGCTAAAAGTCTTGACTCTAGCTCTAAACTCACTCGATACACATCTGCATACCTGATAAAGAACACTTCAGATAAACAAATATCAGTCCATATGAGGAATGTTGAACTTGAAAGCAAAGTTCCCTCATTATTTATTCTGTTATCATTTGTATTGCTAACACTAAAACCATCAAATGCACCTTTTCAAAATAGAGAAAACCCCACAAAAATTTCTTGAGATGCAGAAGGAAGTGTATGAACAAGCCACTATTAATCCAGTAATAATGACCTAAAAAGGTATTGTAATTACATACATGCTAAGGTAGACAGAACAAATGAAAAAATACCTAATCGTAAGTTAAAATGAACAATGACACCAGTTGATAATCCTCCCTGGTTTTGGATTCTCTGCACAGAGCTTCCTGTATCTCTTTAAATTTTCTTCTTAGGGGTTTAGACCCAATTTCTCTGCTGGCAGAAATCTGTCTCTTGAATATGTTGAGTACAGTTCCTATACTTTTGCTTAATATGGGGAATGTAAAGAAAAGAAAGGAGATCATTCTTCCTGCTTGTGGACAAACTATTGCATACCACCATCTACCAGCTGATTGAGTCTGGGAGAAAATGTCAGAGCTGGCAAAGCCCTTACTGGATACAACTTTCACCGATAAAATTTTTGCTACTATTGAGCAGTAGCCTGTGAATATATACCCAAGGTTATTTGTAAAATAGGTTACTTTCAGACCTGTTTGAATAGGAACATTGTAAGACCCTCAAATGTTTTGCTGTAATGTTGTAGTGCAATAACTTGATAGAGAGCATATATACTTAACACAAAAATTGGACGTGCTTATGATTATCAGAATAAATTTGTTGATAGTTTTTCAGCTAGAGAGGAAACTTTGCTGGACTGGACTGAGGATATAGTTAAGGAGTTTGCTCATTTTGCGCCCAGGGACTGTGAATTTACTACCTTGAAGTCAGGCTTCATGGTGTTCATAATTGGCGTGGACAACTTAAACTGCTCTTATCTGTGGGTTTGATCAAGAACGCAGTAATTATAGCAAACAGAACAGCAGTGAATACATCATTCTGTTCCTGGAGGTGTCTCAGTTAACTTGGACAAACAGATTATGGAGAAGAATGGGATACAGAGAAATGCCTGACCCGTCTGGAACTAAGGAGAGATGTCAAAAGAAATGCCAGACAAAGCTCCTTAAAAGAAAAGTAATTTTATGCCACTGAGGTTGGGGTAAGATGACAGTGGGACATCAGCTGTCTGTTCTTCACACACTGAAAGGCACTGTTTTTCTTGCTGTTGAGGGAAAAGATCCCAAAAGATAGGAAAAAAGGAGGAGTTACGAGAACTAAGAACAAAAGCGCTTCAGGCCCAGGTCTCATAAAATCTGGCATACAATTTAAAATACAGCAGTATGAATTCAGAAAGGCTGGGGCTGACCAAGTTCTGATAAAATACAGAGATAAAAGCAGAAAACACATTTGATTGATAGTTCCGTTAGGCTGTGCTATGTGAGGAGGCTGTGACATCTGAGTCAAGGGTGGACTTGGAGACTTAATGGTACAGACTTGTAGCTAGCAGTTAAAACTCTTGCACCCACACCTGTACAGTTACTGTGTGAAGCAGTGACCACAGGATAATTCAGGTGGGAAGGGACCTCAGGAGGTCTCTGCTCCAACCTGCTGCTCACAGCAGGGTCAGCTCTGAGGTCAGACGAGGTTCCTGAGGGTTTTATCCTGTTAGTATTGAAAAGTCGCCAGGATGAAGACTGCACAGCCTCTCTGGGCAACCAGCTCCGCTTCGTGACTGTCCTGTAGTAATCTTACTGGAAAGTATACTTGACACCTATAGTCTGTATTGGAAGGAAAGGAAACGGGTAAAGATTCTATATGGAAGTGTTGCAAGTAGAAATTTGAACCCAAAAGATGTGTTTGAAATATTGGTATACCTGCAGATTCTGAGCAACGTAGAAGTGGTGAGAATGCCTGACCTTCCAAGGATTTACCATCCACTGTTTGCAAATGTCTCCATCTGGTTTAATGCCAGGAGAGTGCCAAGAAAAGAAAGGTTTATTCACCATCTGTCATACCCACAAGGTGCTTTTGAATTTGATAATATTGATTCACAGCTCAGTCCAGTACTTGAGTCATCATAAAACTGAGGACCTAGGACATAACTAGCAAAATACAATATTAACTTTTTCCTTTGTGATTTTGACTTGTGGAGTTTCAAGTTCTAAGGCCACTATTTTCCTTATAAGGAAAACTCCCATTTGTGAGATGTTTAGGATTAGGAGATAGTAGCATTATGACTGTATTTGACTCAGTTATGGATCTGCTGAATGCAGAGCAAGACAAAATATGTAGCTTTGCATAGAAAATCTCATGTTCAAAACCCGATCAGAATATTAATGGGGGGGATCCCATGTTCTGTAGAACAACTGCACACACTGCAAACTCTGATTTAGATATAAAAAATTACCCTAAAAGGGAGCTGCAGAAACTGCAAGTCCTGCTTAGATGTGGGAGGGTGTAGCACAAGGCAGAGCTTTTGTGCTAGACTGCAGCAATTGCCATTAGAATCATAATCTTGGGTCAGCTGGGATATCACCAAAGATAAAATATTCTGAGAGTCCTTCCTCATCCACTTAGCACTAAGAAACTATCGGAAGGAGTTAGCTCACAAGTATTCTTTTGTTTGGCAAGCTACTACACATTGTAGATCTCATTTGTTAAGGCGTGACTGCATCCATTATATCAGGTCAGCTAAGAAGCCTCACTTTCTGCTTTGGATTTTAATTTCACAAGACCTTATTCTGATGTATTCTGTTCAAATTTAATAGAACAGTCCTGAAGGGTACAAGTGTTTAAAGAATATCCTGAAGAGCAAGTATTCATTTACATGGAATAGCTGGATGCTGTTGTTCTATGAAATTTCTGGCAATTGCAACTCTGGTAAATAGTTTTGCTTCTCACAGCATTTGTAATAATTTTTTTCTGGTAATTAGGGTGAATAAGTTCAGCTATCATCAGACTTTTCAAATCAAGCTATTGAAGTGAAAATCTGTAATGATTACATGAAGCACTGTGGATTCTCTTCAGGGAATCCAATATGGATGAGCAAGGAGGAGGTTTCTTTTTAGCTGACTGTCTAAATAAGTGCTACATCCCAGTCCTTGCACTTAAAATTTTGCTAGCTCTTACTTAGGATAAGGGAGCCTTACAGATTCATGAGAATGTGAGACAGGTAGATTCCTGTCACAGTCACAGCAACGATGAGAAGGTATCTGTGCCTTACGCACCGTCTTGGTGATTTCTTGCTTTCTCTCTTGGCATTTGCATGACAGGGTACCATATTCACAATACGGATGTTCAGCGTCTGTAGTACGTTGCAGACCCCTTGGTGTTCTAGGATGATACCAGAGGTAAGTGGAGTCTCTCAGTAGCAATCCAAGGAGATGGCCAAGCACTGTGTTCTCAGAAAGGAGTGTGAATGTGTGAATGCAAACGGTAACCGGCAGAGCTTTAGAGACAGTCTTGCAGCAGTGATTACTGGGGTCAGTCTAATTTGAGTTTATAAATTGGGAATGGACACCTTCAGAACTGCATAGACACACACATCTTTCTGAATTACCAAAGTGGTCAAAAGTTGAAGCAAGAGACTTGAATATACCTCGACTGGAGAGTTAGAGCGCCATACTTATGCACAGGGCACGTGCGTGTGTATACATGTGTGTGTTTATATACACGTGAACACATGCATGGTTATAAATAAAAGACACAGCCTGCATTTTGAATTCTACTTTCCTGCCTTCTTCCTAGGACAGGAAGGCCTAGGTCAGTTATCTTTCAGTAGTCACAAGTACGTATGGATGAAACTGCTATTTAAAGAAAAGAAGAGCTGATGCTCAAGGCAGTAGATTTTAACTGGCAGTCTCAAAAAGCCACCTTTGTTAATAGATTTCATATGACCTTGAGCAAACTGTACTTGCGAACAGTGCTTAACTACCTACAGTCCTCCTCATGAAGTTTAACCAGACTACTTTAATGATCAGTGTGAAGAGAATTGTCAGTGAACAGAGATGAGGTTAAAGAATTGCTCACAATTTAAAAAAAAAAAAAAAGTTAATATTTGCTAATATGCTCTTAATGTAAAGTATCTGTGGCTTCCCATCTGCAAAGTGTGCAAAAAGCACTTTTTTCTTTTCTTTGTTTTGCCCACTCGGATTCCAGTCTTGCTACTTATATCAGCCAAATGTATCCCTACACAATTTGGAGACCTATTAAAGTCAAGAAGTCCTGAAAGTGTCAGGTGTTAATTTGTGAGACCTTAGAAAATGTATTTGGGAGAGCGACTACTTAGTATGTACATAAGGTTAGGCACTACTGCGGTGGAGCCACGACATCTGTATTTACAATTTTAATCCAGGTAATGCTTCAGCTCTCTCCTGTACAATATAATGAAATTCCAAAACACAAGCTTTGTTAAAAGAACAAAACAAAACGAAAAAAGTTAGAGCAAAATGCACCTGAGCTTGTTCTTGCAACTAGATTAACTATTGTAACCTGCTGGAGGAATATTTTCGTCCCCCAAAGAAAGAGGTGATTCACAAGGGTCTGCAGTAGTCGTGCCATGAAGAAAATTGCCTGTTGAAAGAGTAAGAATGTGTATTTCACTGTATGGAATCTGGTTTACATTCTATAGGAGGCCCCCTAGGATGTTACCTTTGAAATTTTTGGCCGAGTTAATATAAAAATCTATTAAAATTTGCGTCTCAGTTGAAGCCTCTCAATATATGTTAACACCTAACAGGAGGAAAGAGTGGGTTCTTGCAAAAATATTTTATCGTTCTTTTGATGAATGGAAACGTGTATTTTCTTGACACTCTGGAACTTTCCTGGAAAAAAAGAAAAAACATTTGGGAAAACTGTTTCTTAAAGGGACGTGCAATGATTTTTTGAGTTGGAGCAGTAGTTAATTTTGTTATTTCCCTGAGGAGGATGATTTGATGAAGTAGTTCTCGGAGGCAGTTGTAAACCTATTTTGTTTATGACACTACTCATTCTTTCCAGGTTTCCTAAAGCGTGCCTTTTTGACCTGTACACAAGTGTTCTTTCCTTCATGTGGATGTTGGAGAGATTTGTAATGCAGAGCGTACGTTTCAGTGGTAGGAAAAGTTGTCAGTTTCCAGATGAGGAAACATAATAGTACTCCATCATATTATGTTTGGTAAGCACCCAGCTCCTAGGGAGATGCAGCTAGCACCATGAAGTACAAATGAAATATTTGTGATCATGCGGAAGTGCCACTCCATGAAATATACTCGGTGCATAAGAGCTAATAGTTTTTGTGTAAATGTTTGATTCTGCTTGTTTTGTCAGAAGAGAATAAAGGAAAAAAAAATATTTTTCAGAGACTCTTCAGCTGTGAGAAGCAGCACCAGAAAGAAAGGGTAGGAGAGCAGACTGTTAATAAGTTACCAGAAGTAATTACTAATTTAAGAAAAATCCTATTGTTAAAATCTCAGCGAGAAAAAGTGTTACTATGATATAAATAGCAAGAAATGGAGGTCAAGAATAAGATTCAGACAGTTCACCATGGTGGAGTGGGACATCACTGAATTAATTGTTTTAAATTTGGCAAGTGTAACAATTTACGTTTGTTGTACAGAATATAAAAAATCCAGCAAATTAAATACTCCAGTGTAACATTGAAACCCATGATACTGTTGAAACATTGGAAGATGCAAAAGGGGAATACATTATGAACAAAGGACTAGGTATGTGTTACAAAATAATAGATATGTGTTAATGAAGACAAATTGTATAGTAGAAGCTTTTCAATTTGATAGTGGCCTTATAATGTTTTTCACTACTTAGCGGGATGTGCTACAGGCTTAGAACAAGTAATTAGATTTTTTAGATTTATTTCCAGGCCAATGTTTTCCCAGGGCTGTGCATTACTTTATAATGCATTGCTTTGCCCTATAACTCTTATCGTGGGAAGATGTAATTATTTTAGTTTGGTCTAGCATTGGGGTACCAGCATTCTCTGTCTTGCGTCTCTTCTGGTACTACATAATGTAACATTACATTACAGACTTTTGATCAAAGTGACTTTTGGTAACTTCTGGCAGTCTTCACACTGTGTGTTCTGGCAGCCTCGACTACATAATTGCTTTCATTTCAGACACTTTCTGCAAAGTGTTTGAATCCATTATTTTATGGACTATGGCTATTGCTGCATTGGTGATATTGCTAATACCTTTCATAAGCTGCATTAAAAAAAAATCTTAATGTGGACAAGAATAACAGAAGTAACCTGGACAGTACTGCAGTTAGCAGCAACTGTAAAGCAGTGTCCGCTGCCTCAAAAATTCTAAGTATTTGCATGTCCAAAGGTCAGTCGGCAAGAATCCCAAGGGAATTCCTACGTGAGAAGAACAAGAAATTCAATAAAAACAATTCATTGTGAAATAAATCAGCCTGTGAGAGTTTTTCAAACCTCATACTCAATTCATGCAATTATGGTCTTTAGACTGTCTACAAAAAGAAATGAGTTTGAGACTTCAGGTGACAAAAATAATTAAAAGTTACTTTTACAGACACACACCCCCCCCAAAGTCAAAGGTAGGGTTAAGTAGTTTGTGGGCTTGAAAGAGTGAAAAATAGTTTCTGTGTGGAAAAATGCAATTACTATTCTTATTAACAAGACAAATACGCATCTGAAATGAACTTCACGTCAGCATTACTGCTGTTAACATTATTTTTTTCTTTTAAGTTAATTTCTAGCTACCTGGCTATGTATGTCAAACTGTTTCTGATTTATCACCTTTTAGAGAACTTCTTTTTTTTTTTTTTTTAAATCATTTGTTGACTTTTCAGCATGCTCTGAGTCATTAAGTGCAATAAGAGGTCGTCTGTTCCTGCTTTCTTGCCTCCCTAAAGAATAATATTTGTTCCTCAAGGCTGATGCTCCCTGATGTATGTCAGTCTCTATAGTATACCTTCAGACTTCCAGTAGGCAAAACCCAGCGTTATTCAGTCTAACTGTACAATTCCTATCATATCAATTTTACAGGAACTTCACCCCAGGTGACTATTAAAGGGAAGACTGAATTCAGGATTAACATATTGACTTTCAAGGTGCTTAACTTTGCCTCCTGAATAAATTTCTGACTTACTAACCCGTATCTACGGTGGCAGATTTCCAAATTCTTTGCTGAGAATATATTTCTATTCAGTAAGACTTTTAAAAAACCTTTGAGATTTTTTTTTTTCACCTGAATTCATTAAAGGCTTTAATGTCATCATATTTAGCATTTTTGTGTGTGTGTGTCTTTACCTTTGAATCTCCCAGAAAGCCAATATGAATTAATCAGAATCATACCATGTACTACTTTCCTTTATTTTTT
This sequence comes from Burhinus oedicnemus, assembly GCA_008921705.1. Lineage (NCBI taxonomy): Eukaryota > Metazoa > Chordata > Aves > Charadriiformes > Burhinidae > Burhinus > Burhinus oedicnemus. The sequence continues at coordinate 1,542,115 of VFFE01007141.1, read as the reverse complement.
TTTCCCTTAGCTATCACACAGGAGCACATCAGTTTTAATGTTATATGACAGTCCTTTGGGGAATCTGCATTCAAGCACTATTTTCTTACAGTTATTCTTGTATTTCATCCACATTTCCCAAAATCTATTGTATACCTTCAAGAAACCACAGTAGGCCTGTAGTATTAGATATATACGCAAGACTCCAACCTGGCTTTCATTCTAAGGAACAGAGGAAGAAATTTGTTTTATTGAGTTTAAAGAGAAAAGAAATCCTTATGGTTTAGAAGCATTACTACAAGATTAAGATTAAATTATTTCTGTGTATCCAGAGGCTACATTAATTTCTTGTGCTGTGCTGTATGATGTGTAGTTTTGGGAAACAGTGATAGAATTATTCAGAATCAACCAGCAACTCACACACAGATGAGAAATGATGCATTGAAACCCCGTGATTCTTTTTAGAAAGGGCTGAAAGTTAACTGGTTTCTTCAGCAGATTCTGGTTTTGCATATCATTCTCCTCTCTCTTTTAACTTGCCTTTTCAACTAGAAACATTTTTTCAGTCTCCATTGCCAAATTACAGCCTTGCTGTCTGCTGCTGTGCAGATGACAAATTCCTTCTTGGCTATGCTTCAAGAGAGGATGAAGCAATGGCATCATTCTTAAAGAGGTTTGAGATTATTTAAAAAATGACACTAAGTTCAAACATCTTGATGTTTCTGTTAGAATATGTGGTATTTTCCAATGTAACACTAAATTACCCAAGCACCATCAGCTATAGATTGTACTTTATGTACTCTATGTACAGAGAGCATATTGTGGCCTGCATCTTACGTCAAAAGCATCTGTCAGTCCTCTATAAACAATGGACCTGGTTAGTTTAACATTTCATAGGATGAGTTGGATTCTCATAGTTTACATCTTCTTGCTGACAAGTTCAACAAGAAGAGGTACTGAGGTCAGTAGTGTTCACTAGCCTGGAAGTAACATGTTAAAGTTTATATTTGTTATGGCACACTGTGTCAAAAGGCTGGAAGTTACAAAAGGTCAGCTAAGAGTGTGTAAGATTATGACAAAATTAATTAGGGCAAAGTATACCGGTTATGGCTCACTGCAAATGGCATTGCTGGGTAGGTTTAAACAAGCATGGAGATAAAGGTGACAAAGTGCAAACCTATCAAATAACACTTTATCGTCCCCGAATTACTAGTACTCATCCTTGATCTGGACTGGGCGAGTGTCTGTTCTGGAAATCTTCTTCAAGGAAAGTTCATCTAGTAAAAAAATTTGGATAAAAGTTAAACCATTTTCTGATGCCTTTTAAAGATAATAAAGTGCTCTGAAGTTAGGAAATGTAGAGAAGGTCCCAAGTTATATAACAAATATTCTTTGACAAGAACCATCATTAGTATAGTGCTTAAGTTAGAAATAGAATTTGGGAAAACAAAGATTTTTTTTTAGAGCAAAATGGGCAGTGTGTAACTATGGAAAAAAATCGTTATGTTTCTATGGTTTGGAGTAGAGGGTAGGTTTTGATTGTTACGTATTTCTGATTTACTGTATAGAAGGGTTTCAATTAAAAACTCAGCCTCGCATAGCAGCAGGTAGGAGTTTCAGCTCTCTCTGAGGTTTCCTCAGTGTAGAACTCAGGTATGGGGAACCGAAGATGTTTATAAACCAAATATGTCTAAAGCTATAGTGCCACCTTTATCTCTTCCCTTCCCCACCGGAAGGTAGACTGGCTTAGGACTGTTAAAATTTACATCTGTTGCCAAGAGCCATCTATCCACAGACTGAGTCTTCAAGTGTCACTACAGTGGGTGTGCACAGCCAGTGTCCCAAGTGCTCCCACATAGTGTTTTCTACAAACAAGGTGGCATTTAAATATTCCCAACCAAAGTTCCTGAGATACATACCTGCCTCTATTCAGATTCTTTTCTTCAAGCTTGGCTTTAATGTTGAAAACCAAAATGCCTTATATAACACTGTGTAAGATTATTAACTCTGCAGGTTTTTTTTCCCCTCTGATTTCGCGATGATTTTAAAGCCAGCTACTGGGAAAAAGTAACGTTTGAGGTTTTTGGTTTTATCAAGAAATGTCAGTTTGACTTTCATCTGAAATCTGAGAGTATATTTTTAGCACCAAAAGTTATGGGAAGGTAAGCTGCAGTTACCAGTGCAAAACTCTTCCTAACTGTAGTGCAACTAAAGCCAGGTTTGACAGCTTCTGCTGATAATACAGTATTTAGAATAGTGGTTTGAGTGCTTCAGTCTGATGAGGCTATTAAGCCCAAAAGATTAAAGCACACGAAGAAGATGTTCTAGCAGAAATGCTGAAAGTTACTTCATATCATATGTGCCTTTATATTAATGAAACAAAAAATGAGCTAAGAATAACATTCAAAACAAAATATGATTTAGAAGAAAATGGAATGCATGAATAATGCACAGAATTCTTAAGTAGTCTTACCGTTGGTGTTGGAAAAAAAATTATTTATTGGTACTTAGATTTTCAGCAAATACAACAAAAACCAGTCAAAACCAAATTATATCACAATGGGGATATTTACATATGACAACAGTGCAACAACAGTGTTTGAAAGTACAAGTCAAAAAGATTGTAATGAGCAATTTTTTATTAACATTCTGTTAATATTTACAGCCAGTCTTATAAAGTTGTAATGGACAAATCAACCATTAATATTTAAAATAGTCTTGAAGTGTTTATTTTTCCAAGCTCAAGAATTACACAGATCATTCAAGCCTATTTTTTTAATCTCATCTCTGTTACCTTGTCAGTATTTTATATTTATACTAGAATTACTTTATATATGCACTAATCATTGATGCTGCAGGAACAAGTGTTTCATTCTGCCACTTTGATTAGTCCAAATGAGATGAAGTGTATAAGTATTAGGGCCCTGATTTTAATTATTATTACTTTAATCTTCTTGTGTCCTTGATCAGGCAAAAGGTTCACTGTCTTCAGTTTGACTATGCCCTTTGAGCGCTAGTTTAGTAAGCCAGGTATGTGAACGAAAAGTTGTAACTGGAGTGCTCCCAGAAGATAATTTCCAAAACCCTGTCTATAATCCTCCTGTCCTTCTTTCTACCATATCTGAAGGTTTTCAAAATGCTTATTCTATCTTCTGTTTGTTTGCCTTTTTTTTTCCTGGTGTATCACTACACAATTTTAGTGTGGCAAATTACTGTGGCAAGTATTCAAGTTTTAGTCATTATTTCAGACAGAGCTGTCTTGTTGTTATAAATTGTAATATACATCGTGTTCTGATTAAAAATATTCAGTGTATTGAATTCACAAAAAGAAGTTATTCTACCCTGTTTGCTTAGAAACCAGGAATATGTTTTATTTGCTCTCTGCGAGGCAGTTCCAAGGAAAATAAAAGCAGTAGCATTTAGTTTATCTTACTTAGGAATAGTTTATATTGAAGTGGGAGCTGAGTGGAATTTATCTCCAGTGGAATGTTACCTGTTTTTTTATAAAACTCTTGAAACGTAAGGAAATGGAACTGTGTGTTGACCTCAAGAGGCTAGCTAGTCTTCATCTTGATCCCAAAGCAGCATTAATAACATGCATACAATACGTTATAGATGGTAATCCAACCTGCTCTTGAAGTCCTCAGTAACTTTTCCAGTGAAATCTCTTCAATTCTTAGATAATTTAAATCTGTTTTTAAAGTTAGAAGCGAGAATTTTGTTTGGCTTTTTTTCCATTCATCATCTAATTTGTATCTTCTTAAGCTCCTCAGTTCTTGAACAACTCACCATGGTCACTGAGAACATAATATATTCCTTTCCTCTGTAGCCATTTTATATTTTTGAGTATCAGTATCTTCCCTATTGCTCTTTCCTCTTGTTATGAATAACTCCAGTTTGTGCAATCTGTAAGAGAGATCTTATTTTCTAGACCTCTGGTATTTCCAGTGCTTTTATTGGATTCTGTCCAATTTGTTGTTATCAGTCTTAAAGTGCAGTGTCCAAAATTGAATGCAGTACTGAGCTGAGAAAAGCAGAAAGAAGTAACTTTGTATGTTCTGAAGACTTTGCCTGTACATGCAGAGAAAAGTTTTTGCCTTTTTCACTACAGCATGTCTCACACAATCCATTATATCCCACAGGTAATTTCCTGAAAAGAAATTGTCTCAGACTCTTGTTTTTCACCCTGTGTCTGTGCAGTTGGTTATTCTGACCGAAATAGTCTAATTCTTCTGATCTAAATTTTATACCTGCACTTCTCCTTTAATCCTTGCATCTAACTTTTCAGATAGTTTCTCTGATTTGGGGTAATAACGAAACAAATTTTCTAAAAATCTTTAAGAAAATATCTGAGGATAAAGTAACATATTTTCTGAAAGTCTCGGAAAATTTCCAAGGATAAAAAAGTGTAGAAATAAATTTATGTATATGCAGAGATATTTGCGAGAAGATTGGATATTTCACCCTAGTGGTGACGGGAGATCAGGCTTCCTTGACCTGGTACTGCAGATACAGCAATGGAGTTACGCGGATAGATTACTTTTGCTTAGCTGTATATGTCTGAAAAATCTACTTTACTCTGCCCTCTGTAAATACTTCTGTAGTGCTTAGATTGTACTTCTGCCCTTCAAAAAGATGGACACGTGGTATGAAAACAGCTCAAAGCCACTGCAAAATCAATCTCAGTTGACCTATTTCTACAAGAATTTCACTGGAGGGGGGAAAAATTGGAGTATGTTAATAATCTCTAATTATCCTTCCTTATCGTCAAAGACCCAAAATCTTCCTATCTATCCCTTCCCTGTCCTTTCCCCAAAATAGCCTTGTAGTTTTAACTTATTTCTAATGATTAATATGATGTTTTTATTACTAGTAGTGATGATTAATATAAAATGTGACGGGAAATATATGGTGTTCATGCAAGTATATTTGCATTTTAAGAAGTTTTCAGAAGGGCAAATGACACCAAAATTATTATATGTTAAACTAGTGATTGTAAGTTAAGCCAGTGTTGTGAACGTACAATACAAGAAATATATCTGGATATAAAAAATCCAGAAAGTTAATTTAATGTGATTGTTCATTTTGCTTCAATGAAAGGCAAATTTTACAATTATGTGTAGACACTATAGAATTTCCAAGCTCTTATTCATTACGGAATGACCATGCATCTAAATGTACAGTTTTTCTGGCTTTTTTTGGTAAAGTCTGGGTTTATACCAAAAGACAGCTTACTGCACATCTAACGTCTGTGCTTTTAATCTGTTCAAATTTGAAATATCCCACACAAGAAATACAAATATATAAGTAGGCCCGGAATGGTTAAAAATGTGATCATCTGAATTTATTAATGAGCTTTGTTAAACAAATTGTTCCCAAAGTTTCAGTTAAACCTCAGTTCATGTATTTCCTGTGCACATTCAGTGTGTATATTCAGATCTTTGCTTAATATTCGCAATATTCAACATTAGAACTCGTGTTGTGATTCAGGGCAAGTATTGAGTGCTCCTGAATTTGGATTCCAACTCTTGAGGGGTAAGAACTGTTTTAACCTTATGAATATAGTTTTAATTTATTTTTAGTGGGTTAGAGGCAGCTAAAAATTATTGTTATGAAAGAACTTCTAAACATAAATAACACAGCTGAGAGAACTCATTTATTTCTGATATATGGTAAAACCTGGCTAGTGAATTTTCTCTGCCTAGCCAGTTCAATATTTATTTTTATTTTTTGTAACAGGTGGGTGAGCAGAATAACCTGACTCAGTTAATGCTTTTTCCACACTATCTAATTTGGGAAACCATTGGAGCTTCAGAATGTGAAATTAGGCATGTTAACTGGCATAGCCCGTCAAGCATGAGGAAGAGCAATAGTATCCTCACTGTTACTGTAGATAACGTATTCAAAGCCTGTCACTTTCTGATCAAAGAATATGTTCATTTAGATACTGTGCAATTCTGTCCATTTAAATTAGCTGCAGGTTTTATACTTTGCTGCTTGAGCGCAGGAGTCATGCAGGCTTCCATAGAGCTGAAGCCCTTCTTACCTGCTGCCTTGTGCATCTGGTTACACTGAATTAGGATGTATTAAAATTCTGAATTGTGATATAAATATAAAGCTGGTAAAAATTACACTACATTAAAAAATAAACATTCCTAAGGAGTTGTAACAAGTTGAAACTCAGGTAGCTGATTTTAATGTAAAGTTAGTTCCTGTAATTAACTTAGTAATAGTAGGATTTGAGACTAACTTAACTATGGTTAGAAGAAATAATTCAATGTTTAGCAACTAGATTTTTTTAAAATCTGTGCTGTTGTTTTAGAGCATCAACAATAGAAATACAACAAACAGATTTCTACAGAAATTTTTTGTTGTCTAACTTAAAAGCAATAAAAGTTTACTGTCTTAAAAAATCTGGAAATCTATGGAAACATCTTACAAGGATAAATTGTGAAATTTAGTCATAAATGTGTGTGTGTGTGACACATGTAAAGGGAGGTTTCCTATTAACTACTTGCGCATATTTACAGAAGATGCTATTTTAAGAAGGTCTGATTGAGTTTAAAAATTTCATAGTGTTTAAGAATTTCTCATTTTATATTGGTTGGAAGTTAGTATAAAAAACCTGATGTTTTGTAGTTCAAACTATAAATGTGTATATTTGTAGACAGCATACTGGGGAAAAACTGTTGTGTAGTTGTATTTGAATGAAAAAAATCTGTATAAAGAAAATAGCTTTTTAGATGGACAGTTTTAACAAAGTAATTTGTGGAGACTGGTGTATTATTTCCATTATATACTGAATATGGGGGGAAAAAAGGAACAGTATAGAATATTTTTCTGTTTAAGTAAATTTAATAGTGTCTTGTGTGAGCTTTGGCTCAAGCTTAAAATTGATACTTTATTTTGCTAATTGAAACAAAATAACTTTAATTGATATTGCTTCTTTTTCATAAGCAACTTATATCGATGACAATATTTCTTTTAAATTAGGCTTTTGGCAAGATCATATATTTCCATACAACCACATGAACCTATAAATTAAATATGTGTATAACCTAAAGTTGTAATCTGTATAAAGAAGAAAGCACCTGCTTCAAATTTTAAATCAGAGATAGCAGTAGCTCAGTGTAACAAGATTTAATTAATTAATTAACACCAACTAAGCATGAGCAAGCTAGAATGTTAATCTTTGCAAGATCCTTCAGATCCTTACATCCCAGATCAAAAGACATTCAAAGCAGAATAATTATGTGATGTGCTCGCCTCGTTGAAATACGCTATCTAACTAGCATTTGAAACTATGCTAGCTTTTTAATCTGATTTAGCAGCTGTTGAGAATTTCAGAACGTTTACCTTTCCATTGGATCTTCCTGTTGCTGAGTGCTTGGGTGTCGCGTGGCTACCCTGATGAGGATGGTTTTTAAATAAATAAAACCGTCAACATAAAGAAAAGGTTTCTTCAAGGTTGCTAAATATGCTGCTGCTGACACAGAGCCCTGAGGAATTTGCAATGGAATATTGAAACCAGGTAGCCTCTATGTCACTGTATTCAGCTACAGTAGTAGAGAATAAAATTACTATTCATAATGCAAGCACTTTATCACTGTTCTTGCAAAAAAACTGCCATGAACTTTGAGACCTTGAAAACTAATATGCCAGAAACAATAGTGGAGAGATGGGAAGTTAGAAAAGGTAATTTTGAGCTGTTGTTAGCTAAAAACCCTTTTGGGTCCCTGTATCTGGAAATATAAAAAAAGAAGAGAGTTTGCTAGCTGAAGAGCTATCAGAAAAATGCATTTTAAGTCAAATCATTTTAGACTAGAGGGAATATAATTTGGGGTTTCACAGAACCTGTAGAGTTTTTACAAACAGTATCAAGAGTTTTGTTATATAAATAAAAATGTAAAGCTATTTCCGATAAACACTTCCCTTTCCCCAGGGGAAATTATTTGGTATTCACTAAAGCAGGGAGTGAGAGATGGTGGAGGGGTAAGGAAAAGATGGGATCAACATCCAACATGCTAGGTTTTTTTGACTGGCGGTAATCTGATCAACACTCTGGTCATAAAAGTCATAAAAGCAAAGTTATACAACTAAAGGTACAGGAAACAGTTTGGAATTGTTCTAGTTTGAAATGGACCTCCTGCAGTTAGAGGACCTTCTCTTCGTTTCTGATGCCCGTTTTCCTCCTGATTATTTTGCAACTGTTCCCCCGTTTTTCCAGTCCTTAGCTCTCCTCTGTACTGTCAGGCAGTATTTTCCCATTTCTTATTTTTCTTGAGGAAAGGAATAGCCAGGACACGGTGGCTGTGTGAAATGGAGCAAAGCTCACAGGTAGATTTGAATGGAGAAGGGAAATGTATTGGATTTGCTGGTCCTGTGTAGGTGTTTCACTTTCTTTTGCCTTGGCCCAAGAAACCCCAGGGAAAGCGTTTTCTGTGTTTCCAGCAAGGGGTTGCTTTGTTCATTTGTTTGTTTCTGTCTGGCCTGAGCTCTCCTCTCACAGCAGTTTGTGATAGGGGTCGAGAACCTATTCGGTTTTTTTGCAGACTTCTGTGCTTGTGCACGTGCGTACAGGCCACATTTCAGATGTGTATGTATGCGTGGGACATAAAGTAAGAAACATTATCAGGAAGCCAAGTATTAAGAAGACAGACTTTGATGTTTTAAAGCTATAGTGTTTTTATATTTGATGTTGTTTGCAAGCTGGGGAAGAATTTAAGTTTTCCGCCTTAAAGCACTATGGCTAATACAGATGTCTGAGGTAACTGTGAATATTTTCTTCCCTACTATCACCGTCTGCTGGTTTGAAGTCTGTTTTGCTCTATTAGGAAGCAGTGTCTTGGTGTGTTCAATTTTTACCTTTGCGAATACTGAAAGTTGTAAGATTTTATTAGAGAAATACATAAAATCAGATCCGTAACATTGCTTAGATATGATTAAAGTCAACCTTGCAATCCTGTTGGCCTTAGTGATCATAGTGTGGATGGAAATCTTGACAAGGAAATATTGATGAACCTTCAGTCAAAAATTAGAAGAGGAGAAGATTTTTTGGAAGAAAACACGGAAATCCTACTGTGAATACTACCTCGCAACCAGGGCTTCAGAAAGCTTTTCAGATGGATACAGCTTGTGTTGTTGCATGTTGGCAAGCTAAATGGGGAAAGAGTAAGTGCACAAGTCCTGACAGGATCACCATCTTTATATATCTTCACATATTTATTAATCTTACTGTTTTTAAACAGGGAGAAAAACGGATCCTCATTTTACTTCAACATACAGATCCTCATTGTATTACATTTCAAGTACAAAGCGCACAAGCACACCACCACACTAAAATTATTTGCTGTTTGTTAGAAGCAAGAAAAAAATAACCACTTTGATCAATTTGCTGCCTTGAAATGCCCTCTAATTTAACCATTATAGAATTATATTTGATAGTGGCTCCACCAAATGAGCCACTTTAGAAATGAGGAATGTTTGTGTCAATTAATGCTCCTGTCACTTGTGCATGATTCGCCTAAATAAAAATGTAGGCACTGAATTTCAGCAGATTATAGAGCATGTTATTATACGAATATTTGTATTCTTTTTAGTTAGCTCGTATTCAAGCAGTATGTGTTTGTGTCTGAATGTTGAGAATATCTTTATAACCTCTTCTATAAAGCTTTAAATTAGAACTGCTGGAATACAATCAATATTTTAATGATTCTTCGGTAAGATTGGTAGGCCTAGCAGGAGAGTGTGAAGACTTCGTAATTGATAGTTGTCTCGAATCCGTGCTACGGCAACTGTCAAGTCAATTAAAGAATGTAGCAGTATGTAATAAAATGGAATTTAGGGATATTTTCTCAGTTGCTCTTTCATTAATATACGTGCTGTCAGATATTTTCATGAATAAACTATTGCTTTAAATATATATATGCTTTTAGGTTAAGTTTGCTTCGCTTGAAAACTGTTCTGTTTCTAACAAATGCCCAATTATCACAGCTCTCGATGGACGCAGCTCAAAAGTGGATGGGACCTGCGGGTGCTGATGCTTATCCAGTGGATTAATAACAGTCATAACAAGAGCACAATCGTGGTGTATTCACCCTTCATCCCCTTCCCTCCGTGCTGTGTAGTGTGCTGTCTTTTCTAATCTGCAATGAGTTACAGTGTTAAGATGGTAACAAAGCATGTTGTCTTGGGAAATCTACTTAACCACTGAAGGACAGTAACGGTGCTTTTGCTTTGTGCAGCAGCTTTACTGCTTTACCCCCTCTCACCCTTGTAAATAATGTTTTCTGTCACCTGTAAAGAGGCAGAATTAAATGTGTACCCAAGCTGATTAGTCTGAAAATGTCCCACCATACCTGGCATATCCTGATGTTTTGCTTTCTTCCTAGAACATACGTGTGTTGTATGTTTGAATTCACATTCAGAAGCATCAGACACCCAAGGTAGGGCTGATGTCATGTAACCTTAGCCATGGAATAGTCATGCAATCATCCAAGCAGTTCTCTAGGCTTCCTGCCTTAGACACCAGGATATTCAGTTGTTCTAAAATATGACCTTAAAATTGGAGGAATAACTCTGCTGAGACTTCATGTACAAGGCCAGGTTGGATGGGGCTTTGAGCAACCAGGTCTAGTGGGAGGTGTCCTTGCCCATGGCAGGGGGGTTGGAACTAGACGATCTTTAAGGTCCCTTCCAACTCTAACCATTCTATGATTCTATAACTTTCACCTGAAGAAAAATGAGAGATATGCCATCGTGCAGAGCAGTTCCTCTGGTAGGTACCACACGCCTGCTTTTGGTTAGCTTGTTCCTATGGGTGAGCTTTCTGAATACACATGGGACAATATTTGTGTATATCCTCTTCAACATTACAAAAAAATCAGATTTCTGAATTCTCTTTTTTTGTTGTTTTCTTTTGTTTGAGGTTCAGAGATTAGCTTCATTGGCTATGGGATAATGACTGTTGTGTTTGCTTTGCGTGGTTTAGGAGAACTACCCAGTAAGTCTCCTGATGACCTCTTGTGACAATCTCTTGTACTCTTACTGATGCACTACAGAAAAAGTGCCGTCTGAAGGCTTGCACTGATGGTGCTGTTTTGTTAGCACTATGTGATTCCACTTGTAAGGGAGAAAAGATGGTGTCAAATAGACCAATTTGCTATATTTGCACTTGAATTACATTTTTTTAAAAACTTTTTAGACAAAAAAGTAACCAACAGCTGCCTTTTTGAAAGGTAGTAGTGAACTTGGGACCTGTTTAAAAAAGAAAAAAAGAATGCTAAGCAAAAGAAAACCATGTAAACCTAAAATGAAATCCCAAAAATATATGGGAGAAAAAAACCCTGTATTTTTGGTGCAGAGGAGATCACGCTTTTTTGTTCTCCATTTCAATGAGTCTATTTAGCATCATTTGCACTCTCTGTCCTACATAACATGTTGTTCTAGGGGAGAAAACTGAGGTACCTTTTTTGGATAACAGATAGGCTAGAGACTGTGGTTGCTAAGTAAGGTGCATTTAATGCTACATAGCAGTACACCTATAGTGGATTTTTTATGCTATTTAGATTTGCTCTGGTTTAATAAATAGAAAATAGTATTTGTTTCAAATGTATGTGTGTGTGTGTGTGTGTGTATGTGTGTATATACCTTAATTCCTCCGCTTAAGTCTGCAATTCCTCTGCTTTAGACCAAGAAAGAATGAAACTGAGTAAATCCAAGCTATTCAAAAACATTTCCTACTGTATGTCAAATCTTGTAACTTGCCCTACCTTTCATATTTCCAGTATTTTCCACTGAAATTTTTGCCTTTGTATAATCATCCATGGTAGAGAAATACATGTAATAGTTTAAGAAAGGGCCAATCTCAAGAAATGGGCATTGCTTTGGTACTGCAAGCTGAGGATTTACAAGGAAAAGCCCTCTAAATTTACCATGTACTATCTAAAATATGTCATTCTTGGTGTTTGTCACATGAAAGCTGTCGTTCAACCTAATACCTATATGTGTAGTACCTTTTTGTAGACAAAAATCATGGCCTACCGTCGTGCATCAAATAACCTGGAAAAATGCAATCATAATTAATTTACGTACATGGTCATTGTATCTATTTTATTGCAGATTTAAATAGAGATCAAATGTACTCAGATGAAAAGAGAAAATGTAGCTGTATTCAAATGGCCTGAATTCTACCGGTGTTTCTGAACCTGCTGTTTCCTAATTATATCTTGATGGCTCCCATTTTATCTCAGCAGTTTATTTAGAGCGTCTGGATTGCCTTTTAGAGGCTCTCAGGAAGTGTTGACCTTTCTCTATTGACCAGAAATGTGAATTTACCGCAGTATTTCCCAGGGTGAAAAACCAGGAATATTGTGTTCAGCTGTGTATACATTTTTACAGGTTGTCTTGAGAATTGCGTCCTCTAGACTGAAACTTTTAAGTCATGCAGAAGTGTCTGACTTCATTAAGACAATTAATCACTGTAAGGGGGCTAGGGTTACTTTATTCTGTGCATACAGGTTAAAATACACGTCTATTCAAACCCTTTCAGAGTGCTGTTACCATTCAGCTGTAACTTTATCTTTGTAGCTGTTGTGTGTCTATAAAACGCTGGTACCTTGTGATGATGTATGTCTGCAAACTGCGTAGGATGAAGTGATTCTGTCAGGAGGTGTCTGAAGGAACGCTGTTGGTAGAAAGGCTTTGTTTCAAGAGTGGGATTAATATAGTAGTAACTGAAGTCATAATGGGCTATAATTCCATTCAGATACCGTATGTTTAAATTTATTACTTCTATACTTTTGTCCAGGCTTTGTCCAGGGCAAAGGAACGTTATTCACAGTAAGACTAACCTGAATTTTGCATGTAGGCTTATGATAGTGTAGTTAAAGAAGCAGTTGCCGTCTTCAGAAAAGCATGTTAACTGCCGCTGTATCCGTACTCTAGGGTGGGGATGCTCAGTGCCTTGACGACTGAGATCAGGTGGAGTTAGAGAGTTTTGGTAGGTTGCAGAAGCAAATGAAACGTTGCATTGCAGCTGGATGGAAATGTCCCAGGCCCAGGGATCAGTAGGTGATTTTGATACTGAGTGTCAAGAAGATGAAGGCTGGAATTAGCAGCGTAATAGGATGTAAGGGTAATGGATATAACTATTTGCCAGTGTATTCACTCTTTCTGTTTGAGGACAATTTCTTTTCCAGCTACCATATTTTTTCTCATTCCTTTTTGATGTTATTGCCAATACAGTTCATGTTTAAAATGCTTATGTGTTGAAACAAGAGATGGAAGGTGGCGATTTTGACTAATTCCTGAGGGGTGCAAGATTTCTGAAGAAAGCATTTCCGAATTGTTTAGAGGTCTCATCTAAATTGTATTGTAAGCGTTACGAGAATCTAATTTTTTTACCATGATTTAGAAAACTTCTCACTGTTAGAGTTTTAGCCTTTGATTTGGTATGGTGCATTCTTATTTGGTGCTTCCTCTTTTGAATGGTGTGAGAAAAGATGACTATTAAGACTTAAGTTCTCTTGATTCCGAGTATCTGTTTCTGATTTAATTCATTGAGCCTTTTTAGCTCATTATTACCTTTTCTTCTAATGCACACACATCAGGAGAACATCTGGTGTTTATGAACATCATAATTTGGAGTTTTACCTGATGCTTACATGCAGTCATTTGCTCAGATATTTCACTAAACTGTTGTTAGTAAGTAAAATGTTTGTTTTGCTTGCTAGTGCTGTGTCTACATGAGCTGTCTGGATTTAACCTGCACACAGGAAGCACTCTACCTGTAGTAGCGGTGCTTACTTCTCAGGAATCTACTTAAATTTTCTGCATATTTCACAAATGAATGCAAGTGTATTCCATATTTAAATAATTCATTTCAATAACTAGGGACAGTATTAAATGATCAGAGTGTACGCAGCTATGTAATATTATTTTTCTAAAGTTTCACTTGCTGTTAAATGGAAGTGTCAGATAAGAACACTCATTTAAAAATTGAAAGCATAAAAACCTTATTATGTCAAATATGCTTGTGTAGTAGAAAAAATAAAACACTTTTCTCTATGTAGTAGTTGAGAGAAAGAATATTAAGATTTTGGGCCACATTCAAAACAAATCCTATCCACCACTTCTCATGTTTAAAGTCCTTGAAACATGCCGGAATATTCCTTGAAGGATGCTAACCTTTTGGCTAAGCAAACCTTGCAATTATGGTCTACAATACTTTCATCCACAAATCAGAATGCACTTTACAAAAAGCAATCAGTACTTCATGCAGATACGGATTTTTAATAACACTTTAGTTAATCATATGAAAGAAAATAGCAATGATAGGAGGTGATATGGTATACAGAGGGGAGACAGTATTCTCCTTCAAGTTTTTCAAACCTGCTGGTTGCTTGAAAAGCACTGATTTTCTAGGAGTTACTTTAATTATCCAAAATGCTTCAACTAATATAACTAGCCACTAAAACATTTTTTTAATAGTTTTTTTTTTCCAAAATTCACACCTGAAAATATATTTTAATCTTTACAAATGTATTAAAAGTGCAGGATAATTTTAACTACCTAACTTGACTTAGTACTTACTATTCCTAACATAGTTCGAATATAAAATGATGATTTGTCAAAACAAGAGATATTCGTGTGGAAGGAGGTGAAAGGTGCAAATTTTTTGAAGAAAACATTTTAGAACTATTTAGAATAAATAAGGATTAAAATATGTAATGTAGTAACAGCAATAACTGTATGACAGTTAATCACCATACATTGTATTCTCATGTCTATCCAAATGACAAGATTATAATACTGTTATAGTGAATCATATTATTCAGATGAGTATTACATCAGTAACATTTTCCATGCGTAGAGGGAGCAGACTTCTATTCATTATCTGATGCCCAAATAGAGAAGACGGACAACTGAAGTTCTTTATGAAACCTGCTTTTTAATAGCTGTATTTTCTGAAACATACTATCCCACTTTCTCTTGTTAAACATAGTTCAGTAACATTTTAATTACATGGAATTCCTACACCTGAGAAAGAAGCTCTGTGCTTCTTTTGAATATACCTTGGGACTGAACTTGAAATCACATTTTCTTTAATACCTCAGTGTTATTCTTAAGTTGCATGTGGCATACATTGCCCCTTTGGGAAATAATGTTGAAAATGTTATTGATGGAGTTTGAATCTAAAAATCAATTTATATTAAACTGATGTGAAAAGAAATATATTGAAACAGGCGTGCACAAGAAAGCATGATTTTTTCATCCTAAGAGCCATTTCAAACATTTTTTTTAGCAGTGACAATGTGGCTTAGGCAGCAGCATACCTTAACAGCTATATTCTGAGTTATTCTGATGACTTTCAGGTTTCCTTCCGTAAGTTCTTTCCATTCCAGTTTGATTTTGGTCTAGAAGTATTGTCAGAGTGAGTGCTATTTGATCAAGGTATTCCTCAGAAAAAGCCTTCCTTGGCATAAGTTCCTCATTGCATTTACAGATTCACATATACATACGTACCTAAATCATCTCGGAAAGGCTAGACGAGGTTACCTGCTTTCCTGTGCGTGCCTATTTCAGCCTGGTTTTTTCCTTAGTAGTGTAACACAAATTTGTGGATTCAAACACCAAAATCATTCATATAAGTACCTGTTTTCTGTAGACTGAGGGAAAATAGGAAGATTCAACTTCCAGAGAAGGCTGTGGGAATGTTCATGCAACACAGGAGGCCGAATCTTTGGGAAGTGCAGAGGCTTGCTCTGAGGCGAAAAGGGTGAGGACTGGTAAAGTGATCCATTTAGAGAATACAGTTTAGTCACAGATTATATACCTAAACAATACCGAGAAACAGCACACAAACTTTATTCAGAACATTGAATTTAATCCAGAAACATCATTGTCTTACTGTATGTTCTGATGCCATTGTAATATGATGAAAACATGAACCCAGTTCTGTGCTTGATTCACTGGTTATACAGGCGACGTTGTTATCTACATTGCAGTGAATTGTATGTGTTCAGGTAATCCAAGTAGCATGTGTGTGTTTGCGTGCTGGATGTCTACATGGATGAGACTAAAAGTGTACGAAGATTACAGGGGATTCATTACTGTAAGTACATTTGCTTTGCAAATATTGATGTAGTTGGAAAATTCAGTAACCGCAACAAAAGTATTCAATTCTGTATCTTACACGACCCCCCCCAAATAATATGGTTAAGCTTTTTTTTTAAAGCTCAGATATTTAGATTGCTTACAAAAAACACACTTCGAAAGTTACATGAAGGGTTAAAAAGAATATTGCTCTATTAATTATAAACAGTAATGCAGAATTAAGAATTATTTTGGAAATGTACATGTATAGACAAAGGATTTCTTTTTGTTTAATAAAATGATTAATAGGGTTTTGTGGATAGTGCACTCAAAGCTATTAAATAATTGAATTTGTATGCAATATAAATATGAGGTTGCCATGACATTATAGATATTTCAAAGAAGCTTTTGGTACCGAAACTGCTGCTGTTAAGAATGTGCACTCTAAATAGAGATTGCATTACTGTTTTCCAGATGACAACAATGAATTTTTAGAACCTTTTTAATTAGTTTTTTAACACTTTCTACAGTAAAATGTCAAATACAAGTAAATTAAATATAACAAAACAAGTTAGAAATATGTGTATGTACACAAACACTAATAAAGAAGAGCAAGGTTATAAGGAACTATGACTAGAACTTACAAAGAATTAAAGGACAGACTCATAAATTGTCTTATTAAAAGAAAAACAATTGTTTTCTTTCCCTTCTGTGGAGTAAAAACTCAGGCTGAGCAGCCATGCTTCTGGGAAAAGAGTAACTGCAAAGGCACCCTGAAGGTCTGAAACTGAAGAACCAAAGCTTTACAGTTTTAACTTTATATATCTCTTGGTTTACAAATCAAATAATTTAGAAACCCTTTACTGTTGGGTTGGAAACAACTAAATGACAATGATCTATTTTAACCCAAACCAAATCTTTCTCAAAAACCAATTTTACATGGTATCATTTTAAAACTGTAAGAGAGGTAGTTTTGCTTATTGTGAAGGTCAGACCTCTGATGAGATAGTGTTGGTCTTCTCCAACGTGCTTTCATTTACAGCACTTCCCAACAAAATACTTGCAGCTCGGGGCTTCCTGAGTGCTGTGTGCCTGTGTAGCTTAAGACAGACTTAATTTGGCTGATGAACCTATAACATGTATGGTCCTGGCAAAGTCAGAATTGAGCCAAGGATGGCCCTTTGCCTTTGGTCAGCCCCAGCAATACTTTCCCATAGCAAACATCTTAAGCTTTATTGTTGTTAAATTTTCATCTCCACGTCCTCCTTTCAGATTTCCTCAAGGTGTGTAACCTACGCTACAGACACAGGCACTTCTGTGAGACACGTTGCTGTGATAGCTGTGAACACCCTTGAGCAGGGTGCCACACGTCCGTCTCACACGCTGCGCTTTCTTGTGGCAGAGTTAAAAAATGCGAACCTTTCTCCCCTCATCTCTCTAGCTAAAATGTGAATTGCCATGCATGAATACTTCTGCGTTACAGTACAACCGATGATGCTGTAATCTGAAGGCAGTTATCAGAGATCAGGACTGCTCAGGAGCAGCACACCTTTTGCGGATGCCAGTTCTCCGCTGGCTCGTGTTGGTCCCATCTTTATAAGGGTGGTCAGTTCAAAACTGCCTGGGGAAAAGGTCTGTGGCAACACGGGTAACAACATAGCAAACCTTAGTGGAAGGCTTTACAGGAGGGGAATGGGGATTCCTTTTTAAAACAAACCTGATGTGACTCATTGATCCTCATCCACGTGGTCCCGAGCACTAGGAGGCATGTCTCCACCTGCCCTGGCTGGAAGTCAGGTGCTCCGATGCTCATCAGACCCAGGCAGCCTGTCCAGTCCAGATCTGTTCGCTGGACACTGGGGAGCGTGAGGGTCCTAGCGCCAAGCCCTGCCCACCATCCTGGGGTTTCCCGGGCTGCAGGTCAGGGAGAGCCTCTGTCCCCTGTTGGATCCCACTGGGATGACTCTTCTTCCTGAGAGCCATCAGGATTTCCTCGCTGCCTCCCCCCTGGATGTCCAGAGAAGCAACACATGAGGTGCTCAGGACTTACTGACCGGCTGATGCGAGTGCCATTAACTCCTGCCGCTTTGACAGCCCTTCTCCAGAGTCTGCTCCTCCTGTGGCTTCCATACCCACCTGGCCCCATCATCCCTGTCCTAGTACTCATTAGCCCTCTCTGTAAGAAAACAACTTTTCTTGCTGCTGAAGGCCATGTACTGATGGCTTTCTAGTTAGCAGCTACCTTATGCTGCTGTATTTGCAAACCTCACCTACGCAGTTTGCTAATTCTTAGGTCAGTTATGCGGCAGCTCAGCTGAAACAGGCAGGGAATGACCTGCGATGGAAGGCACACCTAAGGACATGCTTCATGCAGGCTGGACAGGCCGAGCATTTTGCCTGGACTGGTGTCCACCTCCTATGCTGTCTTGTGCTTCTTGTCATGTCCTGTGATTGGTACCAGATGGACAGCGTGGCCTGTGTCTTTGCAGAAGGGCTTACCTGTTGTGGGGAGCAATGGCAGTTTGTAGTCCATGTTCAGCTCTAATTTGAGTAAGATGGGGGTGCACAAGCATGAGACTTTTCAGGGACAGACCAGCTCAGGTAAGCACGGATGAAGTGCAGAAATTTATTTTAGCTATGGATTAGCTTCACCTGTTCCTTCAGAGTCTGTTAGTTTTTCATTCTCTGTATAATTGCATCCTCGTTTTGCTCCTGAACCCTTCTTTTGTCTTACTGTTAACTAAGTAGCCTGGAAGGCTCTTAGAAGGACCCGTGTTAAATAAAGCTGAATTTCTTTGTGATTTGTAAAGATCCTAGTGGATGATCCCTCCTTTAACACCACTTTTTGGCATTTTCATGAAAGTTTCTGGCAGCCTTGACCTTCGGCAGTTCTTCTCTAACTTCTTCAAGTTGGATGCTAGAACTAAAAGCTGCTTCTTCTGAAGTTGTTTCTTTCTTTAGTGGCAGCTTAATAAGAACTTTTGACAGAGCCGGCTGTTATGAGTACATCTCCTTGGAGAGGTTCGTTTTGGACAGACAAATCATGACAGCTACAGCTGAAATCTTTGCGCTCTGACTGATAGTTAATCTAAAAGGAGGCTTTTAATTCTTTTTTTTTTTCTTTGAAAGATCTATCCCTAAAAGATCTGTGCTCGTTCATTGTCCTAGACACACAGGAACACAGTCAAGATGCAAGGGATATGATTTAATTAGGCTTCAGCTGTACTAACTCATCTGGGAAGTATCCAGCACTAATTCAAACAGGGCAGGTCATGATTCTTCTCTGGTGGAAGCCTGGATCGCTACCTGATTAATGTTATTGTCCACCTGTTGAAGAACTGGCCTGGTACCAAAAGCCTTGCATACCACCTGGGTGCTGGCGCTTTTAATTACTGATGCAACTGCTCTCTGTGTCAGGGTGGAGAGAGGGAGGGGAGGGGAGGGGAAAAGCATCATGATGGTGCTGCGAGGATTAGATTTGTTACCTTGTCTTGAGAAGTTAAAAAAAATCTAACTAATTTTCTTTCTTAAAAACAGCCACTTGTCATGGCTTTATTAGAATGCTTAGCAATATTTCCCAACGTCTAAAAATAAAAGCCAGTCTGTGCCAACTTTGCTGTAGGGAGATTAAACCATAACTGAAACTAAAACCGGGGTCCTGATCATATTTCTTTGGCAGCCTCGAGCATGTAAGCAGAAAATAGACATCTCCTTACATGTCTACTTTTTCCCTCAATGTAGCACAGCAAGTAACTGCTAGGTATTTGTTTCCCCACAAGAAGAAGTCATTCTGTTCCTGTGGTTTCTGCAGCCCTGCAGCTGCTTCTGGCTGAACATTTCTCTTAAATGAAGTAATTTCAAGAGTGGCTAGTGTGCTTGGAGTGTGTACTGGTAACTGATACAAAATAGATGAAAATTACAGATTTTGTGGGGGGTACGAGGGAGCTGGAGCAGGTAGTGGCTGTGAAAGAGATCTGCTGAATCTTACGGTAGTTTTGGTAAATAAAATTGCAGACAGAACTGAACATTCAATAACCTTCATAGGATTTAGGCATTTTATATTGGCTTGAATTACATGGCTGCTTTTTATATATTTATGAATAAAACCTCTTGCTTTCCCAAATTAATGTAGATGATGTAGCCTTAAAAGAAACATTCGAAAGGACAAGCAGTATTTCCTATTGAAAAAAAAGTTTTAGTTTAAGTAATAAATAAAAAGACTGTTGATTCATGGAACTAACTCAGTGGAATTCCTATAATGAGAATGTTTGCTTTCTACAGAACTTTAGTTTAGGAAATATTTTGGTTCATTAGAGATAACATCTGGTCAGCTGTAAGAAGTTTTTCTTACTTCAAAAATGTTTTTATAGGAGACTCTTTGCTAACGCAGATATTTCCACTGGCAACTGGTTCTAAACAGAGGATAATGATTCATCTGTCAAGGGAAATGCTATATGTATTCAATCTCTTGCCACCAAAGTTATAAGGATTTCATGTAAATGTGAAAAGAAAGGAATATAACAGATGACTTCGGGCTTGTTTAATGCTCTTTCTCTGCTTTTTCAACTCTAGGCATATGAGAGTCTTGCATATTTAGCTTCTAACATTGATACATATTTTAGCAACTCAGTATACAATTGGTTCTGCTAAAAATCCTATCAACCCTTCTGTTATACGTATTAATTTTTGAGGACGTTGTTTCATTTATTCCTCTGCTTGAGCTAGAATGCCGAAGATAATATTGCCAGTCTCACACAGGATCTTGTCATATGTCTGCCTGTGCCCGTTGCTGGAACAGTTAGCTTGGTAATTGGAGAGATAGGTACATCAGATTCAATTTTTAATCTGTTTCATCCATTGAGATTTAGCTTTCCATTCAGTGATCTTGCCTGTGATTTTAAAGGTAGCTCACCTCAAGAATATCAAATTATCTGTCAATTAGATAGTTTTCACTGATCCTAAAGACTGGCGTGCTATTGAGAAATGTGATTTTTTTGATGTATCTTATGCTTTGCTCTTTTTGCTGGATGTTAGTTTCAGCAGCGGTTTGATTTTTGTCATGGTGCAGCCTTTTTTTTTTTTCTTTTCCTTTTGTAGGGTTTCTTTAGCCCAACACAATTGTAATTCAGTCTTCTGCTAGTTTTCATTGCTTCCCTAGATTTTTTTCACTTACTGTCACTGAATTGGTATTATAGCAGAAAGGATTCCATTTTATATCTAATAGCAGAGTCTTTTTATTAAGTAGAATAATTTGTATGTATACATGCAATATATACAGAGATACACATCCGGCGAAAAATACTATGAGAATGTTATTAATATAGCAAAGTAACTCACTTAAAATATAGGAAATGCCAGAACAAAGATTTTTTCCGTGCAAGGTTAGTTGGCCTTTCTGTGTATGTTATCTTCTTTAATTAGAAAATCACTCTCTATTTTTCACTTTCAGAGTCCATGCACGGGGCGCGCTGTGTTACTGTATGTACAGATATTCACAGTATTGCCGTTACCATCCCACAGACATAAAGAGGGATGCTGGTTTAAAAGTCAGGAGCGACAGCTTTGTATGGATCATGGATTCCGCCCTCGGGGGGATCAGGTGGTTGCCTTAGGAGCGGAGGAACTCGGTGGGGAGCCTGGCATGTTGTCCATGGGGCCTCACCTGCGGGGTGGGTGCACAGGGCAGCGTGCCTGTCTAAAGGAATGGCAGCGACTTCACCTGCTTCGATGTGTTTCAAGGTTGACGAAATGACACTTGCCGCTAGGGAACAACAAGCAAGCAACTCCAGCGGAGAATTTCTAAGCAAGTTAATGTTGCCCTCATTTTAGAGGTGTAGAAGTGAGACGCTGAGAATTTAGATTGACAATTTGGGGTAGAAAAGTTGGTAATTCAGAGAACAGGCTTGTCTGGAGTAAGAGAGTTTGGGTGCTTAAAGAACTGCCCTCCAGTGTAACTGGGAATAGTCAGTTTGACCAACTCTCTACCTCTCAGAGTAAGCACCCTGAAAAATGAACTAATGCATACTTACGATAACTTTGATTCATATACTTACCCAGTATTAAGTGGCAACTTTGTGGGATAAAGTCCAGGTTTCTAATGTAGCACTTGACTGTACTAATGTTCTCAACCGTTAACAGTGCAGAAGTCTGTGTGTGAGACAAAATGGTGTCAGTAAGTTATTCTCCTTTGTATGCATTTCTTAATATCTCAGGAACAAGTAGTATGTTTTCCCACTGAGACCAAAACCTGTTTCTTAGGTAACAGAGGAATGGTGTGGCTCTTGAAACCCTGGGAAATTCCAAAATCTGAAATAGACATTTGTGTCTGTGGTAAATCTCTCTTACCATCTCTTGTCTGCTGATATTCTTGACCTCGTCCTGCCTCTGCTTTCTGCTCCCTTCCTGTGTTCCTGTCAACTTTGCCTTATGATTCCAGTCCCATCCTTTCCCTACTCCATCTGTTCTTTAAATTTACATGAATATTTTTTTAAATATATACCCTCATGGTTTTGCAATGAAATAGAATTGTTAAAATTCAGTAGAAAAGGATAGGAATTTTCAGTGTCATTTTCTGCTTTACTTATAATTTCTCAAAGCAAAATTCAGATGCTGTTTTCCAGTTCTAATCCATATTTATCAATTTTCATACTAGAACTATTGCTTTGTGAGCTCTACAGACTTACCACATTGATATTCGATGTGCCTTTTTCTGCTCTTCCAGAAGCTAACTTTCCAAAAATGCAGCCATGAAAAAACGCAAGAAAGATATGCTAGTATCATTTTGAAGACTGCCTTACTTGACTTGTCCCTTATAATATAGATGAGAAACTCTTGTGTAATTCTGACGTTTACTAAATGATACCTGCTGAGTAAGGCCGCCTGGAAAAATTGGTTTATTGCTAAGTCCACAGTGAAACAAAAGATGTGTAATTTCGCTCTGGGGGTTTCAAACATCTCTCCTTCATGGCACATGCTGCATTGTAAAATGCTGTGTTGTAGGTATCTCTTTTCACGCTTTCTGTTTCAGAACACCTAACATTCTTCCACTGAAAGAAAACAAAAAAAACCCACCCTTTTTAATTCAGTTCAGTAGAGGGCGAAAGGCAATCAGTCTTTTCTTCTTTTTCCAGAATGGTTTTGATATCAAACACAGTGGACTCGCTATTCTGTTGAGAAGCATAAATACAGCAATCCACCTGAGGTATTTTGGAATTATACTTAGGTATGTGAAAGGGTGAGATTTTCCTACACCTACTATTAAGTAAACATGGAAATTACAGATGTTTCTAGTATGTGTGTAAGTTCACACTTGTATGCTCCTTTCAATTAATGTATATTACTAACTAATTTGAAGAAAGACTTGTGTCTTTAAATGCATAATTAAAACGAGGATCAAATATACCTGACTTCTGGCTTTTAAAAATTATGCATTGCCATGTTTCCATAGTAGGTATTAAGCCATAATGTGAAAATCAAGAACTCTGTGTTAGGTGCATAATTTTCCCATACAGTATGTGTGTGTAACAAGTAGAACACTATATAATCCTAAATGAAAACATAGTGATTGAAGATTGTTTAATGATAGTATGGAGGAAATAAAGAGCATAGGTATGTGCTCTGTATTTTCTTTATTTTGCTAAGACTTAGGGAACAACCTAGAATTATCAGAAATTCTCGCCTTCACTCAAACTTCCAGCCCCTGAAACCTCTCATGAAGTGGGCCACATCATCTTTTTCTCTCTTTTTCCTACCCCTCCTTACCCCGAAAGAAATGAACAAAGGTGATTTTCTGGAGGAGGGACGTAAATCCCTTCTGCTTCCTGCTTCAGGTGTGCAGGTTCTTTTCTGCAGCTGTTTTTCTTTCCCCAAGCAGATCAGCAGTTTACTGCTTATAGTTGCACGGTGTATCCGTTGCTTCTACAAGGGAGGATTAGTAAAAGCAATTGATGCTAGTTTTTGTTTGTTCAGGGTTTTTTGGTCTTCGTTATTCTTCTATCTTCTTTGAACTTGTGCCAGTAGTATACAATAGGGTGTTACATGCTTTTCAGGCAAGTTACTATACTAATTTGTGAAAAGAGTTCTAAGCAGGATTATCAAAATAAGAGTCGGGACTGGTTGTTTGTTTGGTTTTTTTGTTGTTTTTTTTTACTAACTAAATCTTTACTATAACTACTGGGGGTTTTTTTCACATTAGCCAGAAAAATCAGGAGTGATGTGCTAAGAGTGTAGATCCAGTTTTGGTGAGATGAATCCTGGTATGTGCTTCAGAAAGTTCATTGCCTTTTTATAAGGAGCCTTTCAGTCTGGTCTGTTTGAAGTATTTAAAATCATTTCTTTCACTTTAGAAATACATTTTGCTGCTGAATTGTGTGATACAGAAGTGAGTCGATTTATGTAAATGACTATTCTGCATGTTGGAGATAAAAATAAATATATAAATAAATTAACAGTTTCAGACATCTGTGACAGAATTGCTAAATGAAACAATGGGAATAGTTAAACTGAAAAAAATGAGAAAAGGAATATGTGCTCACCTTTTAATTCTTTAAGTTTAAATGTAAAATGCTACTTCAAAAGACAAGAGTAAATCTCACACCTTCAGAGTTTTAAATCACCGTTTTGCTTTTAAGCATGTCAGTTGTTTGAGTTAATTAGTTTAATTTCCTGATTTCTATTTAAATAAATGCAACTGCAAAATAGAATATTATTCCTGAGTCATGCCCATGCTAATGGAAACTGCCTTGCCATAAGAATGTTGTATTGAAAGGTTGACACCTTAAACAAAATCAGGCTGGTTTTGTTTAAATAAAAAGTTCCATCTTTGTCCTCGTGAATTCAGTTCTGTGGGAGTTTCTTCAAAGGCAGACTTGAACGTTTCTGAAAAGATACAAGTGCCCAATCTGAGACATCAGAGAAAGTCTGAATGTTAAGAGAAAGGACCTAAATACTCAAGGCTTCATGTAATGGGACAAAGCATTTAACTCTGTGTTTTCAAGAATTTTGAGGTGTTTAGAGGGTGTTTGTAGCAGGACATCCAAGGACACTCAAACTGCCTCCAAAAGAGGTTTGGAGATTCAGTGTGCTGTGCATACTAGTTGGCCCTGATAATGAGCGGAGATCATTAGTTCAGGCACAATGTTTTACTAGCAAACCCCATTATATCTAGAAGCTGAGATGATATGTCTACACACTCATCAAGATAGAGTCGGCTCATGACCGGCTCTGTGTAGTATAATGCAGGCCTGTCCTAAAGATAGAGATACATTGCACCTAAGCATCCCAGTCCTTTAGGACTTCAGCTTTTATCCTGTTTCTCGGGAGTTGCCCCATCCACTATTTCTTCAACAGTCTTTCTGCTGCTCATGTTTCATTAACAGGAACTTACTTTCTCTTGCTAATTTCCACCTAGAAATGCTCTGTCAATTATGAGTGAGATAGGCAACTAGAAACCTACAGCAGATTCTATTTTTGCACACTGGTAGGTGTGTTTTCCTGCACTCTTAAGAAATTCACATACGCACACAGATCTCATCCAGAATATGTCTGATAGTGTTGTTAGCAGATATATTTTTCGTGTTTTCTTCCTTATTTTCTCTTAAGCCATAAAATAAGATCTCAAGAGAAGCTTTCTCCACACAGAATATCTTTTTCAGCAAATTACTGTCTGCCTTTAATCCTGCAATGTGTAAATGAAAACTAAAAATGTGATCAATAGGTTCTCAACAGGTTCAGATAAATACAGTAGGATTACTTCTCTCCTTTCCCTCCTGATTTTGATTCAAGTTGTTTCAATACCTTCCCTCTGAAAGGAAAATGTCTTCTGGAAGAGTTCAGTTTTCAGGCCTGGTATTTTATGTAGGTACAAGCATCTGAAGGTAGAAGATTTGCATAACCACAAAGCTGTATTTCAAGATATCTAGCTATTATCTGTCAAGTGTAGAACAAGCAGTACTAATGTCACTGTTGATTCTCGCTTACAAGCATCTATATAATTTTTTAATATTTCAATGTAAGATTTAATTTTTTCTTTTTAAATTCAAGGCAGGAATAAGACTGCCATTCTTACCCCTGCTACCCATTGCGTTTTGTTCACTGTCTTTTCCTTTACATTAATGTAATAAAATGTAAGGAATATACAGAGTCCGTAACACATACTTTTTGCTTATTTCCATTGCTTTCTGTCATTTCCATTCCATGCAAACTCATTTTCCCTCTTACTATTTTTAGGTGTATTTTTTTAATTTAAAAAAAAAAAAAAATTCTTTCGTTTTCGTAAATGTAAAAGTGCAACTAAAAATTCAGTAAAGTTGAGTTTTAATCAAATATTGTTGTATCGTTTCTTAATAGTCAGCTGCTTGTGAGGCTTTCTTTCAGTTAACTTTGAGGAGGAAAATTTTAATTTATTTTTAGTACACTGAATTATGCTAACATCAATGTATAAAGATTATTGATTGGAAGCCCTAAGCTAGCTTCTTAAGTCTATGAAAGAATAACTTGAAGTCAGGTTTTAATAGAATTGGTTATTCTTGGTTAGTAGATCATTTTATCTAAACCAGAGTTGCAAAAGACATAAGGTTAGTAGGGAAAATAAATATCATTACTAAATAAGCTGATACAATTGGGGGAGAAAAATGCAGGCAGGTTTTCAGACCCACAAGCTCACCCTCCTTCACCCATGACAGTGAAAGTATTTATGGCTAGCATTCTTCTAAATCACCAAGCAGCCTGCATAATCTCTTTTCTTGTATTAAACCAGGTTTCTTCTTTTACCTTGTTATCTTGAACCATTAATATCTCATACTGTGATCTTTATTTTGTTTTAGCAGGATGTACAGTTTATCAAAAAGTAACAGATCGGGGGACTTCTCTAATCAGAGAGTTTGATCACACTAAAATATATAGTCAGTGGTATGACTTTATGTGTACAAAGTGGTTTACGTTGATTATTACAGTTATTGAAGGTACAAAGGACCAATTAATAGCCTCTTTCTGTAGCCCTGAGTGCTACTGAAACATGCAAATTTACTTGAAGGAGTCTAGACATAGCATAGCAAAGATTTCCAAAGAAAACTTCCATTTATCTAGTTACATCATCTTTTCACACCATGAATAAAGAATAGCAATGAAAATCAGCCACATTTTCTTTTCCATCAAGTAATGAACACTGACTGCCCCATCCACTGCTAAAAAGACGGCAGGACAGAAAGTCCATTAAATACATCTTTTTTGAGATAGGCCATCTTGAAAATCATGTTGTTACTCCTGGGTAAACCTTGAGAAGATGAAAAAATTGTAAGATCAGTCTTTTAATTCTTTGGCCACCTCCAAAATTAACAGAAAAATAAAAATACCTGCTTTCAAAAATACTAAAAAATGCCTTGCAAATAGGTGAGTACAGTTTGCATGAAAAGCTTTTGTCAGTCCATCTGGAAAAAGCGAAGCAAGGTTTATTAATAATCATCACATCTGATGTATTATTCTGTCCTAATATAACGACTGTGTTTTTCAGACAGTGTAGATGAGCTAAGTTTTCAGACACACATGGAAAAAAAAGTATGTAGAAGCTACCAAAACTATAAAGATAGGTTAGACTTAGTTTGGTCTTACGCTTTACTAGAGTCCACATTTTACATGGAGAAGGGGAAGAGGAAGCTACTATTCCCAATGTTATTTTCTCTAGACAGCAGTGTCGTGTGACTCCTCTATAGGAATCCTTCTGGAAATGAATACATACAACAGGGTAAATAAAATATGGAAAATGCAAGATATCACAGTCACAATTCAGGTTAGAAGCAGTAACTCTTTGGGGAGTTTTTATTCGTAAACCAAAACAAACAAAAAAAAGATCAACTTGTCTTACAGCTAAAACCAGGCTGTTAAAAGAGTAAGAATTTCTCACGTACGCCGAGAACCAAAAGCTACAGACCTGAGTCAGAGGGACCTATGAGATCACGTAACACATGCAGGGCTTGGCATCAATCAGTATCGCTGGGATATTTACTGGAGGAAAACTTGCAGAATCCATGTAGAGTGAATAAATCCTTAGGCTGGCACTGCAAAAATGCTCCACAGTCTGAAAGGAAGAAAAGTTTCTTCCTTCTCACTATATGTTATGGTTTTGAGGTTAGTTTGGAAGGGTCTGTTCCAGTTCTTGGTGACAAGGTGATTTTTCTGGTATTAACATGCTGGTGGCATCTAGGTTTGGGGACATGCATACACAACATATAATCACTCAAAGGTTCCTAAATTTGGGCTGGCATTACTTCTTTGTTCTCTGATAGGTGTGAACAATTCCTATAGAAAGGGTACAACCAGTCAGGGTAGACTTGTGTCTTTGTCAGTTTGCTAAAAATGCCTTTATTCTTTACTCAAAAGCAGTCACATGGCAATAGTCCTTTCAATGGTGTCACATTTGTAAGGGAAGATGGCTGAAGTCAGGTGAGAGCAACCTCTCCCTTGTCTGTTTTATGCCAGTTTATGAAATATAATTAGTAGTGGAGACTGTCATCTTATGTTTTAAATGCGGATGAGAACAGGGCTGAGCTTATGATTAACTGTTATTATTTACCCTTTCACATTTTATTTCAAACCAGTGTGCAAGGAAATGAGTGAGGACCTGACGGGCATAAACCAGTCATTCCCAAAGGGCAATCCTGTGGCAATCACCTCTGGCAACTAATCGCAGGAGCCTGGCAGAAATGAGCAGCCCTAGGGAGCCCGTGGGCACGTAGGCTCTGCGGCTGGCATAACAACTCCGCAAGGGACGTTTGTGCAGCCATGCCGAACAGATTCACATCAGCTTGTGGAGATCCGAAACTTTTAATCCAGATAAAAATGAACGCCTACCTGTGGAGCATGGGAAACTGCAGCATAAGTATTTTAAAAAAACAATAGAAATAAGTATACATTTTGCAAATGTTGCTTGGGAGAATTTATCTTCACAGTTAATGAGAATTTTCTTACTTCCTACTTCTGTTTTTTTAAGATAATGTTAGATACAAATAGTGGAAAACATGAAAGGGCACATGAAAAGATGTCATGATTTAACTGTCTTTCCTGTTACATTTAAAGATTCCAAACAAAGTTGCGTGATTTTCAGTAGGAGCAAGCGAGCATGCCTTCAGATGGTTTTATTATTATTTTTCTCTGATTGCTTTTGTTTTTATTCCTGCACTTAAGCTCTGAACATTAACAAGGAATGAAGGTGAATTGCCAACTTTCCACCACCCTGTTCCTATGTACCACTTGCTGCTTCAACAGGTTTTCTTTTTCTTAAAAAAAACAAACCAAAACATACTTTGTTTCCCAGAAAAGATCTTTTCCTTGCTTACCGATCTCCAAAAGCTTGCTTTGAGAAGCACTGATGGGAACCGAACTGCATTTTTTACTTCTGCAGAATGTCATGCGAATGCTAACTGCTACCTAGAGCTGTGCTTACTTAGCATTGGCTCTATTAATAACGGTGTGAAAATAACAGTGCTGTAATAAGTAAAGCCATAAATGCTGGCCTAATAATTGTATGCTACCATCTAGTTTATGGGTTTTATGGAAACTGCAGTTAGAACGTTATGAAGAATTATACAGGTCTTTAATTGCACAATCTTTTAAATTACGCAGTCCATGAACACAGTTTTTTCCAGTGCTTCATACTACAGCAGTTAATTTTATATCCCCATAGTTCTGGAAACCAAAGAGTTTCTTTAAACAAGTCTGTGTTTTGGTATCAGCCACGTTCTGAGGTTTTCTGATTTTTTTTTTTCTTGAATGTTTCTTTCATAGCTAAGTTCTGAAACTGGTTAGATGCAAAATTACCCCCAGTTTTAATTTTCAAAGAAATCTAAGCTTCCTACTGGCAAGAAATTACATATTGTTTGTGGAGAGAGGGAGGGAGGGAGGGAGGGAGGGAGTGGTTACTCAGTAGGTCCCAGCATATGATATTGAAGGTGCATCTCTGCGGCTCTCTAAACAGCAGGCAGCTCCTTGGATTGGAACTCCAGGGTCGGATTCTTGTATGATAAAACTCCAAAGGCGAGCTCCCTAGTTCACATGTGTATCTCACAGGCTTGAGCTAAGTGAATGCTTCTCTTCTTTTACATTTAGTGACCAAACCCCAACAGGATAGTAAGCTCAAGAAGGCACAGATACCGCATTTCAATGTTGTGGGGTTTTTTCTGTGCTGGGAGTTCCAGGGCATTTGGAGAATGATCAAAACATCAACTTATCCACTGACTTTTATAATGGCAAAAGAAAGTGGTGTAAGTGTAAGCCGGCTGTGATACAGAGGAATTGTACCAGCATCATTTGGAAGGTTTCTGCTGTGAGATATTATCATCTGATCTATAATGACCCCCATGAAAAAAATCAAAAAGGCTTTTTTTTCCACCACTGATTCTTAGGTGGCAAGTGGTTGTAGCTCAGATTACCAAATGTAGACTTTGGTTTTAAAAAAGAAAAAAAACCCAAAGGTTTATAGGTTTATTAATTCTGATACCTGTTTTCAGATACGAAATATAGGTCCTAATGTGTTTAAGAAGAAATGTTTATATTTGCTTGCCTATCTGAAAATGTTATCTGTGTTTTATTTGGTATGGCTTTCACGGTTAGTCAATTCTGCAGATCCAATTCCCAGAGAGGACTAGGGGTCAGTCTAGAGCTGAGCTCATGCACCTTTCTGGGAAAGAAAATGATCGTTAATAAGCCAAATCTGCATTACATTAAAAGTATATCCTATTGTGCAAACTGGGTAAATTTTTATTGTATGTTAGCATATATTTTTGGATACAATTCAAATATTTTTCATATCCAAAAAGAGTCTGAAAAACATTGTATTTCCAGTGTGTGTCAATGAGAAGTGAAAGAGGAAGGGCACAAGGACTGGAGATAGCTTATATATATATTTTTGAAACTTCCCAAGAAAATGTGATTAGATTACATGAATTCTCTTAAGAATCTGTTCCTCTTTCTCTCCCACCTTATCAATTATGCATACAAGTGCCTGCAGTATGTGTACTTTCTGTACTGAGAAAGTGACCCGGAGGATATCTACATTTTCCTTGGGAAAAGAAGCTAAAGCCAAGCAAATATAGTATACCTCAAGATGTTCTGTACTTCACTGAGATTGCATGATGATTTACTCAGTTGTAGGTGATGGGGAAGAAAAGTCACTGAAAATAAACTCAAGCTTGAAGGACTGCAATGACAACAGCAAAAAAAAAAAAAAGAAAAAGATTACAAAATAATGGTGCCTAAATTGGCTGTCCTCTGCTTTAGCAGCTATGGCCAGCCTTTCTCCAGCACACATTTTCAGTCGCAATCCACAGAGGAAGAAGGAAAATCCTTTTAGTTATGTTCTGAGTTCATTGAACTGTAATCTCAGAATAATATATTCATATATCAATCTGTGTTTTTGTGGGGTAAAGAAATTGTCCACGGAATATCACTTCTGTGTTGTTTCTTCGTTGTAGAAAGATGGACCAGGATTTTAAAAAAGCTGAGGTTAGAAAAATGCCTTTGAGTGAAAAACAACAACAGATGTCTGATTATTCCATGGGAACCTTCTTGTCATTCATCCTAAATCTCTTCTTGATATAATTTAACATAAATAATTCAGAATAAGTAAAATAGAGTATGAAAAATGCCATTTGACAGAGATAAATTTATAAAGTAGTTGAAAGCGGTGTCAGGATTTTACTAGCTGAATTAAATGTTTACTGCAACTATACGAATGTTTCATCTGAAGAGGAAACCACATTGATGTTTTTATCGCTTATATGTATCAGCAGAAACACACAACTCACCTTCCCAGTCATAAACAGGAATATATAACAATTGTATTCTAAGATGCTGAGTCAATACCATGTTGTACATGAATGAAACAAGTATTGCTACCTTCAAGGAATTCTATTAAATTTAAGTGACATTTTGTAGGCAATGATGCAACATGCATTAGAGCATCAGAGCAAAATTTGGATCAGAAACCAAGCAAATTGACAGCATTTTTACTATTGGATATTGAGGGATATTGAATGTGCTAGAAATGAGAGTAGACTGTAAGACAAAAGGAAACAAAAGTAATAATATTCTAGAGAAATAGCTTATTTTACATTATTAGTTGAAGGAAAATTAAGTTATTCACTGATATTTAAGGTTTAGACTTCAATTAAAGTTTCATTTATTCATGCCTTTAAAAATTATAGTACATGGTTAATGACTAACAATTTTCATAAGTACATTAGTAACTAATGATGTAACTGGTATGTAGAAAAGATTTTTGGTGAATCTAGCAAGAAAGTTTAGCGTCTGTCAGTTCCCATGTTTTTCAGAATTCCTTCGAGGGAAGTGTTAGATACTTACAGTGTAAAGTTTTATCAATCATGTTTTAAAATAATGAAGAGATTTGTTCACTGGACTAGAAGTAGCAGGCTTGGTTTACAAGACACTGAGATTCACATTAAGAGATAGGCTAGAGTTCAATTGTACTTTCTGGCTTTATTGATAATATCTGCAGTTATTTATGTTGGTTGTTAAAATGTTTACATTGATTTATATATTTCACTTATTTAAAAAGTTTTATGCCTTTTATGCCTGGTGAGATACTGAAATACCTCTTGAAGAGCTGAAGACCACTTTCATTTTTCTGCTTTTATCTTCCCCTATAAAAGATAGTAATTGAAATCCCAGTATTAGGAATTCTACCATTAATTTTAGGGACTCTTTCTGTGGCTATTATTGTTTTTCTTAAATCTGCTAAGCTATTTGCTAGAAAATAGTACAATGTGCTTCCTGAATAAGTCCATTATGTCTAGATCCACTTGGATCTAAGGAAAATGTTGGTGAATGGTTGGTGTGGATATTAGGGACCAGCTCTTGGTCTTTGGACTTCGTCTGCCTTGATTTAAGTACTCTTTCATGAGCCTTATTGTTCCTGTACCTCTTATTTGGGAAAGAGGAATAACAGTGTTTCCATACCTCCCAGGATGGATAATTAAACAAAGAATGTTCTTACACTTTCTTAGGAACAACTTTTTACATGTTACCTTGATTATTTCTACATGTTACTTTGACTATTCACAACAGTGGAAAGCAAGGGTACGGTAAACTCAATGTTTTTACCGTCAAGGCTTTTCAAATACAGATCCTTCTAAATCATTGTGTCTGCTGATCTCAGCTGCTCGGATCAAACTGATTGTAATAGCCTTGTTTTATAAGCTATCCTGTGTGACAGTCCATATCCTATATGCTGCGCTGTCCCGTTGCTCTGAGCAGCCTAAACAGCGGTGAGACATTAGGTATTCACCAAACAAGGTTTGCGAGAGGCTAGAGCATTCTGATTCTTTTCTCTGGCGTCACCTTTAAAGAGGCAGAGTTCTACGCACTGCGTCTTGCTCTCGGGGATCACTCAAAAGAAAGGAGTTGGGACGCTCCTGTTGACCATGGACCATGCTAGAGTACTTTTCTTTTGTATGTATATCTTAAGCAAGTTAAAAAAGTAAATAGGATTTAAAAGTTCACAAAACATTTACAAAGTGAAACAGCTATCAACCTACTTTTGAGATATTTATGTTCCTGAATATGCCGTGTTAAGTTTCCTTTAATGATATTTGATTTAAATAGATGTGTAGCTTAATTTATATTAATTTTTTTTTTTTTTAGCTCAGGCCTAACAATATTGTACAGCTTAAAACTTTCAAAAGGGAGAAGCAATTCCCTTTCATTTGGAAAAGATGTTAACTGCCCTGAAATAGATGATGCAGGATATAAAATCTTGAAGGAAAACAAAAAAATTTCCATATAATGCCTTAAAAAAATTCTTAATGCAGGGTTCCGTTTTCCTAGTTACTCCTTCACGAAAAAGGAATAAACTGTGTTAGAACTCTTCAACACACTTTGCAGCTTCAATAGATCGACTTGAATAGGTGTCTTTTTACCTGGATTATCACTGCATGTGTATTGAAATCATGTTCCTTGTGAACTGAAATTTCATCTTTGTTAACAAAGGGGACTGGCAGAGCTTTTTTAAGTTAGCACCATTATCGTAAAACCTCTTCCTATCTTAGCATTAAACTACTAGAGCCAATTATGACATGACACTGCTTTGTCAATTAATGCTTAAAACAAATACTTGAAAATAACTGTAACTTAAGAATATGATAGCTATTCATTAATATTTTGTCTTTCCTTTTAGTAATACCCTAAAAACGAATCCTTAAGGCCGTAAGAAAGTGCTTGTTTAGTATTGCTTTTAAGATATTTCTTGTATCAGAGAAGTCCCTAGCCCTGAATAATGATTTCACCATGAAGCAGCATAGCTTTCATTAATTTCAAAAGTCTAGTCCCAACTATTGTCAGCTTCTGTGCCACCAGACTGTAGCTTCCTAGGAATATTAAGTAAGAGTGGCTGAAAATGTACAAGAGTCACAGGGGTATGCACATAGATCTTAATTACAAAGAAACAGTTCATAAACATTCCTGAAAAGGAGTTGAAAAGAACATGATAATAACTAGTAAGAGGGCAAGTCCAAAAGCTGAAGGCTAATGAAGGAAAATAAAGTTGAGTTTTCTTACTCATTCGGACGACACTGCCATATGTACTGTTGGTATGCTAGGCAAATGAACATTTGTGAGTTGGCATCTTCTACTGTAAAATCAATGACTAAAGAAATGGAACAGTTATTATTAAATGTGAATTCTCTTTAAATTTGTATTAGACCGATGTTTTGTATTCTCAAAAAACTTCCAGTGTATTTGAGATTGATTTTTCTATTTCCTGCTCTTATACTTTATTCATTTGATGCTAGATCAGTCTTGTACCATAGAAGATGAGGAAGGAGCAAATTCGTTCAAAGGAAAACCTGAGGTATCGAGGCATGTACAAGATTTTGTACATTGAAAATATGATTTTTGCAGCAAGTGGGAGAACACCAGGAGGAAATAGGATTTGCCAGGCTGTTACTGGAGACAAAGCGTGTTCCTTGTTCATTGTTTGACCTGTAAATTTTCACAGCTCCAATTGCCATGATAAGCATGAAGTGAAAATTAGAAGAAGTGACAGAATATGGCTGACAGCCTTTAAAAAAGTTTGCTCATTTACGAGCATTTGGTGAACGCAGGTTCAGCATGAAGTTTGTGTCCCAGAAAAGTGGCATGACATCCTGTAAAATACGGTTAAGTTTATTGCTTAACTACATCTAATTGTGTGATAGAATCAAAGCTTAAGGATCAAACGTGCTTAATCTGCATGTAGCAGCTAAAATTGTGAACCCATGATTTATTACATCTCTTCATCAGTAAGGTTACATACAGATTTTTCAGAAACGATTGAAAACGTTCACCTCGGATTGTGTGAAAATACGAAGTGGAACATTGATTAAATAGGTATGTTTTAAGTAAGTTACTTTATATCCTCATTTCTCCTCTCTCCAGTCTTCTTTCCAATGGAATTCAGCACTTTTACCTTCTGGCCATTGAAACTCTTCAGACAAAGCAGCACTTCTTTGGTAGCAATCAGAGGCCTGAACGGCATGGCATTGCTTCCCTGGTTTGGTAGGTTCTCAGATTAAAAGATAGTTGATTTTTTTTTTTTTTTTTCTGGGTTGTCTCCAGTTAGAATATGTCTGAAAAGTAGTTTAGAATAAAATCTTCAAACAGAGGTCCAGGCTGCAGTCAGCAAAATTATTTCGAAGGGCAGCAGTGTGACTTGAAGGACAGGCACAAACTGAGGAGATTTCAAAGGACTCGGAAAGGTCACAGTAGGGAGAAGGGTCTTACAGGTAAAAAAGGCAGAACAGAAGAATGAACTGAGGAGGTGAAGAGGACAATAGCTCTGCAGAATATAATACATAGTGAAAATTGAATCCATAAAAGATGGAAAGCAACACTGGAATAATAAAGATATACTACCTGTGCACTACAAAGTCTGATGAAAAAGTAAAGGGGAGATTCTTTCAAAAAAGGCTATTTGAAGACAAAGTGAGGGTATAGAGAAAATTTCTGTAGATCATGATCAGAAAGGTTAGAAAACAGGGGAGGAAAACATAAAAGGGAAGTCTGTGAAGTAATATAATTGACAAGGTTGACAGCCTCCTTACCAAACTGAAGAAGATAATGAGCATGTGGAGTTACATATTTTTAAATCTGTTGAACAAATGTAATATTTCAGAAGGCAAAACATATCAGTGGGCTTATTTGCAATGCCACTGACCATGGAGAATTTTAGAAGGGAAACTAAGTTTTTCTGACAAATATTGCAGGAAAAATAAAGAAAAAGATCTTTGCTTTGTAAGAGGATAACTCTTATAATGTGGCTGATTTTTAAATTTGTCAGTGTTGGTTAAGTAGATCAAAATGCTAATTGATACACAGATATTGAAAGACAGTCATTCCAAGTACTTGCATAGAATGTCCACATGCAAATGGGGAATTAGGCACTAAAAGCAAAAAATGCAATGAATATAAATTACATTTTAAAATACTTTTTTTTTTTTTTTTTTTTTTTTAACACTGAAGTAGGCATTACCATTAAGCAGTCAAATTTTTTTGTCTGGGTAATTCTTCTTTCGGTGTGATTAGCAATCCAGTGAGACTGGCTAAAAGGCTAATTTTGATGGATCTGGTGAGAGTGTAAAGATGGAACCAGGCTCTTTTTAGTGGTGCCCAGTGACAGGACAAGAAGCAGCAGGCACAAGCTGAAACACAGGAGGCTCTGTGTGATCCCTGCTCAGACACTGGGGATGCCACTGGGATTTGTTTATATATAAAGGTGACGTACTGTGTGTCATTTTCTTACTAGCATTAGCCTATCAAAATGCGTCAGCAAAGACTTGTGTTCTTAGGAGGGTTAACTTTACAAACTGTTGACCGAGGAACATGTGATTTTCTATTCAATGAATGAAGGTGGAATTTAATATCCAAAATGTGTTTATACCAGCAGCAACTGGTTAATCGATCTTACACCAGTTGAATGTGTTTGGTATTAAATGAAATTGATCTATGATGACACCACTCCATTTTTTCATTT
Organism: Burhinus oedicnemus; assembly: GCA_008921705.1. Taxonomy (NCBI): domain Eukaryota; kingdom Metazoa; phylum Chordata; class Aves; order Charadriiformes; family Burhinidae; genus Burhinus; species Burhinus oedicnemus. The sequence continues at coordinate 1,505,025 of VFFE01007141.1, read as the reverse complement.
TCAGAACTTCAGGTTGACCTATGCCCTTTTTTGCCTCATCACCTTAGAAATCACAACGGAATCTAAATACACAGTGAAGGCTAAATAATTGTTTAAGGGCCTTTCAAACAAAGGTGATCTCTCAAACTAGCACAGATGCGATGATAAAGTACTGTTCGCTCTTGACCTCTTTACTTGACTTTTTTTCTTCTCTTACAAGGTGCCTAAATTTTTAACCGCTCTTAAAAGCGGCTTGCTGACTTCATCTTTTTACAGGTAATACCAGAATACAAAGTGAAATTCTTCCTTGAGCCTCCCTAGTCTTCAGTTTTCACTCCCTTTTCCTACTTTATTTCTACCCACATCCCTGGAGTACCTAATTTTGAGGGAAAATGTTCTTCATCTCTAGGCTCTGAATACCGTGAATCTCAATCATATTGCTGTTGATGGTTTAGCCTTCTTAATGGTTATAAATATTTAACAGTGGGTGCCATTAGACTAATTAGTGGTATATGCTCTAATCATGTCACATGTGAACTCTTAGAAAATTTTCCTGTTTAATAATTGACACTTAAAATCTGTTAAAAAATAAAAATCTGTTCTACAAATAGCTCTTGCTATTGTGCTAACTCTCAGCTGGGCCGTCAACCGGTACAACATCAAGATTCGAAAGATGCATCCTCAAATGTAGAACCCAGCTTTTTTCAGTAGCCGGATGAAAGTGTAGATGTTGAAGCACAGAAATATGTCTACAAACTATGTCTGAAAGTTGTGCGGTCAGTAGACTGTTACTTGCCAGCTATTAACACTGCTGAGTGCCAAATAGGCCTACTCAGGCCTATGGCTGAGCATGGGCCAACAAATACTGTAAACTGTTAATCACTTGTTTTGCTGATAGCTGCAGCTATGGTGAAACCTTTTGCTAGTATATAGGATTTTTAGGGATATTATTAGCTTGTGTAATGAAGCAGCTGTTGATGTGAAAACTTTGACACGAAACTGGGACAAAGTCACCTGAAAGTAGGATGTCTTGCCAAATAGACATATCCTGATAAGGTGTTCTATGTGTTTACCCATTTTTTATGCCTTTCGCTGTGTTTCCACACAGTGCGCGTGGAAGCTAGCAGGAATTAATCAGTAATTACTGAAATTAGCGTGTAGGCAGCATGGCACTAACACTATGCAAGATGGTCATCTCCCCTTCCCAACCAAGAGCCATCCATCAGGATCTTCTCTGAAGCCATTTGCTTTTTTTCAAGCAAGTGCCTTTATTCTTTCGTGTAAATAGAATAAGCTTGTTCTAGACCTACTTTTTGTGCTGTATGCAATATCTACATGACACTTAAAAATACCAGTCAGAAAGTAGTCAGCTGTCTGTTCCTCCATGTTTGGCTTTCAAAATCATTGCTGACCTTATATAACTGAATTCAAGTGGTTCTTTGCATAGCCTGCTTTACTAAGTCTCAGCACCTTACCTCTATTTGGTGAGATAAGGTGAAGAAACATAATTTTCCCTGTTAGGAGTTGGTGAAAGCCAGCTGGGATTCTCAGAGGAACCATGTGGAAGGGATGGGAGATCTGCAAGGTCGTAAAAAGAGAGCAGGAAGAGTTAGAAGTGATGGTAATATATCACATTATAGGCATTTTGGAGGGATCCAGGATACCTCTTGGATTTCATATGTGACTGTTTGATGCATAAGTTTTCATGCTATCTTCTCTAAGATTTTGGTCTTCTAAGAATCCCTGTGCTATGTCTGATCATGAATTTTGCATGTCTGCCTTATCTTTGTTCCATAATAATACACTTTACTAAGACATGAAGACCTTATGAAAGTGTCATTACAGTGTGGCTTTCTCAGGTGGCAATTTCAGTTATCACCAACTATTTGTGAGATAGGAAGTAATCCGAAGTTATATGTGTCAGGTACACTAGAACTTTCCATCAAAAGGATGAAGACCTTGTGCTCAAGAGACAGTGACTTCTTGGGAAGAAGCTGAAATAGTAGAATGAACTTCCACATAAAATAGTAACAGTCGTAGGCAGTTCAATCTTACCCAATTTCAGTGTCTGCAATGACATAAAGGCTAGTAAAATAAAAAGAAAATAAACAATACCCTGTTAAAACCCTTCTGTAAAAGCATCTTTTCAAACTAGCAACTTGCTTCAGACTTCCTTATGAATGTAAAAGTTAACCAAAAAAAACCTAACAAAAAGTTAAGCCTTGAGAATAAGTAGGTACTTTAAAAGAAATGAGAAAATGACACCCCTCTTTTTCTTGTGGTCTTCTCTTTTTTAGAATATTTCTATCAGTAATTCAGAATCGTTCTGCGAATATTATGCTTGCATACCTGTGAACCCCATAACCATTCAATGAGTAGTATGAGTGTATTTGAGTGACAGTAAAAAAAAGAAACACAATGAAAAACAGTGAACCTACCACTAAGTAAATAAAAGTAAAATCTGAGTCTTCTTTTATTACCAGGACTGATGAGGCATGAAAAAGAAAGAATCCATTGTGAGATACAGATCTCATGCTTAGTTTCCAAGGCTGACAGATGAAAAAATCCTTAACAGATTTCCAATAAAAGCATGTCTTTTCTTTAAAATTCTTAACATGCTGACTAGATCACTAGTCACCCTCCACTCTCAAATCATGACCAAAGTTTAATATAGGCTTTGTATCATTTTTATCAAGCATTTTTCCACTTTAATTTCACCAAAAAACCCCCCTCAAAATTGTGACAAACTCACATAAGATTGAAATAATAATAAAAATTCTATAGAGATGGTAGAGAACATTTTTTAAATTATGCTTCTACGAGTAGGTAAGATCAACACTGAGAGCTGAAGAAAGAAAAAAGGGAAAAAACAAACCAACCAAACATCGATATTACTGAAAGTTACAAATTTCAAAAGCACTTACTTTTTACTAGGCAACTTAATCCTAGTTTCAAAGCCCTTAAGGAACCTTAACCACATGGATTTTCAATATCACTTAGGGCTAAGTTACACAGAGAAGTTGCTTCAGGGCCATATGTTACCAAGCCTCAGCTGCTATGCAGTAATTGCCTTCACTTCGCCGTAATTGTGATTTAGTCCATAGCAAATGCACAGCCTTTTGAGATAATTCTGCCCACAATTAGAACACCAAAGGCACGTCACACACGATGCAGGCAACAATTGCCAGTGTCAGTGGTATCCAGTAACTTGCTTGTATATGCATGTCTTGCTTGTATATGCTAAGTGTATTCCTAAAGAATTTCCATTTCAAAAGCGCAAATAGATACCAAATAGAACTTTTTAAAGCCAGGCTCATAAATACTCCTTCTAGTATCAATAGATAATTATCTTTAATTGCTTTTTGAAAGCGGGATTTAAAATTAGATTTATTTATTACAGAAGTTCATTAATGTTTCCTTTTAATCCAAATATTTTACTCAGTATGTAGGAAAACGAAGAGATCCTTACGCAAGAACACAAATACCGTGCAAATAAAGTTGTGTTTTTATCTAATGTGGAAGATACGTTTTCATACTATTTAACATAGGTTGCTTAAATCTGTATTATTAAAAACAATTGATACAAGTTTTGAAGGACAAATCTACAAACTTTAAAACTTCCCAAAAACTTACTAAATATAGTGATCCCATTGTGTAAGCTAGGGAAAGAAAGTTTAGATTCCATCAGGAGAAGAAATACTTTTTTTCCATTATAAATTGCAAAAAATCTTTTTTTTCCATATGGCTTTCAGCAGCCTTTTAGCTGCAGAGGGTTGGGGTTTTTTTGAAGCAAAACCATAAATATTGAAGGTTTTATAATGATTGATTTAAAGATTAATGCTGCAATATATATGTTTGATTGTGAAAAATAATGCTAACTCTGAAATGGGAAGCTCAAGGATCATCAAAAACATTGGGGAAACAAAAAACATTGAAATAGATTGTCCTGTTTATAAATTTATAAATATCTTTTATAAAGATATTTTTGAAGATATTTTATCCTATTTATAAATATCTTTTATCATGTGTTTTTCTAAGGTTCAGTTTTCCAGTGTATAATAGCTATTTCACGTAAGAAAATATTTTAATGGTATTTTTTCTGCATTCCAAGTATGACTTTATTGCATGTATGCCACTTCCAGGTTCCATGCTCACTCTGATTTAATGTCCAAGAAATCTCATCAGTGAACACAAGGGATAGAGATGTGGTGTAATATTCTTTCTAATTCTAGTTCTGATCCTTGAATAATGGTAAAAGTGTATTCCAGAAAGGCAGGTAATAATCAAGTACTCGGAGTAAAAGTCTTAAAGCACCCATCTTCATGCGTGAGCAACGGTCTTTGGGAGCGGGGTTTGCACATTTTCAGCCTGTCGCTGCCAGGGGAGTGAAACAGGAGCTTTGGGTTCCGTTTACCACGTTACCTCCCCGGTCAGTTTGAGACGCGGTGATTTGCATGGGGTGGGTTCCGAGTGCCTCCCCAGCCGCAGCTAAAGACTTCTAACGGAATTAAAACTCGTCCTCACGCAAGACCGTGAAACAAGTTTTAGATCATCTGTTTCTCACGTTTATTTATATAAGGAGTTAGAAAGTCAAAGTATGTCTTTAAATCCCTATTTAAATTCAGACAGGTGCAAGTTGCAGAAGCAGCTTTCTGAGGAGTGGCTTCAGACTGCTGGTTATGGTGGTGAGCTTTAAATGTGTACTAGACCTTGCAGGCTCCATCCTTGCCTGGCCTGAGCCTCTGTGTCAACGGCAATTAGATTAATTGCGGTTTCTAGAGAAAAGCAAGGGCTTTAAATCCAGAATCTTTACTGGGTTCATGCAATGATACGACTGGGAAGCTGGGATGGACCCGTGTGTGTTTTGGTACATGGCTGGATGACAATAATTGATGTCCTGTCTTAGTTGTCAGCTATCTCTCAGTTTAAGCATATGGCATATGACCGAGCTAACAGCAAGGCGCTAATACGTCATTGTCAGCGTTTGGGTGTGTCTTTTCGCAGTGCGTGGGGTACCCGATGAGACACCAACATCAAATTGCGGTAGGCTTGGGAGCCGATTCTCCTCTTGATTAATGATACTAATTGAAGTTAAAGTCTGCGCACACATCAAGGGCAGGACAGAAACTTCTTAATTTGTCTCTTTCTACACAGCTGACACCCACTCTTCGTGGAGAAGTTCCAGTGAGTGTAGACTTATAAACATTTAAGGTTCCTGCTTTTTTGCTATAGGATGCTAATAAATCTCACTATCGTATCAATTTTGATGGGAGTTATTTGTGCTCTACTTCGTGAATTTGGGGTTTTTTTTTTAAAAAAAAAAAAAAGGAAAAGCTCTGGGATCATACACATTGCATTCTGCTAAGCATTTCTTAAAAAAAAAAAAAAACAAACCAAGCTTTATAATGACAGTAGGAGTGACAACTTACCTACTAACGGTTTATGTTGAAACTCAAAAGTTTGGACCAGAGTTAACAACATACTGGATGAGGTTCTCAAACCTGTCAGTAAGAACAGATCATGTTTTCTGTTCTGTTATGTTTGTGGGTGATTTACTGATTTTTCTGGTTATTGATGAAGAAAGTGCCAGTCTCTCTATTGAAGCTTGGCTATGGTGGAAACATGGAACAAATACAGTAATTGTTCTGTTTTGCTTCTAAACTTGGAGTCACTCTTGGGACCCTAAAATAAATTTTTGGGAATTTATAATTGATGAAGAGAAGTGAGCTCTTACCAGCTCAAAATTGATGAAATTTTTATTGCTCTGATTTATGCTACTTACAAAAAGCAAAATAAACCACTAACAATTATCTGTCGTTTAAAATGAAAAAATGAATAGCTGATAATGTCTGGGCAGCTTGAAATCCTTTCTGTTGTACAGTTCATATCTTCTTTACAAACTTTCCTTTTTATTGTAATGAGTAGTGAAGGCCTTTCACAAAAAAAATATAAAAGTTTTAAGTTCAAAACTTTAAAATAGTAACTAGTAACTGCTATTAGCATAGAGTTGAAATAAAATTAGAGCCTCTTAAGGTAATATATTAGTTACTTCTCAACCACTTGAAAATACAGCTTTTTGATGTATTCTTTTGGCTTACCCAGTGTGACCCCAGATTAGTTTGAAGCCTGTGTAGAGTACAAATCTGAGGTCTTATAAAGGTATTGGTGAACTGGAGAGTGAGAAAAAACATGATATGCAACCTTATACCGTGGAGAAGGAGTTTCTGAGGGCAGGATACCTCTGTCCCCTGCTGCAGTGCATATTTTCAGGTGATACATGCTGCTGTGTTTGTGTGTCTGCCCAGGCTATCTAGATGACACTTTGTAAATAAGGCCATGGGATAAGCATAGAAATTACCTCCTCTCTTATACAGAGTGTTAGAGATTGGAAATATATCTGCTGAAAGAGAGAATTAACAGAAGATCCTTGGAGACTCTTTAGAGGTTCTGCAAGTTGCTGAGCATTGTCATCCACGAGCTGAAATGGGAACTGCCCTGGCACAGCACCACCTTGACAGTTTGAGTCTCAGGGAGCTGCAGGTCCTGGCAGAACTACGGTGCTGCTGTACACGCTTGTCTACTCTTGCGCACCATCTGGCGTGACACAGGGTGTAGGTGGTGATCCTGTTCCTAGAGAGCAATTGGATTCAGCCTGCTTTTTGCACGTTTCTGAGCACAATGAAACCTTAGTTTTGTTTTGGTTCCCACTGCACTTCTGCAGTAAAATTATGATGTCAACCTACTAGCAGTTACTTAGTCTATTAATATGCCCATACACTTCTCATTAGCAATAATGTGTTTGACTTCACGATTTTCGATTGAATTGCAGAACTTGCATTTAGAAGCAGGAGAGAAATCAAAAAACTGTAACCCCAAACTAAGTTTTTTGTGCTCCAGTAAAAAGTGAACAAAAACTTGAGTCACCTGTAAAGAATTCTTTGGCTAGAATCATACATGTGACCATATTTGTAGAGTCTTGGGGACTCCATAGTATTGGATTCTGGCCCGAGCGCTGCCGCGGTGTTGCATGTGTGACAGATCGGGTAGGTCACTTTCTCTCTTTTCCTGCTACTAAGGTGGGAAATAGTGACCTCTTTTGTAGATCCCGTTGATAGCTATAGTCAAAAAGTTTTTATTAAGATTAGCAGTAGTACTGTTCACACTCTACGTACTTATGAAGAATGTCTTATAATCATCCACTTATCGCATAACAGGTAAGCTATGAAAATATGCAGATAAGCAATTACAAAATGAACAAATGACTGTTTAGCCTGGAGAAGAGAAGGCTCAGGGGGAATCTCATCAATGTGTACAAATACCTGAAGGAAGGGTACAAAGAGGACAGAGTCAGGCTCTTTCCAGTGGTGCCCAGTGACAGGACAAGAGGCAATGGGCAGAAACCGAAAGAGAGGAGCTTCCGTCTGAACATCAGGAAACACTTTTTCACTGTGCGGGTGACCGAGCACTGGCACAGGTTGCCCAGAGAGGCTGTGGAGTTTTCTTCCGTGGAGATACTCAGCAGCTGTCTGGACACAGTCCTGGGCAACCAGCTCTAGGTGGTCCTGCTTGAGCAGGGGGGGTTGGACAAGATGCCCTCCAGAGGTCCCTTCCAACCTCAGCCATTCTGTGCATCTGTGAATTATGTCAAATATGTTTGAGAATAAACTTTTTACCTTTTCAGCGGCACTTCCCTCCTGCTTTCTGTAGCAAGAAAACCTTTGTAGCAAGAGGCCTAGTCTAAGCATAGCATTTGAAAGAGGAAAAATGTATGCTACGTTATTTTAAGTCTTTCATGATATAAGCACAATGTTCTGTCAATGCTGTGGCCATTCTGTTTAAATTCAGCTTTTTGAAGAACAGAAGGCATTGATATTTTGATGTTCACCATAATAAAAGTATTATTTTACTTATTTCCACATTATCCTTGTTACTTCTGACTGATTAGAGAATAATCTTTAGAAACTAAAGCTAACTTTTTTAGTGCTTCAAGCAGTGGAAAATCAAATTTCTCTAAGTAATTAATTTCATCAATATTTTTGTACTGTTTTCAGGACTACGAATTGTTCTTGCAAGTCTTTGAAAAATATACAGTTTATTAATGTTCTTTCTGCAAGGCAGATCCAAATGTGGGATACTAGTAATAGTATCATTAGTAGTGGCATTAGTAGTCTTTTCAAGTTTAATATATTAATGTTCCCTGCATACAGCTTTATTCTGCTCCTTAAAAATGAAAACTGTGAATTTCCACACATATTAATGTTGGTTGTTGGGGTTTATTTACACATTAGGAAGAGATTCAGACTGGTATTGCAAAGACCACTAGGTGAAAGAGGATGTGGAGTTGAAGGAAGTTTTGTGCATGAAAGGAAATTTGTCCATCATTAGGATGTCTGGGTGCTTTGTCGAACAGTTGTTAAGATGAAGTGACTATGTATAAAAAGTTAAAGTTTATTAGAAATATTTTTGTAGCAAGGTTTTAGTTAGATCTTTACTTAAGTTTTTTTCTTTAAAGTTACTGGAAACTGTCTGGCTACTTGAAAATTTTTTACTGCCTCATGTAGTGACAAGACTTAAAAGCAGTCTGAGAGAAAAATCGTCATTAAATCCTCTGTATTGAGGGACCAGAATAGTTGGACAACATTGAACCTGAACGCTGTGGAATGTGAGTTAATGGAAGCGGGTAGGAATTGTCCAGTTTTCATTAGTGCAGTCAAGGACGATGATGGTACACCACGACATGATAAAATAAGGTGTCTTAATCAGAGTAGTATGTACTCCTGTCTGTCTAAGGACTTTGTATCTATCAACCTTGCTGGTGGACAATTAAGTGGCAAGAAAAATAATCACCATGCCTGCTGCTACGTTGAGAAATATAACCTCATTCAAACCTAAGACAGAGATAACAAGTGCCCTGAAATGCCTAAAACAACAATAATGTCCCTTGGGTTTGTAGCTCTCTGCTTTTGCTTTTAAAACAGATGGAAAGCCGTGCCCTGCATTTTTCATGGAGATGGGCTGATTATCTGGCCGTGCAAGCCAGGGGTGTTTTAGTGCTGCTGGTGCCTAGGAGAGGAGCAGAAGACGATATATAGGTTGCAGGGGGACTGTATCCATCAAATTCCTTCTTTCACGTCAGGGCATGATTTAGAGGGGCAGTGCATTGGTACTTTAAATGACTGCTGGCTGTACAAAAGCAGAGGTTATATTCCCCTATGCATATGTTACTACATAAAGGAGTTGGTTCCTATGGTAAATATAAATCGGTGTTCCATATTATAATCTGGTAAGGATCGTCGGCTCCAGGAATTTAGAATCTTTTGCACTATGGGGACAGAATTATTTTACTGGTCCGTTAAAATTGTAGTACAAGTTCACACAGCTGCAAGTTTCCTGTGAAGACCTGTTAACCCATCTGCACTGGCAACTGCGTTAGCTCTGCAAGCCTAACACACAAACACAACGTCTGTCTGGATTCACGGTGCTGGACAGGAGCTAGTATTTGTAACATTGAAAAAAATTTATATAATTCATGGAGACATGGCTGTCAAGTCTAAATGGTCCTGTGATATGGAACAAATTTACACAATCAGGTCTCTACTAACTTCAAAATTTCTATGTTGTTCCGTGTTCTGCTCTGTTTTAGTAAACAAAGTATCAGTGAGAAATAGTGCACTATAAATTCAAATCCAGGTTACTGAAAATTACATTTTTCCACACAAAGAAGAGCTTCGTTGTTTGGGGGGGTTTTGTTGTTTTTTTTAATAGGTTTTTCTATCATCTACAGTATCCCTACATGGACAAGGCAGGTGCAAGAAAGGCAAAAAAGCCTGTTGTTAAATAGTAATATATAGGAAAATACAGAGCAAAGTGTTCAAGTGTTCTGCCTCAAAAGCTGTAGTCAGCAGTGCCAATAGAAAAGCATATAAACTGTAGGAGTTCAAATGTAAAATGGAAATTAGAAAGTAAGTGAAAACTTGAGGAGCAATTAGTTAATATTAGAAAGAACATTGATCAGTATATCCAAAGCAAGAACCCTTTTGCTTTTGTTGCAGACTTCTGGAAGTAATTATAGATAATGAAAACAGTACAGGAAAATACTTGATTTATTTACTCAGTTGAAAACAAACATCCTTCCTCATTCTCTTAGAGGAAGAACAACAAAAAAAGCAGTGAAGAGCTACTGATAACCAAAGGTAGATTTAAAAAATACGGGTTTTTTACATTCTCTAAGTTCTGAAGAAACGCAGAGGTAGAACAGCTTTTGGTACCTGGATCATCCAGATCACAGTGACGTCCCAGCAAGAATGAAGTCACTGGCATGACACTCACAAAGAGGTCTGGGATTAAATTTGCACAATAGGACCAAACAGTAAATAATGTAGAAATAGAGAAGGTTACAATTATTGAAAGAGTGTAAAATCACATATAGAAAATGGTTCTTTTCAAGTTTCAAATATTAAAATTGAAGGTAGTTAAGAAGAGGAAGGAAGATAGGTTTAATATGAGGGATAAAAGCGATTCCTGTGAGTTAAGAATGAGGAATAATCTCCCAAGGGGAAATAACGATACTCCTATCACTTAGCACTTTCGTAATTGGGTTGCATAACACATTCTGAAATACACAGTACTGAAGGGAACAATTCTGCACTGTCAGGCCATTAATTTGCTACTCTTAATAAATCTCTTATGTATTATGCTTATAAAATGTAAAACGTACTGATACTTTTCCTTCTTGATAGCCTAAGCACTTCTGTTGTGTGCAGCACTCGCACATGTGCAGTGATCTACATGCATAATTTATTTAGCCATGTAGAAAAATGAGCCACAAGTGTTCACAGTAAGAGAGTTAATCAATAAGTCTCAGAATATATCATTGTGAAAGGGATGCTGTGTTTGTTGACTTTAAGACCATCCAGGACTTCATTAACTTGATTCTTTCAAAGATATTATCTGAAGAACAGACTCACCTGGAACATTTACTGCATATAATTTGAATTTGCTCAAATGATGTTGACATCAGTGATCAGATAATGATGTGCTTATCTTGTTTCAAACGTTTTTAGTACATTATTGATGATATATTTCTTTTGAGGCTCAAAATCTAGTCTAAATAAATCGTTTTCACTAAATGTGATTACGTCAACTTCATAATCCTAAAGAAGACATGAAGATTTCTAAAGAACTCTCATGTGCTCCTTCTGTTGAATTAACTGCATTTAATCTTTTCTTGGCTATCTAGAACAGAAGAATAAGATTTCAGGACTGACTGCTATTAGCCAAATTCTTTACATTCACAAAACGAAAGGAATTGCTTGTTTCTAATAGTTAGAGTAAGAACCCAAAGACCTGACGAACATGCCAGACCCCTGCAATTATAATCAGGGGGGAAAAAAAAGTAAAGGTATCTGAACAGCTAAGAACCAGATAAAGATTACAGAACAGTTTGTAAGTTACACAGTTAACCAAATGGACTTAGGCTTTTTTCTGAAATTAATAATACAAAAATAAAAATTTACATGTATAGGATACTGAACTGATACTTGAACTCACCAGTTGGCTCACAGTTGGACACAGAAAGGTGCATAGTTTTAATTTTTGCTATCTGGAGCTGTTCCATTTATTTTAGTTTGGATTTTTGAAAGCTTTTTCTTAATTTTATGAATGTATTTTTAGATTCAGTTAACGATTGAACTTGTACCAACATTGCATTTTCTTTCTGTTTCCTGAGACAAAGCCTCCTATACAACAGGAATGCAGACCTGTGTTTTGTGGATGCTTTTACTTCTGTATTTCAAGAGTGAAAATAAATAGTAACTCATTACACAACAGGAAGGAAAGAGGAGGGGAACACGGAAGGAGGATCTATAGATTTTTTCACCTCGGCTTCTTTCTAGTCATTATCATTATATTGTCAGTCATTGTGTTTTTTAATAAGCTTATTAAGGAGTGGAAATCTGAAGACAGTATTAGTGAAAGGCAGAGCCCCTCTGCCTGCTCTCAGTAGTATATGTGTAGAAAAAGGGCTTGAAATCATCTCTGTATTTACTGTTTTTCAATGCACAGATGACTGATTACTCAAATTATTTATTGATCATAACTAGACTTGCACAGCTAATTACGTAATGTATTGCAATCCATGTATTTCTGCTTAATTAGTCATGCACTTGCAAGAAGAGATGTTTGTGTACGTTATATTGGTAGAATACATAACAAAATCGGAATCAAGCTTCTATCGAAGTACAGATTTTAATAATAATCTAGACAGTAATGTCAGCAAAAGTCATTAGTATAGAAAGCAAGCCAATTTTGTCTCTTTCAATGGCAAACATAAAATAAAGTTCCAACTTCTTTCAAAAAATCAGAGGATTATTTCATGAAATGAAACCTTTAAAGAAATTTTATACTATATTGCTGATTATATTATTCCTTACTCTGTTCCCCTTTTTCTTTTCCTGGTTGAGACTCTTATTTCTGTAATCCTACAAAGAATACTGTAGAACTGTATATAAAGATCCATGATGCTACATTTTGTAATAGTGGAATTGCTCTAGTTTGGAGGGAAGCAGCAAAAAAAAAATGACGGAGGAGAATAGAAGAGGTTACTTTCTATCCAGGGTGCCAGCTTGTGAGGGATAGAATAGGTTTTATGCAATGAAATGTTGGTTTGAATGATTTTTATGCAGTGTTGAGATTTTCCTACTAAGAGGCTGCCAGACTGTCTGGAGCAGGCAATGTAAGGAGTCTAGGATTTAGGATTTCTTCCTGAAAAAAAAAAAAAAAAAAAAAAGGAGTTTAACTGTTAACAAAGGAGAAGCCTGCTGTGCCTATATATAGCAAAGCAACAGAATGCTTAACACTTGATGCATGCAGTGGGCTGGAGTAAGGAGCATTTTTTCCAGGCATTTAAGCAACTGGAATCTTACAGGAAAGTATCATATTGTCAAGTCTAAGATTCTATGTGACATTTGCTCATTTTGTTTTATTTCTTAATCTTGCATCCTGTTTTGATAAAAATTTGATTTCAAGCAAATGGTTGTTGCCCAACTAAGGACAAAAATGTGTCTGGGCTGGAATACTGTAGTCTCTTCTCTTTTTTCATTCAGAGGAGTAGTCAGAGATGATCAAAACTTTCATTAAGTCAGAAGCGTCCACTCTGAGGAGGTACCATAAATGACGGCGTTAAACAGCATCTTCAACCTGCTGACCTGAGCCCAGTTACCATCATACTGCATTTTGAGAGATCTGAAGGGTATTTCCTGATGGCTTGTGAACCTTTAGCTATCTGTAAAATTGCACTTGAGAATAGCTTCAAAATCTCTGTCTGAAGCTGTGACCTAGTATTGTGTGACTCAATACAACTTAAACTCTGGCCTCTTAAATCAGTAAGTTCCATTTTAAAAATAGTATTGGTATTTGAAGCCTAATAAAAGTTGTCTTGAATGTGAATGAAAATATGAGGAAAATTAGCAGTGATACATGTCAGCCAGTTCCATTCTGTTGCCAAATACTTTTACTTGGCAGAAGACGTATACACGTGAAGAAGTCATAGATGTGGTTCTTCAACCAAAACAAATTATAAATAAATCAAGAATGCAAATAGAGAATTGCAAATATTTATCACATAAAGTAACAATAGGAAAAACTGATTCTAGAACAATCATTACAAATAATCACTGTTTCCTTATGACTGATGCATTTACCATGATTGTGAATTGCAAAATGCAGTAGTCTAAGTTACGCAAGCACTCAGTTGTACTTGCAGTGGTCTAATTCTTTAACTGAAGGACTCAGAATCTGTCTGGTATCTTTACAGATATTTAGAAAAACCGTAGGACAGCATAATTTTTAGTATACTGAGCGAAATGAACAATGGACTTCCATACTAATAGCTTGTGTCTACAGCTGAATAGATTTAAGGCCAGGAAGCATTAGGGCCTAGAAGGGGATCAGAAAATCATCAGGAAAAATGACAATATAGCTAAAAAATGAAAATCTTAAGTGAGGAAGAAGTTGTCTCTTGAAACCTTTTTGAGAGGTAAAGATTGTTTCTTTTGCTAGGTGGAGGAGCATCCTTCTCCTTTGACAACAGAGCAGATGTTGTTCGTCTGCTGAGAATTCCTGTTGGATTATGCATCTGAAGCATCATACATGGAAGAGCAGCTTCCTGAGAGGGCTTGGTTTGCAAGATAAATGCCTGAAAATGGCATTCCTCTAAGTATGCCAAGAAGCAGTTTCTAGGAGCCTTGACAGTTTGCTGGTGAAAACTCTGGAGAGGCTTAAAGGCTGTGATTAATTTTTCATCCAAATTTTTTGATCAATAACAATTTTAAGAACTTTATCTTTTGGATTTGAAAGACACAGGTCCCCTAGACCTATGGATCTGGATCCTAGCAGTTCACTGAAATGTTAACTGAATCTCCTCTATATCAGTGATTTAAATATAACTTACGTGTTGTAATCGTTAGAGAATAACACACAGAATTTTCTAAAAGACATTGTGCACCAGCCATCTGACTGATTTCTAAATAGCTCTCCAGATTAGAATATCTTGAAGATGGCTGTTTTTGTAAAATAAGAGCACCTCAGTGTTGTACATACTTGTTGGTAGTTAATGTAACAGTTTATCATAGTTACTGGTGATATGCTGGGATAGGAGTAACAAACATCACATAGCACAGATTCTTAATATTTGGAATTTTCTTTTGAAGTGTGAGTCTTAAATTGGCCTTTAACAGAACCTATAGAAAGGAAGGAAAGCATAATTCATGGTTTGGAATCATAGTTCCAGTGCCTCACCACCCTCATGGTGAAAAAGCAAGAATTACTATAATTCATTCAAAAGGATTTGAGTAGCTAAACGCACTGCTCCGTCAGATTCAGCAGTGTACTTGTAAGCATTTTTTATGCAAATACATTTATTGATATGTCCATAAAGAATTAAAAAAAAGAAAATTGAATTAATCCAGTCATACATGTTATTGTGGCTGAAGATATTTCTATAAAAGCATGCAAACAAAAGCAGAAGCGGACTGACTTCATGTTGTACAGAAAGGAGTGAAATTTTTGTGGAATCTACTAATCTAATCTAAAATTATCCTTCAAGTTCCTGATGCTGTCCAATTAAAGACAATAGAAACATCGATATGTATTTTATTCAGCATTGAATTTGGTCCTATAGCCTTCCTATAGCCTGGAGTGGGATCTGATGAGGTCGTAGTGCAGAATAGCTAACGCTAATAAAATATTGCATTTTCCTTTTCTTTCTGATCTTTACATCTTTTAGATACTTTATTTCAATCATACTGTTTAAAAGTGTAAGTTAAGCAATATATTATATTTCTGACAGTTGTCAGAAGCAACAGAGCAACCAGGAATTCCAATATGTTAGAGACTAAAGCAAAACAGGTGACAATAAAAGGCAGGTGGTACTTAGCAATTTTAATACAATTATCTGGGCATTAAAACAGTATTAATATTAATCCATTTCTGCTAGTTAAAAAAAAGGCAAACTTTGTTTTCTAATGAATACAGCAATATTTTAGTTTATCGCTGTGCTTTTAATAAGGCAGATCTTAGTGCTGTTGGGTATCATTTAAATTAACCTTGTTGAGACTAAGGTTAATGAGAGCATTTATCAATGTGATCTAAGAGGAGAATGTTTTGTTCAGAACAGCTTTCTAGTATTCTACAGTAACTTTGATAAGCCTTTTTCTTTACAAGTTAACATGAGTGGAAATTTCTGAAAGGAAAAATGTATATATATGGTGTACTAAGTATTTCTGTGCACTTTGAATACGCTTTCATTTTTCAAAATTAGAATGAAGAATGTGTGTGTGCAGGTATGACGATGTATTTTTCCTTGGCTTATATTCATATTAACTTGAATAGGGTTTCACAGTGTGTAATTTAAGGTGGTGCTTGGGCTACTATTTGTTTAATTTACACTTTTTGTCTTCTATGTATTATTTTTGCCCTTTGTTCTCATTCTTCATCAGTGCTGTCGACAATCTATACCTTCTTTGTTCCTACAGAATATATGAAGTTATATTGAACTCATGTTTAGGATGCAAACTAAGTCATCTTTATACCCTTGAGAAAGAAAAGTACTGCTATCAGGAATAATTAGGTTTTAATTGTCATTGACAAGTTGCTATGTATGTGGCTTTGTCAGACCTTATTTTTTCCTTCTTCATGCTTGCTTTCTTTCCTGTATTTATTTAACATCTCTGATATTTCCTTCTGAATATATAAATTTTGATTTCTTGGATAAAATAACTGAATTCATGGTTATTAAAAATACTGAAAAAAGCATGAAGAAAAACTTAGTACTTACTAGCAGGCTCCACTTAACCCTTTCTTATTCTTCGTTTATTTGAATTGTGCTCTGGTTTAATTCTATTAACCAGAGTAACAGACACGGAGGGTCAATAGACACTGCACAGAAATTGCTTAAAAGTGTTCAAGACTTTATCCCTTGGCATTGATAATGGATCGATATCTGGCCAGATTTTGTGTTCTTTTGGGGGAAATACGGTGTTGAAAAAAAGCTTATTCCTTTTATAAGTAATTATTTGCTTAAAAGACTCCTTGGCCCTTCTAAACCCCATTGCTTTTTGAGTGTCACGCACAATCCACACTTAGCCTTTTGTCTAATCAATAGGTATTAGATGTTCATCCAAATCTGCCAGCTGTGTCAGCTTTTAGGTCCTTGTTCTTGGCTGTGATGTGCTACTGTTTTACCAACTTAGAAGGATTTTTCTGAATGCTGTGGAGTTGTTACCTTCCTTCTCGTTTGGCAAACTGCAAAAAGAGTGTAAATACACCCCTTCCTGAGTGTAAGGAAAAAAATTGTAAAGTACTAGAGCACTTTACATCATGTCACTCTCCTTCAGTGTGTGGAAGCTCTTAGTTGTAAAGCCAAACAAGATTGTGGCCCGTGAGCTAAATTCCTCTCTAAACAATGTCTGGTTTCCTCCTTGCTGAAGTCCCCAGCACCAAAAAGGACAGAGCAAAAAGATTTAAGGAATAGTTCAGAGATCGCGGCTTCATGCTATAGTGCAGCAGCTGTTTGCAGAGCAGAAGTGTTGAGGTGGTGACTCTCTTCATAAAGGAGAAATATCTACAGGCAGAGCCCTGTAAAGAGCCCTCAACTTTGCCATTCTTTTCTGCCTCCTTCTGTAATATCTAGCTACCCTGAGGGAATGTTTCAGAGCTCGATTCTGTTGGATTGTTGGTGAAAGCTGGGAAAAAACACATGTGCAAGTTAAGGTAGACTGGCAATGGGAATCGTAAGCGATCGTCGGCTGCCCAAACACATGGATGATTGTCTCTGTGTCTGTGTATATTCTTGCTGGGTTTTTCCATATGCCCACTCATGAAAGCTATGTTCTTATTAAAATACTTCCTCCTTTCTTAGTCAGAAAAAAAGTTAATGCAAGTAAAGTTGTTCTAGAGGACATTCTCAGAAACACAAGGGAAAAACAGAGGGGAAATGCCAGGAAGGAGAATGCATTTTGCTGCATTTGCTCGGTTCCATTTTAAAATGCCACTAGTGTTTGGCTTTTAGCCATTTGTTAGAGAAAACAGATTCCCAGTCTCAGAGTCCTAATGATGTACTAGAGATTAGAAGGGAAAATTATAATTAATTTTGTGTAAAGTCCAAAGGCGAAATGCACTTGAGTTAGGAAAAAAAATAAAAATAATTGTCCTATTTCAAGTGCTGGCATTCTTCAGAGCGATGATGGGGACACATACAGGAAGAGGAGCTAATGAGCTGCTGTTTTCTAATCAAAACAGAAGAATCTAGTGGCAAAATGACAGGCTGCCCATTTCAATGTCATTTACAAAATGGCAAAAATAGCCCACTGCTTACTCAATGAAGAAAGAATTACAAAGTTTATTGCTAATGAATATTTTTGTTGTCATTTTTCTTAATATGTCAAATGTATGTGTTTAGTTCAGTGTCTTTTATGTAAGTGACACACCTACTGTATTTCTTACAGTTTATTGATTAGTCAAAGAAGGCAGGCATTGACAGATGCTGTCTTTTTTTACAAGCTTTTCCAGTTGAGAAGCTCTTCCTGTTCCACATGCGTGTATATCTGTGTCTGCCTATCTGTCTTGATTAATAATAGATACATAACATAATTAAGAGTAGAAAGTTTTGTGCTGCAGTGCAAGATGGCAGTTTCCTGAAGAAACTAGAAAGAAAATGTTGAGAAATATTTGATCTCATATGGAAAAATGGTCTGCCAAGATGGTATGCTTCAAAACTACCAAAAAGACTTTAAAAAATTTGAGTGGGGAGAAACAACAATGCAGAAGGATGATATAATAACAGAAAGACCTAAAAGGAAAGGCATATTCACCTAGGAAGACATTGTTATAGAGAAGGAGATACTAAAAAAAGAAATCTGTTGAGTAGTTTTGAAAAATTGCAAAGTAACCTTGACTCCCCAGATCTACTTGAAGTTTAAGCCATTCTCCAATAAATCCTCTGATTTGTCAGTATTTTTTTTTAATGTCATCTGCTCCTTTATTTCATAAGCTAGTAATTAGGTAAGTAATACTGATGAGTAAAACAAACAGGAAACCCTGGGAAAGACCATCTCTTAAGGCTTTTTGAATATTTATCCAGATGGAATTCCCTTCCCTTAATAACATTTTATAAAGAAAACAATAACTTTGTGTTCTAATTTTACTGAGATTTGTACCCAAACTTAGCAATAGTGATGATGTCCACTATAAATCATGCTGTGGTAGCATTCTCAAGAGAAGAAACAGCCCTTGAAGATTTGACATTGAATTTGTGTATATTTCAAATAAAAATAGCAACACTAGCCTTTAAAAGTAAAGTAGTCTTAAAAATTGTCAGGGATATTTTTCCTCACCTACACAAAAATGTCAGGTTCTCTGTCTTCCATGAGTCAGGTTTCCTGAAGCACCCTCTCCTCTTCACCTCTTCCCAACCTATAACTAATCAGGTTAGCCTATAGCACATGGCACATACAGGTATCATTACCCACTTCTTTACGATTCCGACCTAGCTTTAAAGAATGCTTGTTGTCAATGGTTTCTAGTGCTGCCTTTTCTTATTCAAATATTTCTCAAACATTTTATTTTCTTTTTCCTATGAGACAAATCCTTGCTGTTCAATTTCTCTATTTCAGCTCTCCCTGCTAACTGCTCGTTCTTTTTTTTTCTGCTTCTGCCCCTGCCTTCCTTTTTAGTGCCTTTTCTTCCTTTTCTTTCTTTCTTTTTAACCTGTCCCAACACCTCTGGATTCCTCCCCCGCCCCCAAGGCTCCGTGCTTCTGTGTGTACTGACTGCACATCAGTAAAACAGTAGCTAGTTCCCTCTCTGTGCGAGAGACAAAAAGAAAGGGCAGCTGGTGAGTACACATGCACCTTCAATACCAGTTTGGTTCCGTGTTGAATTTTTAATCCAGTGCCCAATTTCATCCAGATTAGTCAGCGCAAATGCTGATTTGCGATGTATTGCAGCTCTCAAGTTACGTGAAAATAAGCAGGCATGTAGGAGACTGAAGTAATTACACCCTCCATAAGGAATCACTGCAATATGAATTCCACCTTTAGTTTGATATCCTCACTCTAACAACTAATCAATAAGAATTATGTTTCGGATAGATCCATAAGAATTAGGTTTCAAATAGATCTGTTGGTTTTTTCTTTTAAAGGTGGTGGCAACTATTTAGACAAGGTATGTGCAGTTAGTGAGAGAACCTGCACCTTGATCTTGGCTCATGCATTGCTCCTGTAGAGGAGCGTTAAACTGTAACTGGGAAGATGGAGTGTCTCCTCACAGCTTGGCTTGGTTCAGCTAAAGTCTTAGGATTTAGCAATGAACTAGTTTAGATGCAGAATGAGATTTCATAACTTACAAGAGCTTTCAGAGGTTTGTTCATCACCCTCGTTCATGCCCAGACTTCAGCAGCTCAAAGATTCAAGGTAACAGATCTAAGTTTGCGACATATTGCCATATATTTCAAGCCTTTTTTTTTTTCTTTCTTGCCAACTTTGTTTTCTGAAATGAACCGTCATTTTGCTGCCTGATTGTTCTTGTGATTTGCTCTGCTAAACTTCACTTGGATGTTTTAGTTTTACTGCTGTGTTGTAATATCTTTCCAATGGACAGCTGCCTGAGCAGGCACTTCAAGTCTAGTCAATTTTTGGTCTCAGAAAAAATAAGTGTATCTGAATGATTTTTGGAATTGTAATTTAGCTTCAAAGAACACAAAAGGCACAGGGTGGGAGGAAAACAACTGTCTACACTGTATTCACGAATTTAGCATTTTATTCATTGGGTAAAACAATTCGGACTGTATGTTCCGGAAGCCTTCATCTTTGTCCTTGAGGTAGATTTACCTTTTGCGTATATACAAATGTCGAAAATAAAGTACTGAGGAGAAGAGCAAGCATGCATAGTCTGAAGATGCAATACCGGGTATGGCTCATTGTTTTACCCAGAAGGAAATGGCTTTTTGCTCCTGTATTTGCCTAGACAATTTTATTAGGGACCATAGATCACTTTCAAATATATTTTCATGCATGTATGGTTTGTATGAAAGTCGTATTTTAAAAAAACATATGAAGGATTGAATCAGGTAATGTTTAGCTGTATACAGTGTGAAGCGTGTGTAATATATTGGCACAAGTAACTGAGGTTAAAAAGTGAGTATTAAAAAAAGGACACAAAAAATCCAACATTTTCTGTCAGACTGCACAAATATGCTTCTAACTGAAATGATGAGCCTTTGGAAAAGCTGTCAATGGTAAGTGATTTAAAATTGAGATAACATAAGATAACTATTAAATGGCCTCTATGAAATTAATTTGATAGTCTAAACTGATACCTGGAAGACAAAAAGACCCAGCCAACGTTCCGCGTGGGGGAAGTAGCCATCCTCTTTTCTTGCCTTCACCCCATCATGATCAGGAGCGGTTGCACTGATGAGAGGTGTGGCAGTCCCCACGGGTCAGGCTGCAAGGGTAGGGAGGTCAGTAATAGCAACATAATGTTGACCTCTTATGTCGAAGCGGTTCACCTCAGCCCCGAGCAACTAATAGTCAAACATCTATTCTGGGGCAAAATAGCTGACAACACTTCTTTGAGAGCCATCTTGTGCTGCTCAGATAGTAACAGCCAAATGCAATGGTGAAGACAGGCATTTCATATGGGGTAGGGAAGCAGCAGAACTACAAATCTGCTAAAGGGGCTGTCCTGGTTTGAGGTAAAACAGGACCAATTTTGTTCAGTAACTTTACTTTTTAGCTAGGCCTCTTCTAACTGCTGAAATTAACAGCACGTTGTGCAGAAACTGTTCACTCTCAGAGTGGTAAGACCCATGTTTATAGCTGATGCCAAGGAATGGGATGCAGAGAGGCTCCTGCTTATCCTTATTGCTGTAACACCCAAGGGCAGCCAACTTTGTTACTTGCCCCGTTGGAGGGTGGGAAGCGGAAAAGCGTAGAGGGGTCACACCTGCGGGGAGGAGGGGACAGGACAGGGGACCCCAAACTGACCAACAGGGTGTTCCATCCCATCTGCCTCATGCTCAGTAGAAAAGTTGAGGGATCGAAGGGTCAGTCTCTTTCTGCAATGGCCAGTGTCTGAGGAGGACTCTGTCTGTTTGTCTGCCTTTGATCCCAATCCCAAATCCAGATGCGGAATCCAGTTCCCGTCTGTGACTGAGTCCAGTCTGGGACTTCCCCAGTGCCTGCTGGTGATGTGACTGTCATCCTGGGAGCTTGATCCGGTTTTGTATATATTTCATTATGTTCTTTTTATTATTTTATTATTAATATTTCATTAAAGTAGTTCAGTTCCTTCTAAACTCTTAAGTCTCTCTTTTCTCTCTCTCTCCTCCCTCCCTTTGAAGCAGAGCAGGAGAGAGAGTGTCTGTCCTTCTGCCTGATTGGGCCAATCCGGCCCAAACCACGACAGGGCCTTAGTTAAAAGTGTTAGGAAAATAGGAGGAGGATGAGCGGAAACAAGAGCTACCTGCATGGAGGCACAAATCACTCACAGAAAATAATAAAACTGAGCCAGGCTGGCGTGGGCAGATGTGTGTTGTCTGGCGCAGCAGCTGGACGCAGCGCCGTTACAGAGAAAGACCCAATCTGGGAGACCTATCTCAGGCAAACCAAGTGTGCTTGTGAGACAGCTTAGCCACAGTGAAGCCAGCCCTTACAATGGCTATGAGGAGT
The DNA here is from genome assembly GCA_008921705.1 of Burhinus oedicnemus. Lineage (NCBI taxonomy): Eukaryota > Metazoa > Chordata > Aves > Charadriiformes > Burhinidae > Burhinus > Burhinus oedicnemus. The sequence goes on along the minus strand of VFFE01007141.1, from coordinate 1,482,820 downwards.
GTCTGTGTTCTTTGGTGGCCAGCCTGGAGTGGCCAGACTCTGCCCTGCAGCAGGCAGATGTTTTGAGTTAGAAAAAAAGCAGTTGCAGAGGATATTTTTATTTTCGTGTGCTTTTATTGGTTTTTCTTGCGTGCCATCCTCATGTGTTGCAGGGGTGCTTGTCCTAGGGGTCAGTGGTCATACAAATTGTCTGGTTTCCAAGGTTGTCTTCACTGTCCGAAACACAATTCAGAATTTGAGATGGCATATCCGCTGCCCTCTGGAGCTTTGTGCTGCCTCCTTCGTCCTGAGTGTTCCTCATATCTCCAGCAAGCAGGTTTCTTCTGGCTACAGCAACAACACTGTTTAGGGAAAGATAGCAAAAACACTCTAAAGATTTGTGTGAGGTCATTACTGATGAGCGCAGAACTTTATGACTTAACCAGCAGACCTGTGTCGCTGCCCAGATGCTGCATAGAGGATGTAAAGGTTACAGCAAGGCGGGTAGTTCCCCCACCTCCTGCTACTGCTAAGAAGGTGTAGAATTTTTTTCCCTCCTTAGTTCACCCTGTAGATCTTCTTGCAAATTTTAGAAGAATTTTATGAAGAAATAAAGTACCTTACTGTCAGTGCCATTCACTTCAGATCCAGCTCCCTTCAGTGTTTTCCGCTTCACTTGCTTGGGAGTTGGGAGCAAAAGTTAGAAGTTCTTGTTGCTTTTAAGCCTTGTAACTTAGTCCTATTGTATCAGCAAACCTGTAGTTCCAAGTATGGTCCCGAGGATCCAACAGTGGCCCCGCCTAGCCTTCTTTCCAAGGTCTGTATCTCTCATTAAGCCTCTCTACTATAAGATCTCCTCTTCTTGCACTTGGGTCACAACAACCCCATGCAGTGCTACAGGCTTGGGGAAGAGTGGCTGGAAAGCTGCCCAGAGGAAAAGGACCTGGAGGTGTTGGTCAACAGCCAGCTGAATATGAGCTGGCAGCATGCCTAGGTGGCCAAGAAGGCCAACAGCATCCTGGCCTGTATGAGGAATAGCACGGCCAGCAGGACTAGGGAAGTGATCATCCCCCTGTACTCAGCAGGGGTGAGGCTGCACCTCGAACACTGTGTTCAGTTTTGGGCCCCGCACGACAAGAAAGACATTGAGGTGCTGAAGCATGTCCAGAGAAGGGCAACGAAGCTGGTGAAGGGTCTAGAGCACAAGTCTTGTGAGGAGCGGCTGAGGGAACTGGGGTTGTTCAGCTTGGAGAAAAGGAGGCTGAGGGGAGACCTTATCACTCTCTACAGCTCCCTGAAAGGAGGTTGTAGCGGGGTGGGGGTTGGTCTCTTCTCCCAAGTAACAGGCAACAGGACAAGAGGAAGCAGCCTCAAGTTGCACCAGGGGAGGTTTAGATTGGATGTTAGGAACAATTTCTTCACTGAAAGGGTTGTCGAGCATTGGAACAGGCTGCCCAGGGAAGTGGTGGGAGGTATTTAAAAGATGTGTAGATGTAGTGCAGAGGGATATGGTTTAGTGGTGGACTTGGCAGCGCTAGGTTAACAGTTGGACTCAATCTTAAGGGTCTTTTCCAAACTAAATGATTCTATGATTCCCGTTCCTTCCAGTTGCAACCCAAATGTTGGGGTAGGGGAAGCTGCTCTGAAAGATGCTGCAGGACACCAGCTTCTCAAGGACCAGTGGGTTTCAGAGACTGGAGTCCTTCTTGGTGATGATCCTGGGCAGTTTATAATCCACAAGTATAGATACGGGCATTAGTCAGATTATAGAACTGTTAATACTAAGGTACGCTTTTTGTTTGTTTGTTTATCAAAGACCCACTGAGTTACCTACTCAGCCCTCAAGCTAATCTTCAGAAAAGCCATACTGAGGGGTACTGCAATGTGCAGAGCTGACAGCAGTGCAATGCTTATTGCATGGCAGAAGATTTATGTGCCCCAGGTATTGACGTAATTCGTACAGAATCCACATGCGTATATAAAATGTGAGAGAAATCAGTTATTTGTAACACTAAAACAAAGTTTCAGTGTAAAGTTCCACCTTTAATTTTTATCGGTCTTGTACATCTTGTGGCAGCCAGATAAAATGAACTGTAAAAACTGAAATAAAATAAAAAAGTCAACTAGATTCTGTCAGCTAACATCTGAAAAGAATGACACCTATAGAGTGAAAAAGCCAATAACATATATATTTACACAGTGTGATGTAAGAACACTGAAATAATTTTTTCATGCCTATTTTTGCTTTTTCCCATAGAAAATACTTTGTGATGTATCAGAAAATGAGAATTTTAATTAAAATTGATAGTACTGAGCCAGCTACTGCTGCTGGCCTTCTTTGTAAAAGGCAGCAGAATTTTCAGGAGCAACGGTACAGAAATCCAGGCTAGCAGACTGCAAACGGATAGTAAATTAGAATGGCACATACTGTAGTGGTAAATTCAGAATGCCAGTATTAATTAGGAAAATTTATTTAAAATATATTTTCCTATCAATCAGTTCCTTGCTGCCAGTAGGCATTTTCAGATTTATCTACTCAGAAAAAATGTTAAACAGTTTTATTTAAAAGTCGAGTTAGAAAAAAATAGACACATCAGGATATGTGTAATCATGCCCACCAAAATATATACTAAGCTGGTTTATGCCAATAGTACTTAATGCATATTAACCTGACTTTAGCCATGTAGATCCCCGAGATGCCAGTATGTCTAGTTCTGACTTTTTGTTTAGTTACTTGATTCCTACTGTGGAGTGAACAAATGCCACACTGAATCCCCATAAGTATTAATAATTTGACCTAAGAAGAAGCCCTCAAATTCATCTCATGCTCTGAGGGTGGATGCTATCCTTCTAGCTTTAGGTAAACAAAAGAGAGAAAACTGCCCTTCCTCGTAAAATAGTGGGGCTGAGAAACTGACCTTTCAACAGCTTAGATTGATGTGAAGGCTTGCATAAACCTTATTAAAAGTGAACAAATATTACCTGAATAAGCATACATAGTTTTCAAGTTAACTGAGAACGTCATGTAATTACAGGCAGTAACTGTAAAGTTGGAACTGTATTAAATCAGTTATTTCATCAGTGTGCTTAAGGAGCTACACAAATGATTGAAAGGGAGTACTGGACAAGACTTGGCAAACGTCTCACTTTTTGTTAAAAAAATGGAAGACCTAAATCCATCTCTGTCTTGAAATACAAGACAATTTTGCCAGATCCACTGCATGTAGTTGTTACATTTTTCATTGAAATGGTGGATATCAAATGTCTCTAAAACAAATAGAGGTATCTCTGTATCTCAGTTTCTTTAAAACAAATAGCTCTAAATTTAGATTCCTTGATACAGTTTTTGGTACTCAGCATTGTCAAAGTACCAAAAACCTGTATTGGCCTTTAACCTTAACTCTATGTCTGTTTACTCAGAAATAAAACGTAGCCATACTTAGACTCGTAAACTTTTCAAACTGATTACAGAAGTATAAGTACTAAATAGTCTTATTCTTGTTTACTTTATTTCTGTTTTACCAGAAATTAGTAAGTTGGACCATAAACAAAATATGTGAATATATTGTCATATTATGTAGTTCCTGACGGATACAGTATTGCCATGCATATTCATTCCGGAAGTGTTATATAGTTTGATATTAGGATGTTACCAGCATATATTTATTTTCTTTCCTATATATTAAAAAGTCTGCTACTTTGTTTTTTAATAAGGGTAATTTATCATCCAGCTTCAACAAAGCAGAAGAAAATACGTATAAAGAAAAACAGTTCACGCTTTATCACTGTCAGAGAGGTGCTTTCATTTTTCTGCTCCAACCTCAGTCTCTCCCACTTGTATATCCGACAGAACCATTGGCCTTGGATCTCAGTGTTCTGCTGAAAGCTTTATGCCCTACCAATTCTTAGGGGAGAGCTGATGACTTTGTAGGTTTGTTTTTGTGGGTTTTTTTGGGGTTCTTCACTTTCATTAGAACATTCATTAGGTAAATACAATTTGCATATGTCTGCCTCACCAAACTATTGTATTTTTTGTATCAGTCATCAGTCTTAATTATTTATTATTCCCTTCAAATATTATTTCTCTGATGTGATTTTGTGAATTCTTTTACTTCCGTGCTAACAGTCTGAGGGGGAGCAGGAATCCCTTCTTGTGGATCACTAAAAGCACTTCCACTTAGCAAAAATTATCACCCAAAAAAAATTTGGAGAGCCAGGCAGTCATTTTTAATGCAAATATTAGATGCTTTATTGATTTTGTGTTTTTCTAGAAACTCCATCAAAACTCCATGTACACATTGTAAATTACATAAATGTGACTATTAAATTTCTCCTTTTCATATGTAGAAAACAGATTGGTTTGGTAGGATTTATTTAAATCTGCTCACATAGACAGGAATTAATTATATTACCACTTTTAGTTCTTCGGTTCTTTATTATTTGGGTTTTGTAGCATGCCTTTTTTTTTTTTTTTGAAACTAATAAGCCTGTAATTACATACCTCATCCTGTTTATCTTTTTATATGCACATTATCAACGCATTAGTTTTCTATCAGTTGCCTAGTTCTTCCTCAGCATTACAAGACTTAATGGAAAAGAACATTAGTGGTTGAAAGTGGCTCTCAGAGAACTCTCAGATGTAAGTTTTCTATACTTACTGACTTAAAATGACTTAACTGTTTAACTGATCCATTCTGTAGAATGAAAAGTACTTCTTCATCACTTAAAACTCATTTCTTTCTCCAAATGCAGAACAAATCTGTTATCTATTGACTGTTAGATGCCAATTATCTGCTAGTATCTGTTTATTTATTAACAGCTTTTTGGTTTTAGTGGTGTTTGCTGTTGCACCATGGAATCACAAATATTTTTCGACTTTTCAGAACTACAGTTTTCAATTCAGATAAAGGAAGGCTTTTCCAGCTTCACATAGGGAAACTCGTACCATCTGCTTATCAGGGCTATTCTACCATCAATGGCCATCACAGAATGAAGTGCCCAAGTCACTCTAGAAGAAAATAAAAATAACTTTAAAAAAATACAAAGTTTTCTATTTCCCAAGCTCCTTTGCCTGCAGGGAAGATTGCCTAGCAACTAATTTATATTACAAGTTTTGATTGCTAAAAAAGAGCAATTAAATTCTCTAAGTCTTGAAATCTCAGCGATAATTAGAGACCTGTGAGTCATTTCCTCATTTCAATGCGTATTTTCGTAGTAGAGGTGACTGGTTTTCATTCTGTCCAGCAAATTCAAGACAAAATTTCTGCCAAAACCACCATCATGCACTGACCCTCAGTCATTGAGTAGGCACAGTTACCAAGTGCTTTTCTTCATGGCATTTCATCTTTCAAACTGTCATTCAGGGGTCACAAATTCTGCTGTTTATGATGAGAAGCCCAGTCATGAAGCTAAAACACTGAATATATTAATTTTCCCCTTTTTACCAAATGGGCCAAGGCTAGTGTCAGCTATCTGAAGAGGCAGCGGTGTGCAGAGACGTGGCTTGACACAATGGCAAGAAAACATCAGTCAACATCAAGTACTATTTGTAGAATTTGAATAAATTCACAATATGTGATGACTACAAAAGGATCACATAAAATTCCTGAATATTTTGAAGTCTGAGGAATCATAGGATCTGAAGGTTTATCTGAACTTCATGATTTATCCCTTTCTGTGGTGGGTTAAATCCATACCCTGGTTCAGGACACATTCAGACTGAAAGCTGAGCTAAATTTGTTTCCCCTGTCTTAGTAATGCAATTTATAGATATATGGGGAGGTATGTTAACATATATATATATGTATATCTCTGGAGAAAAGATTTCTGCATTATGAAAATACTCCCTGAATGCTAAGAGATGTGAACATAACAGGAGCAGTGTAATGGAAACATCTCCAATACTTCTCTGATTAACTTCGGCATCAGGCTATATTTTTTAGCTATAAAGTTTATTAAAAGTCTTGAAATATGTTTTTTTTTTATTTGTAGACAATCATGCAGGTCACTTCCGATAAGAAGTCAGCTCAGTTTCGGTCCTTGTGGTGTATCAGTAGGATTTTTTTGTGATTTATACTTCTGTCTCCAAGCAGTGGGGCGAAATGATTGGCTTAATTTAATTTAAATGAAATTTGAATTCCTTTGGGCCCAATTTGTGAATTTAGTTAAACATTTAAAATTGCCTAATGTCATTCCTACCTTTAGGCTCTTGAGATACCTTTACCTTTGCTGGCCTAAAAGCTTAAGTCATTTCAGAAAAATAATACTTTTATTCTAAAAGACTTAAATGCTTGGAAAATTGTATGGTTTACTGACAGGCAAGACTATGAAATTTCTTTTAACATTTTCTCAGCCATACAGCCCCCATTGAAATGTGAGTTAGCCTTCCAAAGGCAAGAAACGGTCTGGATGACAAACCAGAATGGAAGATTATGTGAGTGCAAATAAGACAGTATTTTCATATAGTAATCAGATCATTAGCATTTCAGTAGTTCTTCCTTGTATCCAACTTTCAGGTGACTAACTCAGTGAGAAGGGCAAGAATACTGTTGTCTTTCATGTCTTGCATTAACAACTAATAGTGCTATCAATTAGTTAGTACCGCACGGATCATAGAATCATAGAATCATAGAATGGTTTAGGTTGGAAGGGACCTTAAAGATCATCTAGTTCCAACTCCCCTGCCACGGACAGGGACACCTCCTACTAGACCAGGTTGCTCAAAGCCCCATCCAGCCTGGCCTTGAACACCTCCAGGGATGGGGCATCCACAGCTTCCCTGGGCAACCTGTTCCAGTGTCTCACCACCCTCATAGTAAAGAATTTCTTCCTGACATCTAATCTAAATCTCCCCTCTTCCAGTTTCAAGCCATTACCCCTCATCTTATCCCTACATGCCCTTGTAAAAAGTCCCTCTCCAGCTTTCTTGTAGGCCCCTTTCAGATACTGGAAGGGGCTCTAAGGTCTCCCTGGAGCCTTCTCTTCTCCTAAATATTCAGGAGGTCTACTAGTTTGCAGAGTACACCACTGAACTTTCAGACAATACAAGATAATGTCAGTTAGTTACAATAAGAAACAAATGACTCCTCGCACCATTAATGTTGCCACATGACAGTGTTGGTTTTCTTTAAAGGAAGGAAGTATAAAAATATATGTTTGTTCCTGATGAATGGAGACCTTCACCATAATAATTTGTTAAGTGTTTGTTTTAGGGAGAGTGAGCTTTACTGGCAGCTACTCTGCAACAGTGATTTTCTAGAAAAAGCCCTGTGATTAAGTAAGGTTCCTACTAATTTTAAATAGCTCCTTTCAGTAGAATAGGAAATAATTTATGACAGTGAGGATAAACCATGTGTATTGTACATGAAATTCACGTGCTATTTAATTCAATCAATGAAGTAATTCATAACTGAATAGCATCCTGTTTGTTGTGGGCACTGCAACAAAGAATACAGCCAAAGCACCAAATAGCAGACATAGCAACTATGCTATGTCGTATTAGTTTAATGAAGAATAGTGTTAAACAGGTTTTCAGGACTGAGTTGTAGAAGTGTAAGTCATAGAACGATGACAAGAACTTGCAGGATACTACAACACAAAAAACAACGTATTTTTATTATTTGAAGGGAAAGACTTAAATCCTTCCCTTCTCTTATTGTTTCTTCTTCATTTATTTTGACTTTCACACAATGTTCTCGAGTATTGTGCTGACTTCTATACCTTGTCAGAGCCCTGCCTGATAGGAGAATGTGTGTCAATGAGAATCATGTTGTCATAGTAGATGAAATCAGTTTTGATCGTTTTTTTTTTTTTCTTTCTTTCCTCTAGTCTAGGGAACCTGGAAAAAATTGGACTAGGCCCTGTTCATTCTCTATTCCTATACTTGTGGGGTGGGGGAGAGCTGAACAGTTCTATGGAACTTTCAGGATAAACTGCAGTTACAAAAAAACCAAGACAAGTTAACTCTCTGGAACACTGGAAAACAGCAGAGCTGTACCGGCAAATTTGAGACAGATATCTAAGTAAATTCCACCTTCATGGAGAAACTCTGATACCAGTTATGCTTCTAAAGACTATTGAAGACGGTGATGTATAATGTAGGTGAACTTCAAAGACAGCACAGATTGCGCAGGTGTTTGTGCAAGGAGGGACAGTTTGACCATATAATCTGCTGGATGTGTTCTCTCTAGTAAGAGGAGATGAATAATACATTAGATTACTCATACACATGATAACTCAGGAAAACTTGTACTCCATGAATATTGAGTTCTGCTACTTTTCTGTATTTTGAAGTATTTGACAAATTGTTTATTAAAAAAAATCATTGATTTTATTCTTTCTTCTTTTGGTGTTCTTTTCTATTCTCTGTATGAATGGTTAACAGACTAGAAGGAAATGTTGATGCTATCCATGGAAATGCTCTCTTTGTTACCATTCATAAAATGCAGTGGTGTTTTCCATGTACATATATTTTGGGTTACACGAACTAATTTGGCTGTTTGCTAGCTTGCGCATTCAGTTTTGCTACACAGAACCTCAGATTTTCTCCAGACTGAGTCCTGCTTTAGAAAATGCATTTGGAAATCAATCTCTCTTTCTCTCTCTCCCTCTAACTTAAGAAAGAAACAGACTGATTTCCAGATCTATTCTTTCTCTCCGTTTCTCTCTCCCACACATAAGGACATATATATATATGTATACACGTATATTCATATGTGCTTATGTGTGTCCCTGTCTGTAAATAACACAACTGCCCTTGGGTTCTTTTCTATCCTTCTGGTAAGCCCTTTCTAAAACGAGATCTGTTTCATTTCCTTAAAGGCCTCATAAATGTTCTGCAGTGATTCGTCTTCTACCTGATACAGGCACAATGCGAGCTTCCCCTTCCTTTACTTGACCTGCAGCTATACCTTCCGTGATCTGAGATAGCTAATCATTTCTCACTTTGCCTTGTACCTAGTGGTTTCATTTCCTTGTATCATAATCCCTTCCTGAATTCCTATGAATATTTATTCACTATTTCATTATCTTGTATATAATCAAAGTGACAGTACATTTGGATGCTGAATGCTGAGGCACGTAAAGATGCAGCCCCTGTGTAAATGGTGGAAATACTAATTTTCTCTGAAATGTTTATTCCAAATGTTTTCTGAAACAGAAGAGCAGAATAAAAGAATTTTAATTCCATCATGGTACAACACGTAGCTGAGACTGGTTACGAGAGATCTAAATGTCAGAAGCTTCTTCTTTTCTGCAGTCTCACAGATGAGACTCCAGCCCCACTGGGGTTTTCTGCTTCTGTCACTGTGCAAAGAAGCCCTGCAACTGTTTAAACAGGGAGTCTTTTTGGTTTGTTTTTCCTTTTCCAAAGATCCATTTGCTGTGAGCTTATCCCCAGTAAGAATATAAATTGATACTGTATTTTTAAAGGAAAGTGGTCATTGTTATGGATTGTTTAATAATCACTGCTAAGTAGAAAACAAATAATAGTAATAGAGAATCTGATTTGTGTCACACATGACACGGAAGCATTAGTCAAAGTAATTGTACGAATTCATTGCAAAATGCATTAATCATCCCTTGCTACTACACATTAGCAAGATATCTACACATGGATAAAAAGGCAACATTTGCTTGTGGTGTTCCAAACTGCAAGATGTTAATAATTTATCTTTCTTTATGAGGAAAAAATGGAATAATTAAATAGCTAAGTGGACTTACTCAAATTCTGACTGAAGAGAAGTATACGAGCTTCAAATTAGGTCCCAAGGTACATAGCTATCCAAACCATAAAATATGAAAACCGGGTTTTTGATCAAAAGCAAGCCCTCTTTTTCCCCCTCCCCTTCCCTAAAATATGACATTGCACCAAATAATTGCACAGGAAATTAAAACTCTTTTCACAGGTTTAATAATAGATGAGATATAGGCTTTGAAATAATTGTTTTTATTGAGCTCTGCCATTCTCTATCACAGCATGCAAGCTGTGGCTCACATCTTGCACCTCTGTCAGCTCAGAGATGGATTAGCAAAAACAATACGGGGTTCCATTTGGAGACCACAGGAAGCAAACAGGTGCCAAAAGCACAAGTCGCTTCCTCTCCTCTCTCTCTTTTTTTTTTTTTTTCATTACAAGTGCTTCTTTTGAATCACTTAAACCCATCTGGAAAAGGTGCTTTGCAGAGTTGTACTTCTCGGGCAGCAAGCTCCTTAGCTAGCTGCTGCTGTGGGTCAGTATCTTCTGGAGGCTCCTGCCTGTTTTCACACCCAATGGTTTATTCTGCCTGGCTTGCCAAAGGTACCATTTTTAAGTTATGAGTGTCCTGACAAGAGACTGAGTGAACTTATGAGATACAGACCCTGAATGTGACTTCAAGGGGCAAATAGCTCCACTTACAGAATTGTTGAGCGGTCACCCTGAACCTGGGCAGTCCAAACACTGATAACTTCATATCAAACTGACAAATATTGCATAATCAAACACAGATATACTTGAAATCCAAACCCATGACTGAACCTGGGGCTTTTGTCATCTTTACAGTATTACGATTTTCTAAGTAGCACAGTGGTGTTGAAGTTATACCAGCCGGATTGTTTCAGCTTGTCAGGCACTATGGTGTTTGAGTTTGCCTACCTCTCTTTTCGTGTTGGCTGAGTCTTAGACATTGTTGATGATCATCTCGGACAACACTCTGAAGGTTGTTTGAGAGACTCTTGGGTAGGAGCAAAAAGAGCTGGCTCTACGTACAAAGGCAATTGGGACTTTTCATTCCTGAAGTTGTCTAGAAAAGGAAGAGACTGTAGATTATAGGGTGAAGTTGACGTACTTTTTGGGAAGGAATTCCCAAAATTCCTGTTTTCTTTTTCAGAAACTATGACATTTGAAAGTTTTAAACTTGTGTCTTTGGTTTTGTTCTGCTATGCTTTTATTTTCTGGTTTGCAAGGAGAAGCTGCTGGAAAGAGGATGTTCTTTCATAAGCAGAGAGAAGAAAACTGGGACCAGTTTGTGAGCAAGAAGCAGAGATTGGGCTGGCAGAGACTGATGTTGCTTAGTAACCTTCAGCAGGAAAGCATTTGGCCAAAGTTTGTATACTTTGAGGCAACGGAATGGGTTTGTTTCTCCTTTGGTTTTTCATTATTCATTGCTTGTCAGAGTTCAAGGAGTGTCTGGACAACAGTCGTAGTCATATGGTTTAGTTTTAGGTAGTCCTGCGAGGAGCAGGGAGTTGGACTCAATGATCCTTATGGGTCTCTTCCAACTTGAGCTATTCTAGGATTCAGTGTTTGTTGTTGTGCTCTTGACTTAACGTTATTTTTGCTTAGTGCTCGTTTGAGGTGTTTGTCAGCAGAAATCTGGTTTTCTTGCCTTTTTAGTAAGGGTGCAAGATAGAAAACAAAGAGCTGTTTTCTTAAAACCTCATCAAAATTGTATTTGCTATAGAGTATCGCTGTGAATCCATACAGTCATCTGTACCCTTATCTCTTTTTATAAGACTCCAGTGGTATCATACATATTTGTATCTTTCAAATGTTGGACCTGCTCTGTAAAATGCCTGACAACCTCATGCCCCATTTTCTATGACAAGAATTGGGGATGGCAACTACTAACGAGAGCTCAGCATCCCGGTCCATGATTATTACAATGGCCAATAGTCACATGCTAAAACTGAACAGAGGAGCAGCATGATGCGGAGGAACTACTTACTCAAGGAATAATAACAGCATATAGGAACGTTGCACAGTCATATCTTGGTCATACTTTGTATTAAGGATATACAATTACAAAGGTTAGCCAATAATGGGTCAATATTTTAGTAAGGAAATAATTAGTAATGTGTTGTAGCACACAAAAGGTGTTATCAGGAGCTTGCATCATTCATATGTCTGTAACATGCTTGTAACCTCTCATGTACGTGTATTAACACGTTTTAAAAATTTGTAAATTCACTTCTGGACATATTTGATGTTTATTTAATATCAGTAAATATGTTGGAGTGAAAATAAAGTGGATACTTTCTATGAATAGTATGGAAGGTTATAATACAGTAAAAATAGTAATCTGTGACAATTTTATGAGGACTGCAGGATTCCTCAGCAAAGAGAATTTACTGAGCTATAACATTATCATACATCTCTGTTGATTAAGGTGTTCAGGAAGAATGAATACACAATTACTTTTAGACAAGAAATGTATGAGCAAACAGTTAGGGGACCAATTCCCAAGCTCTGGATCACTACCCTTCCTGGAGCTGCAATTCCAAAATTATGATTGGAAGGGGGAAAGTAGCAACAATTGGAAATTGTCAATTTAGGATATACCTATGGTGCGGTCACAGCAATTGCACATTACACCACCTCACAGACATGCATCAAGGAGCAAAGAGCTCAGTAGTTTGACCTGTTTCTGGGTACACACTGAACTCACTGCTGAGGATGGTTTGCACCTAACAATATATACATACGTGTGTGTATATATATATTTACATGTTTTCAGAAGAAACAGGAAGGTCAATTATTAGAGAATTCTGATGGGGAGGAGAGTTGGCAGTCTCTGTAAGGATTTGGGACTTTTCAAATCTAAAAGAAAGCAAGGCTTCAAGAAAAGCTACAGAAAAAGCATGCATATAAATTAGCATACTGGTTTTGGTTTAGTATTTAAAACTGTTTTTGTTTTGATACTGATGTTTACTTTCAAGAAAGCTGTTTCTTTTCTAATCACTGCTGTCATTATTTCCAGAGGGGAGGGAAAGGAATTCTGAGGTTAATTTACGCTTAGTGTTAGTACTGTAATCCTGCAATCTAGAGGCTTATAGGGAAAAGGGAATTGTGTGAATCTGGTGTAATTAATGCATGAGTATCTGGAAAAATGTGTGAAGATCTACAGGGAGCCACACCTGTTTCCAAATTCAGGGTGAATGTGGCAGGCCCTGAGTTAAGTCATCTAAACTAATGTGGAGTGCTGATTTGTAGTGCTTGATACTGCCGTGCTTTAGTTGGCCAACAGTTATTTCCTATCCAAAGATAACATGTCTCAAAAAAGATATATTTTTTTTTTATTTTACTAGAGTGGGACATGGTATAATTTTATTTCAGTACAGTCTTATCTACATTCACACAGAGCTCTGAGAATTTCTTCATGGTGTGTTAGTGTGTTTCAGTACATTTTAATACCATCTTAATAAATGTACACCCCAGAATGACTTTTCCAGAACCATAACATTAATAATTTGTAAGCTTAAATTGTAAAAAAGAGTATATGAAGTAGGATGTATTTGATTTCTCAACACAGACTTCTGAAAGTATGCTGGTGTCTTGTGTCACCAGGACATTGAGGCAGAAAAGCACAGGGATTTCTTTCTTCACAAAACAACTGATAAGGTTTTCTAAGCTGTGCACCCTGAGAATGTTGTAGGTGCGTATATACAGTCAGGACTGACACAGCTGAATGAGTATCCAGCACCAGTTCACTGGTGTGTCTCAATTCTCAGGAGGTGCAAATGTCAGCCTAGCAAAGTGGTTTGTGAGGAGCTTGAGGTCAACTGCAATTATCTGCGCTCAGGACAGCTGACGCCTGGGGCAGTTACTTCCTAGGCTGATTTCTGCTGTGAGGATTTGAGGCGGAATCTTCTGGGTTTTTTTTTTCACACTTCTGACTGGACATCTTTTGCAGAGTATTCTATATTCCCAGCTGTGTGGACCATCCATGACTTAAAGAATTGTAACTGAAATTCATGGGGCTTAGTACACAAATGAATCATTGTATGTCAATGGCTTTCTCTTCCACTCTGAAACCGGTTCAAGGATCACAACATTAAATTGGTGTTTGGACATGGTCTGTTGTTTCTTAAGCAATTTCTTTTGCATGGTTTTTGTCAATTAATGCAACAGTAAATACAGTTTTTTTCATTCCTATTTGATTCAAACAATGATCATGCAAATGGATGAAAGTGTTCTTTCACCCATTAAGAGGCAATGGATGATGGTGATGTGATCACCTATGTCCCAGGTGACGCAGAAATCTTAGCTGCGTATTGACGTCTGAGATGCTGTTACACCAGGTGACATGACAGGTAACAGCACAAGCTCAATCCACCAAACTCTCATATCCAGGGTCAGGTGACAGAAATGATGGGCCATGTAATAACAGAAGAAGGAGCTGCCTACGTTTGTAGAAGGTTGCTACTCAGAAATTGCATCAGGGCTTTTCCTTACCATTGTGGTTTTACAGCCAGGTGCAGACCAAAATACGAGAGTGAACCATAATTTAATACAATTGGTGCTGGGAATGCGTCAGGTTGGAGAAGACTGGGAGACAGGGCATAAATTGCATGCTGATGAAAGACAGCCATAAACATCATTTATGTGTAACCATGGCTTCATATAAATGATGTTCATGGCTGTCATCTTTAGTGACCTCAGCTCCAGGCTGGACTAGTGCTCTGTGACTTAACAGTGGGAGGCAGCTCTGCAGGTGAGGAAAGGGAAGTTATCTTCTAGTAAAGAATCACAGAGGTTGTCAACAGTCCTATAAAGGACTATATTTATTTTTGTAGACAGTTCTGTAACATCCACCTTCCTTTGAGTGTGCTTGTGGTTCCCACCTCTTCTATTCTGCAACTTTTTGGTAATTGTATTTGTTCTGAGGTTCACAGAATCAACGGATGCAGTTCAACAGACTGCTGAATTAAAAATTTGAAATAAAAAAGGTGTTGACTGCAATCTTTGAAAAGGCCACACACCTGTATTTAAAGGAGGAAGAAAGGTATTATAGCAAGAAAACTCCCATTAAAAGTAGTTATTTTTTGAAACTCCAAACATGAAAGTCCCACCTTTATTTGACTGTAGACTGTACTGATACAAAATTGAAGGATGTCCCTCAAGGGGTCCTTAAGCCTCACCTCAGAATAAATATTTCTAAAGCATTTATTATCTAACATAGAGATTCTGACCTAAAGTTCCCCTGTAAATAATGGTGTGCTATGTATAGTGACATCAAAGCATGTAATTGTGATGCAAGAACTGCCAAAAGAAAGGTATCGGGCTCTGAATGAGAGAGACCACCTAAATATAAATTTTAAAAAGCATAGAAATGCAAGATGATTAAAGGTAATATATACTCTGAACTTGGAAATGTACATGTAGTAGTATGTCTTTCATTTCTGCTCCAGCCTCTTCAAATTGCCTTGTTCTGGTATACCTACCTCAGTTACATTAATCCTGCAAGGTTTGTCAGAAATTAGCAAAGATGCTTTTTTCACTATATATGTCCAGATTGCCAGGTGTCAGGTAACACACAAGAGGGAGGTAAACCACCTTAAAAGCTACACCAGCCATTCAAGAAATGTGTCATGGCTTATCTTCTGTTTCTTAACCAGCAAACATGAATGCAGATGCAGCAGAAGCCCCTGTGCTCACCCAGAGGTCCTCGAGCAGAGAATGCCCAAATGAAGGGAGAAAAGAAAGTTTGCATGTGTTGTACCAGGCTGGATGGTGTAGTCCTTGACTGTGTGTATAAACAGAGGCAGAGGTGTCAGCACGGCTTATCTTCAATCTGACAAGCTTTCACAGGTGCACGGAAATACCCGGAATTTTGACTAGTAATTTGAGTTTCAGTGGTAACTCAACCACCATTTGGACCAAATGGATTTAATGATGTAGACCCACATTCTGCATCTGTAATTCTGGAGTAGCACCCTTGGTTGAGTGACATTGCTGTAGATTTACCCTTTGTAGCTGTAAGCGTAATTTTCTCAGCAGATGAAGATGATGATGATTTTTTTTTCTCTTTCTCTTTTCAAAATAACTAAAATACGATAGAACAAGTTTAAATAAAAACATCTGACAAACAAGGACTAACATGAAATATGTATAGATGCAATTTTAAAGCACGTGTTGAACAATGAATTTAGCAAAAGATGCATCTAAGAGAAAGATGTTTAAGTTCTAATAGCTGCAAACTACAAATTCCAGTCTGGATAAATTCACCCTGTAAATAAAGTTGAGATTTTCTCCCTGTGACAGGAATTAAATGTTGGCTCAAACTCTGTAGAAAGTGTGGCAGACTCTTTGTTAGCTGAGAGGTTTACATCTTTAAAAGTCTAGAGATGGTTCTTACCAGCAGTGCTGGAAGTGATTCCAAACCTGTGCTTTTAATGTAAGAATCAGGTGGAAAAAAAACGTACAGCGTTTGTTCACAGAAAGGCAAATCTGTGTGTGTGTTTTCTTGGGGTGGGGTGTTACAGGTGTTTCAAGTGCGGATGGAATCGTTTTTGTAGATATCATGCTGCTTATAGGGGAACGGCATTTTCTGAAGGAAGGCGTTCAGTTTTAGGTTGGACGTGTTGCCATAGACATTTTGATCTACCAAGTACCCAAACAGCACTTGTTGGGAGTTCTGTGTCCTCAGTCCCTCAGGCAGGAGTGACTGGCTGAGCGGCTGTGGGAGTAAGTATTTTGTAGCGCTGTACAATAAGCTAGTTTTTTCCAATCAAAGGCTTGAGTGTTTGAGTTTAGTATAGCTGTGTACCTCTATTATCAGTGTATATACACAATAACAGAGTAACCTGTGTATCAGTATTTATTTTAAAAGTTAAAATCAGAGGAGAGAAAGTCTATATTGTTGATCTGTGCCTTTGAGTTATGTTGATTAATTGTTGCCACTAGAAACACACTTTAGAGGTAGCTGGATTTCCAGACGAAGCTTCCTCTTTTTCTTTCGTGTGAGTTATTAGGAGTGTCTGTGTGGAACTTGAGCACTGTGTGGATAAGGTAGATGTGCTAATTTTTTTTTTTTTTATGGTCATCCACCTCTTTCCCTTTTTTCTTTTGGGAGAAAGTGTTTTGATAGCCAGCCAATGATTACTCTAAGATGATAAGACATGCCATGCCATTGCTGCCAACTGCCTAATGCTGTTTTCAGTGCTCTTTTCGAAAGTGTAGATGGACAGAGGCAAAGGGCAAGTTGCCTATTTCATGGCTAGGCAGGTGCTGCTGATTAGGATAAGGTGTAAAAAGCTGGCCTTATCCCAGTTACTTTAATATAATTCTACAAGGGATGAAGCTGGTCCTGTATTTATTTTGTAACTGTTTCCCTGGAGACAATCTGTGTGAGCTGGCTAAATTCTCAAGAACAAATGCTAATAAATAAATAAATAAATTCATAATTAATGGGGCTGACTCGTGCTGGCCTGGATGCCACATGTACCTTTCCTCTGAAGTGATGATTTGCAGTTCTCACAGACTGTGAGCGTTTGTTTTGGGGGCTCTTCAAGTGAGACTATATAGTGTAGATGATTTATAATGCCATGGCCATGATTATTTACTGAGAATCCAAATCTACCAAGTAGGGATTACAACATGGTTGGTATTACACAGACAACAATAAATTTTAAAGTGAAAAACTGTTTTAGGATAAATACTGCGAAGTTTGTTATTATTCGTATGTGCCTGGTAGCTGATGCTACCGTACTAGTCTTAGAATTATTATTGTGTTGCAATACAAGTAGAATAGTGGTTTATAACTTCATTCTCTTGCAGTCTATAACACCTGGTTATTTATACTGACAAATGCCAAAAGGTGATGTGATTCTGATTCTCCTTCCATGTGTACCTTTGTAAAGCACACATCCACCAAAGAAAGCACAGCCACTGTGCGACGGAGCTGGGACACGTGGGAGGAAGGACGGCAGGCGAATAGTGACTGATGAGCATCTCTTTGAAATGTTGCAGGTAGCTCAATATCACCCAAAAGAAAGCTAAATATAGTTACATTTTTTGTGATGGCAGTATGAGATAGGTAGTTTGCAAGTGGGAATCGGCTCAGCTAATGCAATTAAGTTTTAACTAATATTTAAATCACAGTATTGCTAATTGTTCATTCCCGTTTTAAAATTAAAAAGTAAACAGTTAAAAAAGGGTTATGGTGTTGATTTTGAGGAATTAGAACAAGGTTTCTCTAATTCAACTCCTAGACTTCCCAAAGTTTTTGTTTGTGAAACTGGGAAAATCTTGTGTGTTTACTTGGTAGTCTTTGCTTCCTTTGCATGCTTCCATCTTTTGTGTTTAATAATTTTGGGATTAAATAAACAGAAGAATGTCTCAACCTGTAGCTTAGGCAGTCTGCCACCTTCATTCCCTTCACTGCCAGGGTTTAGATTGAAAGTATCCCCATTTTGATGAAGCCTGTGGCTTTACATGAAGTAAAAACATACTTCTGGGAAATAGAAAATGTTATAATGAGAGAGGTCTCTATTAGGTTGTCTTTTCATGGGACTAACTATGCACACATCTACACATACAAAAGCTCAGGTAGACGTAGAGGATTTATAGTGAATGGTATCCTTACTGATGGAGACATTTACAATGCCTAACTTTAGTTACAATAGCTGGATCCCTTTAGGGTGTTTTTATAATCAGCTGTGAGAGGACTGGCACAACACCACAACTATTCAGAGCTGAACTTAACATCAAGCATTTGAAATCACTATTAGGAAAAAGGCCCTTAGTCTTTTTTCACTGACTATAAAGAGTAAAAAGGGGATGCCATCTTCATCAGTAACCCTCCTGTGTGCCACTGTCCCGCACACGCAGAATGGAGGTACTGCGTCCATATCACAAATCAAAACATGCTTATGACTGTTCTATGTTTTGCCTTTGATGAAATGAATGAACAAGTGATACCCATAATATAAATTTTAACTGTGTTGTTATGAAAGCAAGGAAGACTGTTGTTACTGGTTTCTTTGACAATTTTGTTTGTACTGAAGACTACGCCTTAGGACATGGTTACAGATTTCCATTCCGCTCCACTTTTATGAATTAAACAAAGCAAAGCAGAAACAAAGCAAACGGAAAACCTTGATAGACTGATAAAGCAAGTGTGTAGAGCTGTAAATCACTGAGGACAGGATGGTAACTCTTTAAACTTACTGTGCACAATCTATTATATTTACATTTAAAGTGATTTTTTTTACTTTCCACTTCTCTTCTATAATGAACATTTATCACAATGTAGAAGAAAAAGCAATCAAGGTTCGTTTCATAGCGTTTGTTAGAAACATATTAATTTATATTGAAAGCAGAGATTCTATTCCATCTAGAATGGCTGCCTATTCATTAAATCTGTATCACTAGGCAGACACCTCAAACAACTTTATTCTTCAATTAGAAGTGAATCAATTTTTTTACAACATGATAGCAGGCAGGAAGGTTTCTATGATGGAGCACTTGCTGAGGTAGGAAGCCAGATCTACTGCAAATAATATTAACATTGTAGCTAGAAAACTGTTTTGAATGCACCTTTTGCAATACCTTTGATATGTAAATCAATCAATGAGTAATAAGGCATAATTCATTATATATATATTATTTTCAATATTTCCTATTATAGCGTGTCCATTAACCATAATCAAAATCTTTGTGACTGTCATATCATTTAACTATACATGCAATAAGAAATCATATATGCAGTGCTATGTTTTTCATAGTAGAGGTACAGCTGCTAGCAATGTTTTTGGAACTTGTTTTTTCAGGTTATCATGGTTTCATTGTTTCGGTGGTTGTTGTGATTTTAAACAACTTGAATTCTAAAAATGTTGAAAATATTTTTTTTAATCTTTTTCCTTGCAGTTTATCTTGTGTCTCTGGTGATGTACTACTTCTCTGTCAATAGTGAAAGTTGTAATTATCTGATTAGCTTGTTATTGCAAAGCAGTTCTGAAAAGAAGCTCAAGTTGTTTTTTTAAGATGAAAAAAAACGAACCCTGCAACTTTTGCTAAGTGCATATTATCCTTACTGATTATTCAAACAATGTGAGTCTTAATTTTCATTGCCTGAGAAATTTATTACGCAGGAATTTGTCTAAAAGTATGTGAAATCTGGTATTTTTAAGTGGTAGGCTTGCTTTCAGATCCCGTGAGTGCAAAATCTTAGCATTTACTGAGGCTTTATGTTCAAACCATTGTAAAACAAAATGCTGAGCTGAACAAGATCGGTTTCCCTCTGGTTTTCATGCCAAGCTGTGGAGAACCTTTATACCTTATTCTTTAAACAGAAAATAATAAATCAGTCAAACAAAATTTACATAAGGGTCCAGTTTATTCATAAAATTCACAATATAACTTTACTGGATAGTAAAAATCATGGACCCGATAGAGATATCCATTTTATGACATGTGATAATTTCCCCTCTCCCTCCCAAACTGTCATCTCTTGTGCTACCAGCAATAAATTTTCTTTCATTCTTTACTGTAAGAGAAAACTATCTTATCACCTTTTCCTGTTATAATATTTCCTCTGTTCCAATAGTCCTAACCACTTTTTTCCCTTGGGTACTTCTCAATTAACATATCTATTTAATCTCAGAACTAGTGTTCTCTGCTTGCATTACCTTTGAAAATTGTTCTTTTTTTTCAGACCGGGAGAAGAATGAATATTGCTGAAAGACTGGCTATATGAGCTTGTCTAATAAAATATGTTGTCTTTTTGAGGCACTATCACACCTATAACACCCCTGTTAATAATAACATTACATTCTTACCTAGTACTTAAGTACTACAAAAACTTCAGAGTGAAGTAATGTTTTGTTTAGTTCAGGGTTTCCTCATGGAAGAAAGTTTTGTAATTGATAATTCACTGATAGTGTGGAAATTATTAAATACTCTGAGATTAATGGGGAAAAGAAGAGGATGTTGTTGAGAAGATGATCCAAACTAGGGTCCAGCCTCTGGACGTTGTTCCCTGTAGACTGATTTGATACTAGTTCCAATTCTCATCTTCGTTCCTGGCTGTTAAATTGCGTTCATCTAAAAATTTAATTCTACTTATCCAGGTAAAGTATTTTATATTACAGATGTTATACGCAGTTAGAGGATCATGTTAAAGCAAGTAGAAGAATAAGCTTTTTATTTAATTTTGAGCATGAGAAAGTGTTTCTTGATACATTACCTCTCTTAAAATGGGGTCCATACAATGAAAATTCGGATCATGTCTCATTTCAGATTAATTTCAAGCTTAGAAGCACGGTTAAGTCTAGTCGTATGTTACAACTAAGAATATATAAGAAAATAGTAGGGTTCTACAAGTGCGTAGAAACCTGTGAGAAGGCTGTGATGTGATACTGCCTGGGTAGGTAAGCACGCCAAGGTTGTTACAACCTATTTCTACTTTCAAAACCTGTTTGGCAATGTTCGTCCTCAAACGGTCTTTAAAAAACTCCCCTAAACTTTCAAAGAACTAAGGATAAAGATGGTTACTTTGATGATTGCTTGCAACTGTGTGTTATAAGAAAAAAAAGGTGGTAGAAAATGATGAGTTGTGATGACAGAGAGGTGTTGCTGCTGGAGGCGCACAGCGACGTGGTCTGAGAGCTGAGTTGTACAACATGGGTGGAGGGGGAGTTACCCGCAAAGCTACAGAAGAGGCTCTGCAGACTGTACTTAAGATTCTAAACACAAGATGTTGTTTTATTGTGAAGAGTCCCATTACTGAGTGATAGGGCAATAAAATGCCAGATGAAATTCAAAATTGATAAATGCAAAGCAATATTCTTGTGGAAAAGTAGTTTTAAGTTTATAAACAGTGGTGAGCTCTAAATTATCTATTCCTATCCAAGATTAAATGGCAGTATGTTTGACAGCTCTGTGAAACCATCAGCTCAGAAGCAAACCGAATTTCAAGAACGTTAGCTGAGGAATAGATATTGAAACAAAAACCATCCAACAGTTCCCCTATATATACCCATGAGATAACAACACTTGAATCTTGAAAAGCAAAAGTTAAAAGTGTACAGAAAGAATTATCAGGGTGATCAAAGTTTGGAGTTGCTTTCACACAAGGAGAGCTTATTTGAACTAAGACTCTTCATCCTGAAAAAAAGAAAGTCAATTAAGTTAGGGCATGATATGTGTTTCTAAAACATGTTAAAAAAAAATGACAATAAGGTGATCACAATCCAAGTACCAAGCACATCAAATGACATAACAGGTTTAAAGCAAACAACGTGCTTATAAAACAACCAGTTCATTTAAAACAAACGAAGTATTTCTTCACACCAGAGTGGCATTAAATTACACAATATATTTTAAATGCTAAAACTTTACATGGGTTAAAAAAACCCGGAACAAATTCACAAAAGAAAGCATTATCACTATCTATAACATACAAAAGAAGTGCTACCGGACAGGTTTTTGAAAGGTGGACAGGTTTTCTGAAATGAGTATCATTGGTGTTTTTCTTTCTTTTTTTACACCTTCTTTAGGCATCGACTGTGGCCAGTCAGAGGTAGGTGTCCTGGTTTCAACTGGGATAGAGCTAATTTTCATTTCTAGTGGCTGCTGTGTTTCAGATTTGGTATGAAATGAATGTCAATGAGGCATATTGTTTTAGTTGTTCCTAGGTGATGTTTATAGTATTCAGGGGCTTTTTTCAGCTTCCCATAGAAGCTGAGAAGGAGCGTAGATAGAAGAATGGAATGGCCAATGGAATATTCCATATCATAGATGTCATGCTCAGTATATAAATGGGGGTTGGCTGGAGGGTAGGAATCTGTGATCTTTGCTTGAGTCAGGCTGGGCAACCAATTCACCGGGCAGTGAGAGTGACTTGTGTCTTATATATTCTCATACCATTATTATTATTGTTATTTTCCATTATTGTTCTATTAAACTGTATTTATCTCAACCCCCGAGGTTTTTTTTCCCTTTCCCCTCCTTTTCTCCCTCTTCTCCCTACCCTTCTGGGGGAGGAAGGGGGAGTGAACGAGGGGCTGCGTGGTCCTATTTGCTGGGGTTAAACCATGACAGTAGGACACAAGGCCACACGGACCTTTGTTCTAACCCTATTTTATTGTTTGCACCTGATGAAATGCAAATAAATATGTTTTGCCATTGTACTTTGAAAGCCTCTCACAAAAAATAAAGATAAATGGTGATCCTGGACATCAAATATGAATAATGGCTAAGAAAATAGTGTGGAAATATTTGGCAATTTCCTGGTAAATACATCATATGAATACTAATGTTTCTCAGTTTCTAAACTTCCTCAAAGTACTTCTCAGTGTTCTGCCCCCTCTTTTTTTAGGATATACAGTATTCTATGTCATGTTTCTGAATATAAGTATATTTTGCTGTTAGTGCTGTCTGAAGTAAGCTTGTCTTATATGGCTTTAGCATTAAATTCCAGAACAAAGGAATATATAGGTAATTAGAACAGAGAATACTGTCATCCCTGATACCTCTGGCTTTTTACGTGCTCTTTGTTCCATCTTCCTACCACAACTGTCCATAATATGATTTCAGAAGAGACACAAAATTGAGAGCCGTTTTCCACTGATAAAAATGAGCAATGCTACTTTCAGGATGGGAAACCAGCTAACTGGAGAACAGATCTGAAATAGTTTCATTGACCATCTCTTACCCAATTTTGGCAGATGATTGATTTTTTTTCTGCTTCTATTTCACTTTAACTTTCACTGACTTTTATTATTTTTTTCTAAAGATTACTGACTTGTGTCTTAATACTCCATTATACTGTAGTCTCAGGAGTCAAAGAAGTCAATGACTGCTGGAGGTGGCCAGAGCTGCTTAAAAGTTACTCACAAAATGGCAAGATTAAATCTGCAGGGAGACATAAAGATCATTTTCTCCATAAGACATTTTCTAAGCTTTCCCTACTTTAGTACATAATTCATTTGATTATCTTACGTGTGGAAATTTGTGAACTATGAATTTTTGAATCTTGCATGACAAAATAAGTTCTTGTTCAATACTCAAATCTTGTTCAGGCGCGTTTCTTTGAACCGAGTGTCTGAATTAGAACTTAAACATCTTTTTCATTAGGTGAAAATGTCACCTCTTAGTTCTTAGATAGGAAGCACATTTTGTAGCAAATGTTAACAGGCAGGAAGTAGGTCTTGGATTTTGTAGTTACACTGCATCTCTTCATATCAAAAGGTTATGGAGTTAGAGATGTCACCTGCCAAAACTCCTGGAGTTTAGTATTCTTCAGTTGTCCCTTACTTTGGTTGACATATGTTGGCAAGTCTATAAATAAATAATTGAGGTTCTTTGGAAGGTTCATTTACCGTTAAGACCAATATATGCCTTGCCAGAATGTTTGAGTGGTAGGTTTCTTTCACTCCGAGTTATTCTGAGCTATTTAAATATACTGGTAGGCACTTTCTCTCCACTGCTGTCCTCAAGCATAGCGCTTCTGTTCTGCATCTCAAAGAACAATAAACGACGGGAAAGGTGTCTTTTGTGTAAAATACTTAAACTATTCTTGATGCATTATTTATGTAGGCTAATCTTTTTAAATCAAAATATTGAAGCATTTAGTGGTGCACTCTAAAATTTATATCAGTGTTACTTTTGCTTAATGTTTTTAGCTTAAGATGGTTATGAACACAGAGATTGCTGATGAGGCAAAATTTGAGGTGTTTATTCTTTAAGATGCATGAATTGCTTACAAATGATATTTTTGATTATGCTACTAAGGGTCACACTTAGAAAGCTGTAAACGTGATTTACACTGAAATGAGCAATCATGTTAATTCAGTCATTTAAAAGTTGTTCAGCAAAAGACACGGTTTTCAGCAGGAAAATTATATACAATGAGGCTAATTGCCATCAGCTTCTTAACCCTTTCAGTGCAATAACTAATGGAAGTGCACTCTTGGGTTTAGTCAATTTTGTTATCCAGGTTTTCTGGTAGAATGAATTCAAATGATTAGTCAAAGAGGTCAGTCTTTTTGGTTGACATGAGCTGGAACCTTTCTCTTCATCTACTATTATTAGTGGCTTGTGTGTCCCCTTTTGCCATTGATTGTCTGTCAGATCTTTTTACAATGTAGAAGCCTATCACTTAATAGATCTACAGATCTAAGGGGAATATATTCAATATATTGTTTTTACCTTGTATTTCATTATTTTACCTTTAATCTTTTGAGGACAGTGAGGAGTGCCACACAGACACAAGCTACATGTATAAAATAACTCTCATTTTCTCATAAAATTTTTCACAGGGGCTACACATTTTTCATTTGTTCTTAAAACAATTTGCATCAGTGTATCTATACCCTGTCTATTACTGAAGCAAAAGCTGAAATGAGTTTTGGATTAGGGCTTATTCTTTTAGGGCTGTATGAGGATACGTATTTGATTAAGGGGAAATGATGTGAAAGAGCACTTTGCTGGCATCTGGTGACTTCACTGGGTTGATACTCGTTTACCTGTTGAAGCTGCTGCAGGGACGTGGTGCAGGTTTTCCTCGGTCTCCCTTCGTCGCTCTGTGTATACGTACCCAGTTATGCTGGCTGATGCAACGATGTAGAAGGAGAGCAGGAACGTGACTCTATCCACTCCTCAGCCATTATCTCTTTGCCTGCAGGGGACAGGGAATAGACAAGACTCTGAAAACACTACATTTGGGTGTATTTTGGGGCAACTGTGAAAACGAGATACAGTTCACTCTTCTCTAGATGTTGTAATCCTGTCAGCTTTCATTCGCTCTTTTAGAGTTGTAGCTCTACGTACGTATATGCCAACATGTATTTAAATAAGCCATTAATTTCCTGTCCTGTAGAATTTCTTCCCAGGTACGATTCTTACTATCTTTCTATATTGTAAAATTTACACTTTAATTAAGACTGCTAAGAGAAATGCTGCAGTGTCTCATAGATGAAGAAAGAATTATTCATAGGAACAAATTCATTTCTCAGCTACCAAAGCTGAATAGCCCCTGTCTGTGTGTTCTCTCGTTGTTTAAATATTGCTCCTTTCAGATGAACTCCTTGATTGCAAGTGGTTTAGAATGTGCCAAAATTGTTAAAGTACATTTTCACTTGAGTATGAACTTTCCAAGAATAATCACTTTTAAAGAAAGAAAACGTGAGAAATGAAAACCACAAAAGAGTGAAAAATGACAGCAAATATATCTATCCTATGGTTTCTTCATTTATGCCTTCAGTTAGTCAGCTTTATTTTATGGTAGAAAACGATTTGCTGTCATGTAATCTTGTCACCATAACCTTAGCTGAGCAAGCATCTGAAAAGAGCAGAAAACAGGGTAATCCTTATGCAGCCTGTGATCGGCATCTCACATGTAGGTGTTCCTGTCCCTGGAGCACACTTAAAACCAGACGAGTGCTATGGCTGGACTGTGCTCTCCTCCAACTTTTCTTTCTTCTGGGGACTCTGTGTATTTCTTTTTATTATTAAAACATTTTTTAAATTAAGTATTAAGATTAAAGAACATAGGATTCAGGAATGACCTGCATTTGTGACGTTTTTGCCAACTTTTTAAGACTGTGACCTACTCCTGTAGAGTGCAAAAGTATTCTTTTCCTAATATCTGCTGTTTTGTGAAGTGCACAATGTTGTCCTGTTACTTAGCGTGTTGAGTGAGTTTATCAGTAAACTCTGAACCATCGTTGTTAACATTCTCCATGAACAAAAGAGCAGCCTTGATAAGTGCCTGTGCTCCTCTGAATTTGCACACCAGCGTTCTTCAAACTGAAAACTCATTTGGCTAGGCTGTGTGTTCCTGATAAACACAGCAAGTTCTAACAATGTAATATGTCACGAGCAAATATTCTGTAGCTGGAAACACACAAATGAACAAACAAAACCCATCCAAGCAACTCTCCCCACCACCTCCCCTCCTTCACCCAAAAGCTTGTCTATGACAGGAACAAATGCTTTGAAAAAAGCGAGTCAATAAGTCCTCCAGCTTTCTCCTCAGAAGTGAGAAATAAGTACAAAATGATGAATCCCGATCTTTAGCGGTGGTCTAAAGATTATTTTATATTAGTATAAATACTAAGGTTAGTATAAGAATTAGAAATTTTTTATGACTCTGGTGTACTACTGTGGAGTTGTCTCCTCCTATTGAGGCATCTAAACGTGGTGAAGAAAAGAACACCATGTGCTCACCCAGAAGGGATAGTGAAACCTATAATTCCTCTTCATCCTTCATATGCTCTGCCTGCTGACCTGGGAAGACTTTAACGAATATTACAAGTGACTCTGCCTTCTCCCCAGAGCAGATATGTTATCTCATGCTGTTCCCAATGTTTCTGCTTGGGCACTGTGATTCTGTATTACTCTTTCTTCAGGTTTTGACCCAAAGGCAAAGGCACTGCATTAAATCTATGTTCAGCATCAAGAATCCTTTCACATTTGGCATAAATTACATCTTTATTAGTGACACAAATATGAAACCATAATGATTAGTAGCTATTCTATCACTTTATTATCTCCTCAAACATAGAGTTACATTTGATGCTGTTACTAGCGCTTTGTGTAATACAGTATAAGAAAAACATATATATATTCAAGTGTTAGCTAAAGTGTATCCTCCAGTAAATAGATAAACTAGCTGTTGAAATTTTGAAAATACTAGGAAACTTAGGGTAATTTTTCTCCTTCCATTAAAAAAAAATATCATTTTAGCTCTATATTTCATAAGATCTTCAATTTAAAAAAGAAAAAAACCCAACTCAACATTTTGGAGTCTTTTTCCTACTATATATGTGACCAAATATGAAAATTAAGTGATTGATAAAAACCTAGTAATTATTTAACACTTATAAAAAGCTCTGAACACCTGTATTAATCTTTACAGGTGCTTTAATCATTATTTTAAGGTGGACTATGATGAAGTGAAAGTGATTATTCAGTTTGATCTGGCCCTGCAGATCCAAGAAATACTATTACCAATCCCCATTCATTGTAAGAAGAAAGGAAAAAAAGCTGATTTAGGACTCTCAGATTTGATCTACAGGGGAAAAAACAACATTGACTATACAGTAGATGAGATTTTTTATACCAGATACTTTATTGCAGAAGGGTGTAAATAAATTTATAAATACACCATTTTGTCAGAATCAGGAATTACAAATAAGTGAAAAGCAGATGTCAGAAACACCTGTAGGAATTATTCCATGTAAGTCACTAAAGAGGCGCACAATAAAATGGTTTCATACACATACCTCCAGTGAAACTCAGAGCAGATATTAGTGCAAACAGATTTTCTCACATGGTAAGAAAGTCTTCATTCCACAGTCCTGAGGCGGGGCTGGGGGGAAGTCCCTTAAAAAGCCCAGAAAAGTTCTAATACATCAAAGCTGTTCATTTCCCAGCTCAGTTTTTCAGATAATTTAATGCCTTTGGAAATCACACAGAAGTTTTGACTGACGATGTGGCATTAAACTGCGTTTTAAGTGCCAAAAGAAGATGCAGCAACATTGTTACCTTGAATTAAACAGCAAGAAGAGCATTCTACTGGGAGCATTATGGTACCTATAGGAAGGAAATAATTCAAGAGTGCTCTTCATGAAATTAGCTTTTTACCTTGGTTCTAGAATATATGATAAAATTGTCTACAGAATCTGTCCTAAATCAGTAGAAAGCTGTCCCTCCTAAATCTCAGTAACTGTCTAGGGTAATTGTCAACAGCTGGGTGCCGTTAGAGTTTGTACTAATGGTTTTAATGTGGAATCCTCTAACCCAGAGCTTATTGCTACTTGTCTAACATGGGCTTGAAATGAGGTGACATAGTAATGAGTTGATACAAATTACTTTTGTAACTTTCACACCGCTTCTAGGCAGAGGCAAGCAATCTAAGGAAAGCTATTGTCTGCTTTTTTGAGATAATGTGTTCCATGTGATTGAATACGGCTGTTTGTTAGAATATTAGAAGAAAATGTATATGTGTCAGTGGTTTCCATTCTCTACCTCCCATTACTTGCTCTGGTTAGACAAAATTACTTACCTGGCTTTACCAAAATAATTATATTTATTTTGCCAATGACAGCAAAACAGACTTCTGGATGGTGCCTGAGCACTTGCTATTATAACACAGCCTAACTATTAGAATAATTTGCAGCTCTGTGTGTTAGTTAATGCCAATTGGTGTGACTTTACTTATGGCACATCAGTTCACAATTAAAGAGTATACCTGCAGACACTTTACGCTTCCTGACACAGCAGCGCACCGTCATAAGCACGTTGATGACTGTGCACGTGATTCCTCCCTCATTTAAATCAGTGGGAAAGAAGATTGGAATGATGCAGTTGGATTATCTGAAAGCAGATGCTGTACATGACAAGCCCTTTAGACTGTCATTTTTGCAGAATTTGACAGACAAGCAAGTTTTACATATGCAAGGAGTCGCTCTGAAAGAAGCACAAGATACTCTTTCAATTTTGCGGGCTTGTAAAATTTACTGTTTGTGCTAGGCTTGAGTGAATAATTTTTATAGAATGATTTATTGAGTGTATTTAGCCGCTTTCTCTTCTTATAGAACAGATTGTAGTTTCCCACTAAATTATTATTATTATTTGATGATTCTTTTTTCCTGAATGTTGTTTTAACTTGTATGAGTTGATGTCAAGAATGTTTCTTCTGCTACTTGATACTTTTCAGACTGTGAGAACTATTGGATCAGATAAAATATGAGAAGAGACTGTGTTGAAGATGACTGCACGTGCAAACACTTCCAATGTGGATCCTGTGACCATGAGGTACTAATTTCTCATCCATGAAGAATCGTGCTGGTATAGAATCATGATCATGCAGTCTTTTTACTGTTATCATACAGGGCCATAGAGTGTTCTGAGAATAAGCCATAACATCACTCTACGTAACAATGTAACACTGCTGTCTTAGGTTTAGCTGGGTTGTTTATTAAATCTGTTTATTTATGTATTTAATCATTTGCATAACCTTTTCTATTCTTGTCAATAAGATGGTGTTTCAGAGGAGGCACGTATCTATCAACTTCTCTGGACTGGTATTCCTGTTAATAGCATAAATATCTCAGTATGATATTATGGTAACCTCCGTGATTAGTATCTATGATGTTAAATCACAGATTTGACTGTTGAAGAGTGTTGATTGCATATGTAACTTTCTCACCCTCCAGAATGTGGCATTTTCCTGCCTGGTGCAGAAACTACACCCTCTCAATATTTTTCCCACTTTGTTGGGGGGCAGGAAGGAGGGGTTGTCATGTATGAGTTCCAAAATACAAGGTTCCCATATAGCTTGAAACCACCTCAACTGAAGTTCAAGAATTGTAATCATGTTGTTCAAACTCTACATATAAAAGGAAATTACTAAAACCCCTATGTGTCTATAGATTTTTTCAGTGATCCGTCTGAGCAAAGGTAACACAAAGTATTGTTGCCATTATTTGGGAAGCCAATTTTATGAGAACTCTGAATTTATTAGAATTATTATCTTTAAGCCTGATTTCTTTTCCTTCAAGAACAGGCTTTCTAATGGAGTCCTATCTGCAGAGTAACAGACAAGGCAAGGTAAAACTAATGTAATTTGGTATTATTTATATGGAAAAGTGAATTAAATGTAAGATTTTTTTATGCTATACTCTACTTAAAATTTGTGGCAAAAATTCCACTTTGTTGGGGTGGCTTGAAAAATTTCTGAACTATGTCTTCTCAGAAAAATAGGGTTGTCATATGTATCAGCTGTAAGAACGTATTTCAGAGACTTCAGTTAAAACAAGGCTGACAACTACCATTTGCTTTACAGTTATGATCAAATTGTCAAGTGTTGATGAGATTCACTGCTAATGCTCAGCAATGGGAGCCTGAAATGGGAAGAGTTATGTCAAGATTAATCCACAAATAGTCAGGACACTCAAATTTCCTGATACCATGCTGGCCATTCTGCCTGGTCCTCCAAGACAGAGACCAGAAGTTCAGGAGGTCATAGAGCTTAGTTGCTCATCTGGGAGGAAAAGTAGGTGGGAACTCAGAAATCCCAGACAATTTGTTCCATACACAAGCCTCTGGAATGAAAAAGCTTCTTGTGAAATTAGGGGGAGATTAGGACTGAGAAAAATCAATGTGATACATGCAGAAAAGATAAGGAATCTGTTAAAACATCACTGAAACTGAAATGTTTTTGTGAAATATTTTTTACATTTGAGAATATTACAAGTAATAACAAAAAAGCCATGGAATACGTTTTTTCTTAAATTCTTTACTTGCTTTCCTTTCAGAAGGAATATTTTGGTGAGGATTTTTTTCATTTCTAAGGTCCTAATTTAATACTTACAGAATAAGGCTCTCTTTTGAAAATGGAATTTCTAGAATTCCTTGTACATAACCTCCATTCCACCACATAAAGGAGGAGGGATTTGCTGTTTGATATCTATTGCTAGTTGCTTGGAAATTTTATTTCTGAAGTGTCTTTCCTAAAGCTTGACTTCAAATACAATCCTAAATTCTCAGGCTATCCAATTTTAGACCTAATTACCAGAGCAAAAGTATATTACGTAGATAGAAGTGAGCCTGATGTGTTACCTGTTGAGTCTGCCAATTACTTAGCATCACAGAACCTTTTAGGAAAAGACCTTTAAGATCATCAAGGCCAATTGTAAACCTAGCACTGCCAAGTCCACCAATAAACCATGTCCCTAAGTGCCACATCTACATGTCTTTTAAATACCTTCAGGGATGGTGACTTCACCACTTCCCTGGGCAGCCTCTTCCAATGCTTGACAACCCTTTCCATGAAGAAATTGTTCGTAATATCCAATCTAAACCTGCCCTGGTGCAACTTGAGGCTGCTTCCTCTTGTCTTATCGCTTGTTACTTGAGAGAAGAGACCGACCCCCAGCTCACTACTCCCTTTCATGTAGTTGTAGAGAGTGGTAAGGTCTCCTCTCAGCCTCTTTTTCCCCAGACTAAACAACCCCAGTTCCCTCAGCCGCTCCACATGGGACTTGTTTTCTTCTTCACCAGCTTGGTTGCTCTTCTTTGGACAGTAAGATTGTGTAGGGTGAAGCCTACCCAAAAGCACCTCTCAGATAACTGAGGCCTTGATCACATCTGCTCAGCTCTGAGTTATGAGATAATCCAGTAGGAGCTAGAAAAACAAAGGAGCAATAGGTAAATTAAGTTATAATGAGCTGTAGCCCTCCCCAGGAAGAGTGGAGGATGTGGAGCTGCTATGTGCAGGGGCCAAATCCAGGACCTGACGTGTTGACTGGTTTTGGTGATTGGCTTGTTCCCTGGGTGAGTGGTGCTGGTAGCCTTTATTTGTGTGAGTGTCAAGTGTCTGAGTGTGCTTAAGGAAAAGTATTGGAACAGAGGTTGCTATCCGTACACTGTACCCACCCAGCTTAGTAAATAACTTCCGGATTTTAACAATTGGTGGTGAGAGCAGGACAAGCATGTATCAACACAGCTTTACAGCAGCTGCTAACGTATACGGATTTTTGCCAGCTTTACATTTACAGCTAATCTTAAGAACTAGTAAGTGATACTGGGTTTATAGTGAATCATTTCTTTGATGGTACAGAAGATTGCAACTTAGTAATAATAGCTTGAAATACCATAGTTAATTTTAGTTCAAAGACTTTCTTTTTTATTTTTTAAATCTGGTTGCTGATAGTCTTTTTCCTCTTCAAAGGAGGATAAAATAAGCAACTCCTTCTTTGAGAATAAAATAATGAACCAAGAAAATGGCTCACAGGAAGAGTTTTTAAGACGCTTTTATCTGAACTAATACTGACTCTCAGAAAACTCTTAGCAAAACTGTCCGTCAGAAAACAAAGTAAAAAAATCCCAAAACAAAATAAAAAAGAAATCTCAAAACATTTTCACTCTTTCTGCCTTTAATAGTTCACAGGGAGATACAAAAGTATTTTCCCCAGTTCTTTTTTTTTGCTCTATGTGGCATATGCGCCTTTTAGCTCTTTAATTTTCTTCTACAACATCTTTTTCCCTCTCTGCAATTTAATGACTCCCAATTTCCTTTGTCGTACCATCTGGTTTGCTCCATGTCTGTGAGACATTATTCCTTTCAGACACATGGTAAGTAACAACACCATGCCTAATTTTTTAACTGTATGTAGCATTTTACAGAAACAATTTTTCAACAGTTTTGTCAGTGGAAAATAGGGTGATTCTCCCCCAAAGAGGACAATGGCTAATGAAATAGAGAAATAGTGCAACTCAGTTATTTTTACTACTTGAAGTGTTTTCCAAAGTTTGGTCTTTGTCTATTGGTGTTAACACCAAAAAATTTTAGGAGCAGGTGTCACTGATGAAATACTTGCAGTTTCTGTGTAAGAAACTTCCCAGACTTAGAGAATATTCAGAAAAGAGAATATTCCTTGTTTATGGCCTCTATGATCATCACTCAACCACGAAGTGAGAACTTTCCTTTAATGCTTTTTTGGAGACACGCTGCTCTACCTGTTGAGACAGATTTGTGTTTGCTTACTATGTTTCATATTTCTGCTTTGTCCTCTAAAATAATTTACTGCTCTCCCCAAACTGTCATTGAACTCATCCGCATTCTCAGGCCTAGGTAGCTCCCAAAATTATGGTGTTGGGGGTCGGGAAGAAGGACAGTATCTTGTGTCAGAGTTGTGTGATCGTCACTGCTTCAGCTGCCTAATTGCATAAAGGAGCTTAATGGTTCTTTGTATCTGTCCTAAATGACAAGTGACTGTTAACACCCACCGCTGTCAGCAATTCATAACAATTTCCATAACCTATCCATAGCATTAAATATTTAATCAGGGTTATAATAAATAAGTTATGCACGCAAGTCAAAGTGCAGTCACTCACACCTACACAGAAATAAAGAGAGCAAATAGACTTTTAGAGTAACTCTATGTTAAAGGGAAACCTAGTAAAATTAGGAATTCAAAAGCAATTCTGAAAGACCTGAAATGCAATCATAATGAATCATAATAAGAGAATTCTTAATTGAAAACTGATGATTTTTTCACATTTTCATTACACCTAAAACTTTGCATTGCTTCTAGACCGATATTTTTCTGCTTCAATCACTAGGCATTAGACAACTCATTTACTTACAGTTTCCAGGCAGCATATTAATGATCACTTGAGACCATTTTTTCATACTCATCATACTCTATTTTATTTTTGCCATTATTCAATTCTGTTTTCCTTTGCTGCATCTGAAAAATGCATTTCATTCCTTCCAACCTGCAGACTTTAAAAAGTTTCAAATTGAGTATGACATCCTCAGATGTAGGATTCCTATATATTACAGCAGAAAGTCAGCAGGATGACTCATCAGCCTTGTTTTGCATGAGGCATTAAATTGTATCTACCTCCAGGAAGGGAAGAAAGCTCGGGAGGAGGTGAGCATTGCAGGTCCTACTGACCTGGAAGAGGAGAAGTCAGTCTTTGAACTGGAACCATTGGCCAGAAATGCATTCAAAAGGACTCTGTTTGAGTCAGCTTGTGCTGAAATCAGTGTAGTGTTAAGAATACAGAATCATGTCCAAGGTTATAAAACCCACAGATTTTGAACTGGACTTTCAGTCCAAAGTTGGTAGTCTCCATGGTGCAGCAACAGCCTATTTGGATTTACCAGTCTGCCTTGCTTGCTCATCTTCCTCCTGTATTTAATTTTAAGTTCCCTTAGCACTGCTGCCTACTGCCTGCTGATGATTGTCAGTAAAGGGCGGAGGGCAATACCAATGGCCTTGAAGAAGAAAGTTACATTTATTTGTAGGCAGTCTAGTCAATATGATATACCAGGCATTTCTCGCAACCTGCAATGGGCACTCTGATCATTATTTCCATGCCATGTCTTATCTGTCAACTAATCTGAGAAATCATTTTTATTGATTTTGAACCAAATGTTCCTGAACAGTAGCTCATCATAGCATGTAACCACTTGTTTAACTCTTAACTATGTAATGTCTGGCTACTGAGATGGCTGCCTAAGCATAGGTTTAGCTTTGAGACTTCAAAAAACCCTTCCATATAACCTTAAAAGATATTGTGGCCCTGGGAGTCTTCCTTTAGTATGTTTTTAAGTGATTTCAGAATTGGATAATACATACAGCAGCTGTGCAAGATGAAGGAATGAGCAGATTTCTAGTCTCTGGCTTTCACTGAGCAAGTGTAGTCAGAAAACATTTAAACTTTCTGGATTTCATGCCTAACTTACCTAGCTTGGGACATAGATAACATTTCTGTAAACAGGGCCCATGTGCACTACTGTTCATCAGCATTGAATAAAAGATGCACCTGGTGAATTTGCTGTTCAAGTTCAATATGTATCCTGTGAATATTATTTCCTCTTACTGATGCTGGTTACTGAAAGCAAACAACAACAGTTTCAGAAAAGTCGTATAGAAGAAGAAGTAACCAAGGGGA
This sequence comes from Burhinus oedicnemus, assembly GCA_008921705.1. Taxonomy (NCBI): domain Eukaryota; kingdom Metazoa; phylum Chordata; class Aves; order Charadriiformes; family Burhinidae; genus Burhinus; species Burhinus oedicnemus. The sequence goes on along the minus strand of VFFE01007141.1, from coordinate 1,447,668 downwards.
TTTTGTATCTGCATGTAGTTAAATATAGGTGACTTATACGTGGTAATGAATTAGAGGATTAATAATCATATTAATCTTTCTAAGTGACAGAGAATGAAATTTCAGTGCGTCATGTATTTAACAAAAAACTCCATTTAGTAATAAGTTAGCATATATATGTGGATATATGTGTATTCCTAAAGTTTACAGTTTTACATAACAAATAATGTTGCTATTATATTTTACAGGAAATATTGACCACTACTTCTTTTTCAAGCATAGCTTGAGATTCTGACTTGAAAATGGGATAGACATCTCTGTTTTATGTGTTGCTTAGTACCTATAACATTCACACTCAGCATAGTCCTCTCTGCCATTTATAGAAGACTGTTTTCTGTTGCTTCTGAAAAAAACATTAGCAAAAGGTCAGTTGTGAAATTTTGTCATTTCCCAGTTCCTTTAACTACCGCCCACACACACTGCAAACCCCACACTTAACTCTGCACGATCCATTCTGGCAACTAGTCCTAGGTGGTTATTAAAATTTAAAACAACATAAGAAAGCAGGCGATTATTCTGAAACTGTCTCCTTGATTCACCAGGCTAGCTTTGGGCAAGTTTGCATCCAAGGGAGTAAACATGGGTAAAATAACAGTGGCGTTACAGGTTGCAGAGAGCGTTGCAGTCAGCCATTCGGTTTAGTGACTGATGGTAGTGAGCCTCTGGTGGCTGCAAGAGAGGGAAACCAAGGAGGAAGGAACAGACCTTCATTTCCTCTTTTTTCTTTTTTTTTTTTTTTCATGAGCTATAAGTAATTTGTCAAAGCAGATGCTCTTGGCCTTTGTTTTGCTCTCCCACCTTTTACAGTGCTGGTCTCCTGGTGGACCTCTTGGAGCCACCAGTCCTCAAAAGATATTGCTGGTGAAAGGGCTGGAAGGAATATCCTGTGAGGAGCAGCTAAGGACTTTGGGTTTGTCTAGTTTGGAGAGAAGGATGCTGAGAGTCAACCTCATCTACAGCTTCCTGAGGGCAAGTGGAGTGGAGAGGCAGTTGTTGATCTCTTCTCCCTGGTGTCCAGTGACAGGACACATGGGCATGATTCAAAGCTGCGCCAGGGGAGGTGTAGGCTGAACATTAGGAAGCATTTCTTTACTGAGAAGGTGGTCAAACACTGGAACAGGCTTCCCAGAGAGGTGGTTGATGCCCCAAGGCTGCCTGTGTTTAAGAGGCATTTGGACAATGCCCTTAACAACATGCTTTAACTTTTGGTCAGCCCTGAATTGGTCAGGCAGTTGGACTAAATGATTGTTGTGGGTCCCTTCCAACTGAAATGTTCTATTCTATTCTATTCTATTCTATTTGAAGGTTGAAATGAGAAAAATTAATAGAGTATGTTGTTTATTTAACAGGTTAGAAAGAAAGATGGCTAAGTAATTTCAAAACTGCTGTTATCAAAAGCTGGTGAGTGGAAACTGTTATTCCATTTTGCTTGGAATATGTATTTAACTTGAAAAGCCTCTATCAAAATACTACCAGCTTTTAATTGTTTTTAATATTCCATCAGTTAATTTCTTATGTCAGCTTCCTGGTCTTTGAACAAATTTGTACATTAAGCTTTATCTTTACAGTTGTATCAGGAACCTAATGAGCAACCTATTTTGACCTTCTTTTGGGAGAGCTAGAAGATGACAGTTCCTCAAAGGACTTGCTTTCTGGCATTAAATATTTAGAAGACAAAGAGATGATCTAAATCTCCATCAAACTAATGTCACAGATTTACTTTAAGTCACATTTCTACCATCAATAGCATTAAAGGGTATTTGCAGATCCTTAGAGTTGTAGGTCTAATTAGCCAAGTTAAATTAAAATATGAATCTCTGTGGGATAATAGATTATTAGATTATCTTTTCAATATTGACAACTAGACTTACTCCTAGAAGGATTTTTCCCTAAGCGACTCACTTAACTCTTGTTATCCTGTACCCTCTGGGTTTGAGAAATAAAGATGATTAGAGTCGATGAATCCCAATAATGAAAGAATACCAGCGGCTGTGAGTTTTTGATTAAGTAAAAGATTTGTCTTAGCTCAACTGCTTTCAGTTGTCCACATTATAAGCAGGAAAAGGAGAGGAGAAAAAGCATACATGTTTTAACTTGGGTGGAAAATTTTTGGTCATTGTAAATGCATGATGTTTTCCAAAAGAATAAAAAGCAAGGAGATCTAGATGAATAAGCATCATAACAAATGAGGTAAAACCAGAAGAAAGAGAAGGCAGTTTCCATGATCAAATAAAAATCCTTGCTCAATAGCAGGAAGAAGCAATTTCTGTGGTTTCTGTACCATTGTATTTGTTGGATTTCTTCCATCTCTGCCTAACAGAAAGAAAGGAACAAACAAGCAAAAAAGATATTTTGAAAGAGCTAATATATCTCACACAAAGGTTTGGAGATTCAAGAGAGTTTCCTTTATATAATTGGCAATATTTCATCCCTCTGTTATGAAAATTATATTCAAGATAAAGGAAACTTAAAATTTAAACACTCTCCTTTATATGACCACAAACTTGTGTTTCGTATACTGTCTAATACCATGACTGTACACATATTCAAAAATGTGTATACCTTTTTTTGGTTTTCACATTGCTGTATCTTATAATCAAGTTCTGGCTTCCTTGAATCGTATATAGAAATACTTTTTTGACACCATAATTTCTACATTGTCTTATTTCCTTTATATTGTCTTCAGCTTCTGAGAAAAACTCTGATGTGTGAGTTAAAACTTGTTTATATTTGGATTTTGTAAAAGGATTAGAGATGCTTTAGCAACAATTAGGGCTCCAAAAGAAAAAGTCATTACGTTATTGCTGTATGATTAATATCTGTATTTATGTTAATAAAAATCAACAGGATAGAAAAAAATTAGTCTTCATGAGAAAGAACAATGCATCTGTGAACTTTAAACATATTGAAGCAACTCTGAAGCCATTGTAATTTGATAGCTGCATACTATGTATGGCCGTTCCAGAATGTGCCTAAATTTTTTTTAACCTGTTCGTTTTTCTGAGTACTGACTCTTATGGTAGAACTCCAAAAAGGATTATGTGCGCTGGATTTACCCTTTTCACAGGAATAACATTATTTCTTGAATTTTTATTTGGTATTGTAGAAAAAAGACATTCTCAACCAAAAAGGGCCCTTCATCTTAGATGACAATATTTTGAAAATTTCTTTTTCTTATTTAAACAACTCAAAAGGAAGAAAATGAAATACTGCAGTCTCTCTGTTATTGTTACAGAGATTCATGAGCAGAAAACTAAGAGTGACCCAAGGCCGAGAATAATTATGTTCCATACGTTCCAAAACGAGATAGAAAAATCTTGTCTCCACCTATAAAAGATGTACCCTTAAAATATGAAGGCATTTATAGATGACTCTAGTGATGTAAAGGATTAATAGCCTTTATTTAAACTTTTCCAATGTTGAAATTAGCGTCATGATTTCGTTCATCAGTTTGCCATAATAGGTGAAATAACTCTTTTTTAATATACATAAATGCCTTATCTGTGAACCTAAGAGAAATATGACTGTACTGCAGTTACCTGGAAAAGTTATAATTCTGTGTTGCTGTCCTGGTTTGAGCTACACAGGACTAATTTCTCTTCTGATGCTTGGGAAAACTGCACTTTCAGAAGACTCTAGTGTCTGAATTTGTGAAAATACTTCTTTATAGCCAGCTATGGTGGATGGGTTCCAAGGTCTCAGTATTTTCAAGCTCACCAGGTGCAGGGATGAGGAGGAGCGAGACCTGGGCACTTGCCCAAGCTGGCCAACAGGATTATTTCATATCATGAACGGCACATTCAATATAAATTAGAAAGTTTGCTGAGGAGTTCTCTCTCTTCCTTGATGTTGGCAATCCAGAGAACTTCTTGCCCCGGTGCCAGACCCCTGAGGCCGTCCCTTCCTCCTGAAGCCGTAGCGCTCCCAGTGTCCCATATTTGCTGTCCACTGCTGGGAGTGCACAGCATGCTACGGATATAATTGGCTGAGTATAATCCTTGTATATTTTATATTGGTATCAGGATCAATATTGGTTCTTTAGTGTTATTAATGTTAATTATCTAGTCTTATTCTATTAAATCTGTTTATATTTCAACCCCCAGGTTTCCTTGTTTTTCCCAATTCCCTTTCCTGGGTGGGGAGGGGTCATCGGGAGATAGAATAATTGTCTAAACGACAATATATTGTTGTGGGTTTCTCAAACCATAACAGTTAGAAACACAAAACCATGCAGTGCCTTCTGTCAGTACAGTACTGAACTGCAACTATAACATTTATGGTAAAATAGTAGCAGATGTCATTTTTTAGTTTGCATAATACTCTGGGCATTTTGAGGTGGCTGCACAACTGGCACTGTTCTCCTGCTCTTTACCTTGAAGCCATTATCATGCCCTATGTGGTGTATTATATTTAGCATTTATCAAGGTGGGGAGAAAGCAGCAAGTATTTTAATTTGATCTGCTTCCTTCCGTGTGTTAAAGATGCTGTGAAGTTGAAAAAAAAAATAAATGAGCAAGATTTCAAAACATTAAAAGTGAGATTTTTTTAATGCTTCACCAAAAAGCTTTGCAAATTCTTTCATTGCCTGAGAGAGATACTTAAAAGAGTGCTTTAAAAATAGGTCTAAAATGAGTCAGACTTACTTTTTTTGCTGTGACTTAATGGAGATAATATTGCTTTTTCTGTGGGGCATTTACATTTGAGAATTTGATTATTGCAATGCACAGCATTGCTCATATTAACTCCTGCTACAGTGACCGCTCATGCTTAAGTTAATGTGTTAGGAACGTTTCTGTTGAAGTCAGTAGATGTAATGGGAGAATTTAAATTTATGTACATGTGCTAAAATTTTGAAGAGTTACGTATCTGTTCAACTTGTGAACGCTGCTATTTTTCTCAGTAGAAGTACCTTTAGAAATGGAAAATTGACTCAACCTCGGTATTTAATGATTAAAAAAAGAACAATTTCTTCTAACCAATGACCATTATTTATATCACAGACGTTCTAAAACAGGTTCAAATTTACGTGGAATGGAGAACAGTGTGCCTCTGCTGACAAGAGAGAGTGCAAGACCTTTTTGAAGAAAATCTCGTTTATCCTCAAATATTTTAAAGTTAGACAAAGACCTGATGGCCCATGAGAACATTTGAAGTTGTAGGAAGAAAGGGGCCTACAAGAAATCTGGAGAGAGATTTTTACAAGGGCATGTAGGGATAGGACAAGGGGTAATGGCTTGAAACTGGAAGAGGGTAGACTTAGATTAGATATTAGAAAGAAATTCTTTACTGTGAGGGTGGTGAGACACTGGGACAGGTTGCCCAGGGAAGCTGTGGATGCCCCATCCCTGGAAGTGTTCAAGGCCAGGCTGGATGGGGCTTTGAGCAATCTGGTCTAGTGGGAGGTGTCCTTGCCCATGGCAGGAGGGTTGGAACTAGATGATCTTTAAAGTCCCTTCCAACCTGTCATTCTATGATTCTATGACCTCAGATCTTCTCGTGTCTGTTTTCTGTTCATGCATGCATCTTGCAGTGCGTGTACGTTCAGCTTTTAGTACCCTGGAATTAATTCATTGGCATCCTGTGCTCAAGACCAAATGCACTTTGATGTCTGAATAATAAAATCTGAGGCTCCATGTTTATTGTGTTGATCTGTGTGGCTGACTTGAAAATATAATGCTTCCATAGGAGCTGTTAGGACTTTGTGCTTATAAAGTGGAATCAGTGGGAAAAGTAAGAAATAAAAATAGAGTAAAATAAAATAAAATAAAATAAAATAAAATCAATGAGATGTAAGAATGAGGGTGACATGGAATCATACCTTATGAGGGCATTGAATGGGACAGATTCTCTTACTGGGTCCGTCTTGGTTGCAGCATCATGACTGAAGAGAAGAGAATATTACTGTGCCAAGAAAGTTTCACTGCCAGCTGCCCCCCAGGGATGGGGTTGAAGTATAACCTAGCACCTGGACAGACCATAAAGACTGTTGACTGGATGTGTAAAGCAAGCAGCGTCTTCAGCATAGGCTAAGCAATGTCTGCAAGTTGTTGCAGTGTAGGATTCCCTGTCTCCTTCTCAGCTACTGTGAGCCCCATTCACAGCATTCCCTGCACCAAATCTGGTCCTTTGTCAGGACAATAACATGACTTTCTTCCCGTCCCCGGTGTCCGTGCCTGTGTTTGTGCGTGCCTGCTTTTCCTTGTTTCAGAAACTCTGCCTTTTCCTTCAGCACTTGGTCCACGCATTGTAAAACCCTCCTCGGGGCTTGTTGTGAACTTACTTTCCTTTTTCACGCGGGAGACATCCTGGTGAAGACTGCCTTCTCTGTTGGGTGCATTCGCAGAAGCCTGGCTTTACCCTCCGGTCAGAGTTAACACGTACACTGGAGAGTATTCATATTCTGCGGAGAGTGTTACAAAACCCCACCTGCTGTAGTCCTGTTGTGCTGTTTGGTGCCAATGGTAGGAAATAAGACGGGGTTTTCCCCTTTGTTTCTTATTTTTTTTGGTGCGAGGGCATGAAGGGGGTTTGTTGTGGTCTTTTTTGGAGTGTATGTTTGTTTGTTTCCACGACACAGGTTTTGTATTGCTGTTTTCAGAGTGTCTTCCCTGAAGACAGAAAATCCTTTTTTCACTTTTCATCCTATTTGCCCACAGAGCTGATAGATGTGGTCTTTATGCTGTTTTGGTGCTGCACTGCATTACATTTATCATTAAGGAGGCTGCATGAGGCCAGATATCTAATTAATGACATTAGAAGGGCACAAGTTGAGGGAGAAAGGGAATACAATTTCTGATGAGGTCAGGTTGGTGATTACATCTAATGTTCTTCAGGCAGCCTTGCACTAATCCATGGGAGCAAATCCCATATACCTATAGGAGAAAGGCAAGGAGAGTCTTGTAAGGGTACATATTCATGACGTTCACTAAAATAACACTGTTTTTTTTCTTACTTGTCTAGAAAACCATACCTGCCTACTCAGGAAGTGGCAAAATACTAGTCCTTTCATGAGATATTATGGCTAGTACAGTTTCTGTCTCTGAAATTCCACTTCATATTGCCAGCAATGTGTTGAGACATCGTTGTGTCGTGTTGTGTTGTGCAGAACATTTCAGGCTTTTAAGGGAAAAAGGGTGATGGTTTCCTGGTAATTTGCATTTGCAGCTTGCTGCCTGTTTATGCTTTGGAAATTACTATTGTATGGCTTGGTCTAAATGAGAAATGATGTTGATAAAAGCTTTACTGGAGAAAGGGGAAAATAAACTTTAAAAGTTATGCTTATATTAAAAAGCTTTTTAAATATATGTATTGGTCCTAAACAAAAAAAAACAAAAAAAACAAAAAAAACCCACCCCACCCAAACAAAATTTCTAGGATTTGTTTTACAGAAGAATTTCTGTTTTACCTTTATAAAATTGAAGACATTTTAACAATGTCATTGTACACGCCATAAATGTTCACTGATTTTTTTTTTCTTTAAGTCCCTACCTTATCCTAGTTTTGCTTGTCTTTTTTTATCATATTACCAAGTGCTCAAACCGCAGATTCTGTATAATGTTTTCTAATTTTTTTATGTGTGTGTGCCTGCTGTTTGTAAGGAGCAGGAGATGCGGCGAGGCAGATAACGAAGGCGACACTGAGGGTAGGAAAAGTGACCCGACTTTCCCCTATGCACAGTGACTGTGGCAAGATTCTCACATTGGTCATGCAAAGTGTGTGTGTGGGGGGTGGTGGCAGAGTCCAGGGGACTTCATTTTAACCAGGCAAATGGTAGAGGGAAGAAGGAAACTTTATTCAAAGTAGTGGTTACAATTTTGAGCAACTGGTAAGCGGCATGTGGAAATTGAAGTCAGAATAGAGTCTAGTTCCTACTCGCCCCATATGAAAACAGGCAGAGCTGGTCTGCAACTGCACGTGTGTGGTTTGACTTGCCCCAGGAGAACAAGGTAGCGGTTATTTAGCATTCTCTGGCTTTGTGGTGCTGGGAAACTTCCTGCTCTCTAGCAGTCAGTGGAGATGGAAGAGGGTTAAAGGAGTCTGAATGATTTATGTACTGCCTGAACAGATTTCCAGCAAATGAAAGAGTTTCTGATGCCAGATCCATTCTTCAAAAAGAATCATTAGTTCCAGTATTGATATTTTTATGACTGTTGCCCATGTTGACATGAAATTAAGTTGTATTCTGGCATCCTGTCCAGCTATTTGTGGTTTGGGAGCTGGAGTCTGGTTAGACATGTGTTTTCTCTCTTAAAAGTATGGTCCTCCTTCTTGCACTCCTCCTTCAAATTCCTTTATCCCGATTGCAGCTCTACAGCACTTGTGTTTTGGCCCAGCTCAGGCAGTGCCACAGTCATTATGTTCTTTTCTGTGCCTTATCTTACAAAATTTGTAACCTTTTCTTTTGTTGTTTCCATAGACTCAGAATGTCTGAGCTGTGTCTGTGTTTTAGAAGCAGTGCAGGTGGGAAGGAGGAGGTCTCTTCCCTTCAGGTAAGATATTCATGGTACTATCAAAGTAGTGTAGATTGTTGCAGTGAAAAGCAAACCAGACACACAAACAAGGGATAATGCCCAGCAGGCAGTAGAGACTATGAGAGTGACTTACTGAGATAGGATGAAGTGCTGTAAAAATTGTCAGATGGACCACCAAAGTGCTTCTGCATGGAAAGGTAGGCACAAGAAGGCAGCTGCAGTTTAATTTTCTCAAGTGGAAAATGATTTATAGGTAAGACATCTGGATTTCTTCCCATCAACCAGGCTGTGTTGTGTTCACACAGGGTTTTTTACATTTATGCAACTGACTTTCTCCAGAACGAGTTTTATGTGTAGACTGTTTCTGGTGATTTACACAGCACTGTAGTCAGTCTTGGCCAAAATATGATTTGGACAATGGTGTGAGTACCTGTGACAGCTTAAAGGACCTAAACAGACAGCTTCTGCAGTTTGCTGTTGGGAAATCTTTGTACAGGACAGAAACCAAAGGCCATTCGGAACAGGAAGATTGTTTGTGTCCATACTTGTCTTCCCTATACTTCAAGTTGAAGCCTGCAGGAGCTGGCAGTTTGCTACTTACCCCTGCCTACTCCCGCTGCAGTACAGACACAGAAACTCTACAAAAAACTTCGGTCTTTACTGCAGAAAAACCTACAAAAGCTGTGGAGTGGCAATGAAAAAGATGAAGGGGATCACTGGTGTCCTAGGTCGATGGAGCAGCAAGAAGGAAGTTGTCAGACAAAACTGTCAGGAGAACCTGTGAAGTGAGCAACTAACTCTTCAAGCTATGAGAGAAAGCAAAAATATTTTTAAATTCCTGCAGCTCAGCCTGGGAGAAAATTCTTTTGTAGCCCCAACCCAGTTAAACCTGAATGCATGAAGAATCTTGGACATACTCAGCTCTGCTTCCTACCTTACACACTTTGTGTTCTCCACAACTGTATTTAAATAGGGACAAACAAACAAAACCCTCATGGTTTACAGTAAACAAAGGAAAGGCTACTGTAATTAGCTCATTCTGTTGTGCAGCCATATGACAGATAAGTTAGCTATTTATGTGTCCTGCTGCCTTGTATTAAGTTAATAGCTATTCTATGTATAAAATGAACGATATTTTGCAGTATTTGGGTAGGGGGAAGAATTTAACAGGCACTCATGCAAAATAGATACTTTAGCTCTTTTTTGTCAACTCATGTCTACTTTTCCAAGTTACAGGATATGCTTCTGAAACAAAAATGAACTCGTGACCGAAAATACTATTATAACTTTCCTGTATTTAAAGTTGTTGAGCTGAAAACTTCTAGGTTTTTCACTGTATATTTTTATATGTTGTTCAGATTATGTAAAGTCAAAAGGAGACTTAATTTAGTACAGGAGGCAAGACATACTGATAAGATGATTAGCTAAACAAAATGGCAAGCCTTGAACAGTGGGCAAGGGAAAAAATATTAGCTGTTCTGAGTTTAACTGGGAGAATATGAAGAAAACAGATGATGGAAAGGAAGAGTTTGCAGACACAAAGTATGAATAAGAGATTATTCTAGCAGCAGAAGGGTAGAAAGCTAGACTAGGAAGTAGGGAAGGTCTGGGTACTTCTTTTGCATTAGGAGAAAAGGAGTTTTTAATGAGTTCTGTTTCACAAGCTTTACTGATCCAAGCTAGGACAATTTAAGAGGTTATCACCTCCAGCTGTCCATCACATCCATTGAGTGGCGCTTACAAGTCCCAAAACCGGCTGAAGAGCAGTGGGTCTGGTCCTAAGGTGCTGCAATTCAAAATCTAGCATATTAATGCAAACCATCATTGATTTTAGTCTGTGTTAATATATTGATCTATGAACTACCGTGGCTAAGAGTTCTGATTCATGATCACTGTGGGATTTAGCAGCGTTTAGGGGCAGAAGCCAATTCAGCCATCTTAGCTGAGAGCAAGGAGAGGCCATGAGACTAGAGAATGCCACTAGGAGGTAAAATTAGTTTATCTGACCAGCCAGAGTCATGACAGTGATAGTCCCTGGGTGCATATACAAGTGCTTGTACTCCTGGGAGGTTTTGCAATGACAGTTCATATAACAAATTTTGGGATGTGTAGGGGAGAGTTGTTGGCTTACCTCTGCACAGCACACTGGTTTAAGACCAGCATGTGTGACGGTGTGCTCCCCTCCTCTCCAGGCGCCAACCCGATCTTTATCTCCTGTAACCCTGCCTGTGGTGGTCATAATGGGTGCATCTAGCCATGGTGGCGGCATCTGGGGCTCAAAGGTGGTCTCAGGGAGACAGATAACAACACAATAGCCAAGGGCTAACTTGAGCAATGTGCCCACCTCAACACAATGATGGTACTATGGTCAATATGCAAATATGACTATAAGTCAATCATCTTAGCCCCATATATAGTGAACAGCCCAAGAGCCTTCAGAGCTCTCCTGCATGGCAGTGGACTGCACACCAGGATCTCCCCTTGAGTAGGGATGCTGCTCAAGATTACTCCTCGAGGTTCAGAGATTCCTTGCCACAACAGATCCTCAGTAAGTGGTTTATAGCATGCTAAACTTTGATATTCTTAGCTAAGTGATATAAAGGATTGGTTGTGCACATATAATCCTTTAGACATAAACCGTTGACCAGTCTGGGACTAAGATTGGATCCAGCCGCACCTAGACTCCTCTCTGAGAAGGAGTTTAGAAAGCAGGGGCGTCCTTTCTGAAACCTTGACTCAATGGGAGGGTCTCCCTGACAGTTCTGTCTGACCCTGTCCTCTATGCAGTGAATAACCAAGTGTACCTTGCCATCGAATCTTGTTAAACTGTCACATCTACTATCAACTTTGTTAAACCTTTTTTTTTTTATCAATAAACACATTGCTGCTTCTCTCTTACGAGTGAAGTGCATCACTCTATCTGCGACACTGTGGCATCAGCTTTCAATAGCTCACTCTCTGTATTAGCCCTGTATGTGTGAATTCATTGAACACCTACTTTTCCCTTTCTGTTCTATTCAATGTTGAATTGTGCTCTGGATAGATCAGTGGCACCTTTGTGAGTGTTGCAGTGACTGGCTCACATGTTTTGCTGGGTGCCAACAAAGTCAAAAACTACATTTGATTAATTAAATGACGTTCTGTGCATTGCCAGTTATGACCTGCTGGTTTCAGGCTCAGGCTGGCACAGCATTCTTGACGATAAGATATACTGTATAACAGGCAGAGTGAAGTCTCAAGATCATAACTTAGCCACTTTATTCCAGACTTAGGTGTCCTGAACGTGTTTCATACAGTATATACAGCTGGCACTTCTGTACTTACAGGCTTTTTGGGTTTGTGTGTGCTTGTGGGCTTTAATAAAACCCAATGTCATGAAAGGTAATACATTTCACCTCGATATTCACAAAGTCAAGAAAAATTTACATTCTAACAGTAATGATAATATACTGCCTCCTCCATATAATTAATTCAAATTGCTGAAATCTTAGTAAAACAATTCACATTTTACATTTTTTAATTTGTTTTTTGAAGACTGAAATTAAGTAGATAACTGTGAATTGAAAATAGTAAATGCTTACTTTACCATAATACTGACATTGGAAGACTTTTTTTTTTGTTATTTTGATACCAGGTTGCATTACAGGTGACCTTGGAAGAAATACTGGTTTTTAAATTTTATTACATTTAAAGATGGACTAAAAGTACTGTTACTAGATAACTATCTGTTTACAATACAAAGCTAAATACACTTGTCTAACTCACCTGAAGTATTCCAGAGAATATGAGGGGATTTATGGCTGATAGCTTCAGAAATATTTGGGAAGTGGATATGAGGACAGACAAACATTCAGGTTGAAGTAAATGAAAGAATTTGGTAAAAATACTCTCATTACCCTCTATAGGCCATGAGGCTCTTTCCTGGGGCTTGAACTCCCATTGTGCATCGTCATCACGAAGTTATCAAAGGGAAATCGTGAGAACACCAGTTATAATCTAACAATGAACTTTGGCTCATAGAAGGGGGTGGAAGTACTCCAAATTGCAATTTACATGATGGAGCAGTCTATTAATTGAAGATCATAACATTTTATTTTTTATCCAAAGGTGAAAGGGAATTGTTCTTGTTCTTGGGTTTTTTTGCTTATTCACCAGAAAACCCAACTTTTTAGAGAAAATATTCCTTGAAATGACTTGTCTTTCATTTTCTGATCAGCTTTTGGTATATCGTTATTCTTTAAGGTTTTTGTTCATCTCAGTAACCAAACTGCAGTGACAAAGGATGAGCTGTTTCACACCTTTGCGCTTACTATTGATTTTTCCAAATACACTTTCCTGTTGCTATCTATCACAGCAACTATGCTTTTGCAAGAATAATAAAAAAAAAATTTCTATTTAGAACATGTTAGATATTTCATAATGTGGAAAAAAAATGAAGAAATACTGGACTAATAGGTTCATATTCAGTGAAAAAGGCACTCTCAAGTCACTGAGATTTCTTCTTGAGGATGTTCCTTTCATGCACTGAAACATTTAGTTTTTGCCCTGCATGGGATGTGACTTTTAATCAGAAGTATCACTACAGTTGCAATTCAATTAGAGCTATATGAGCACATACTTATTTCAGAATTCATATAGTGAAAATCTCTTGTCTTTCTTGATTATGAAAGATGATCATGAAAAGCCCTGCAAGGCTCAGAACTCAGGCAAATAATAAAAAGAAACTTTTAAATATTAGCTTTTAATTTTTGATAGTGTGATGTTAATGAAGAGTGGGCTTTTTAAAGGCATTGGTTTTTCCTAATGAGAAATTTCTCCTACAGAATTTGAAATTAATAGTCTGCACTTTTTTTCCTTTTTAACTTCTAATATAAGAAAGAACATATTAATATCACAAATAGGGCATCATTATTTGTTGCACAATAATTTACATTTACTTTTTCTAAATCAGGCGTAAAGCCAAGAAAATCCAGGTTCTGACAATGTGGTGTAAATATGCATGTATCTTTGTGAATGTAAGATAAAATAACTTCAGTTGCCTCATGGAAAGAGGCTTTTAACAGAATGGCCAAAATACAGTAAATCTACCTTTCAATAATTCATTTGTGTAATTACACCCTCAGGCTTCTTAAATTATGGCAGAGACTCATTCAGGAGCTGTTATTAGCTTCGAATCAAGAGGCATGCGTTTTTTTGTTCCCCTGAGAAATTCTGATTCATATTCTAGCGAACAGGGTAAAGAAATTTCTTGGGGAATTTTGAAAAGAAAGAGGGAATTCACTAAATCTGGGAAATACAGTGTATGCTGCATATTTGCTTTTGTAAGAATTCTTGGGGTTCCGGAGATAAAGGCAATTCTAATTTATCAAGAAACATACGTCTTCCATCTTCTGATGTAAAATTTGCCATTGTTACTTCTTTTTTAATTCAACTGAAGTATTTGTATACAAAACAAAAATTTGTATACCATTTTTGAAAATGAAAATATGTTTTTCTTCTGAGGTATAGAAACAGAACACAGGGATTTTGAGAGAAAGTAGAGATTTCAACTGATCTGCTGTGGAATGTGCTGAAGCACAGCTACAATATTTTCTGTTGTCAGCAGCTGGTGTAAAATAATTCAGTATAGAAGCTGTATGTTTAGCTCCTCAGATGCAGTGCAAACGTTCTTTTTTAGCTTTTACTCATTGTTTCGCTTTCTAATTTTTGTGGTGATCACTTAATATAACAATTGGACGTAGGTAAGAACTCAGAAAAAAAGATTTTAAAAGTTAGTGAAGGAATAATGCATTTCAGCAGGTCAGGTATTTGGTTTGGGGATTTCCTTACGTAAACCCTTTTAATTCAGTTTTTGAATGTTTATCTGTACCAAAACCTGGGCATTTTGTTTGTTTATGTATATCTAATGCAAACATGATAGAATAAATTACTCTGGCTCAGTGTACGCAACTTCTGCGGTATTGAATGAAGTGTGAGCCAGTTTGCCCTGCAGCTGAATTTGGCTGGATGTCTCCAGATAGCCACTGCTGGTCTGTGGAAGAGTTGAACATTTATGCTTATATTCATATTCTTCTTTCACAACCACACTTTTCTACCCCAACTACAAAGGAAAAAAACTATTTTGCTATTCTGTTTCCTTTCTAATTCATCCAGCAGCACAGTTTACTTTATTAATTATTCAATAGAGGGAAATCAACCATGATTTTGAAGCTTAAAAAGAAAGAGTAGGAAAAATGTAATGTTAACTAACTTGTGAGCAGAAGGTTCGGGGCCTATCAAATCAAACTTTGTACAGTAAATTAACTCTCAAAACGTAAAAGTTCTTCAGATGGAAAGGGCAATGATGAATTGTTTTAAGCGAGAACATAAGACCAGGGTCTTCTAATAAAAAGTCCTGACCCGTGAATGTTCAACAATCTGCTGATGTCAATTGAGCAGAAAGATTGCCAAATTTAAAAAGCACTGGCCAGATGATTGAGTCTTATTTCCAAGATATACGCAAGGTGGAAATAACTCTATTAGCATTCGTATGCATCAAAACTTTTATGTTTTACAAGGCTCTTCTTCAGGGATCTGGAACAAAACTGTTACCAGGAGATGCTGCTAAGAAGCGCATTAACACAATTGCAAAATGGATGCAGCAAAAGTATTGAGGTTCAGTAAGGAGGAAAGGAGATATTTAATTATGGTACAGCAAAGGCATATTACAACATTTTTGGCTGGAAAGATGATGTATAGTTGACTTGTTTTCCTAAAATGCAATAATGCTATTGCAAATTGGAATAGATTACAGCATTTTTAAGAGGAAGGAACTTACTGAAAAGTAATAGAAAATTCAGCCGGCAGTTGATAATATAAAGATACTTTTTACATGTGAAAGTTAAATTTATATTTTAAGTTGCTTTGAGTGAAGTCTGATGAAATGAAATGAAATGTAATGAAATCAGCCCAGACTCAGTGGGTTTTTTCATAGCCTGAAGGTATTCTTAGCATTATGTTGACATTTGGAATAGGTTTAGACTTTAGCAAGCCACGTAACAATAACCTGGAAAGATGCTGTACTAGCATATTTTCAGTTAATCATAAAGCTATGCAGGTAAGCAAGTGTTTATGGTAAGCTTTCTTCCAAAATCAAAGTCTGATGAACCTTTAGTAGTCTTATCTTTTTTTAAACAAATAGTAGCTGTCGGTGTTCCTTTATATATGTGGGAAAAATGGAGAATATTGCAGGAGATGGTATGATCGAGGCCAGTCAGCATACAGAAATAGCGTTATACACATCCTGTTCTGCCTCCTCAAAAATAACATTAAAGCTTTTTTTCTTTCTGCTTCCTTTCTTAATAATTAAAAGTAACAGAAGCAATATCGTATTGCATAGAAACTAACTGTTGTTGAACTAGAGCAGTGCAAATCGTCCATGGAGAAAGACAGACACAGTGATGTCTAGATTATTGCATGTAAAATAGCATGTTGAGAAGAGAAAATTTGAAACAACACAAAGATTAGAGTATTCTGAACTGCATTTCATGGGGAAATCCACTAAAGAATTCCTTATTAGATGCGGAAAACAAAATGGAAAATAAATGTTGGGTGCTGGTTAAACTTCTGTAAATGGTCAACAGCATACCAGCATGTAATATAAGTATTTTCCCTGGTGATCTAGAAAATCTTTGAGTATTTTAATTTTAAATATGAGGGCATGCACATTATCTAAATGAAAACTTCCAATACCGTATCTTAAATAGAATTAGAGTCGGAACAAAAATATTTTTCAAAATCCTGAAAATTATGGAAGTAGAAGTCCTTAACATTAGATATTTTCTGTTGTGGCTTTTGTCATGGTATCTCCTAACATTCATATGATGGGGTGGAGAAAATGTCATCTTCTTACTTTTAATGGAAGTGATGTCTTAGTCCACAGCAACAAGTGGCATGTTCTCATGGTCCAAAGAAGAGTGGGACTACGTCCATCATTCAGCTCCTTCTTACTGGAGAAAAACAACAAAATAAGTAGTGCATAGCACACTTAGCATAGATTGATACCTTGCTCAGATCATTTTTTGGCTAGTCGCAGCTAATCTAATCTTGCTTTATTTTTATGCTTTTTATTCCCCCTCCACCATTGCTTCGCACTGATCTTTTGGCTCCTAGCTCCTAACTTTAGATTTTCTTCAATGAACTTTTTGCAGAAGTCTGTGCACTTTCAACTAGATGAGAAACCTGGTGATGCTGAACTAAAACTGCGTCTTCTGCAATGTTCTTAGGTGCCTGATGAATAAGAACTTCTGCCTTGAGCAGAAAACTATGTAACAGGAAAACTAAGCAGTACTGGTGGGAAGGATTTGTTAACACAATACCAGGTAAGTGAACAGTCACATCAGGGGGTTGCTCCTTTGAGCCACAGTGATCCTTGGCTGTTTCAAATCCCTTGAAGAGCCAGCTCCCTTTACAAGTTTTGGAACACTTTACACTGTTTAAATCCTGAGGATGGAAAAAGAGTGTTTAGATCCACGCTTCTAAATTCGGATGCATGAGCCATAACGTTACCTGCTTAGATTCTGGGACCCAAAAAAATACATTTCGGCTTTCAGCTTGAACCATTAACCTACCACTTTGTTTTCTAGCACCTGAATCTGCTGACCTGCCTGACCAACAGGACATGCTGCAAGATGATTTGATATTTTTTAGGTTTTTCAGCTTTGGAGGATTAGAGGGATTAAGTCCTAGAGTTTGTTCTAGATTTGAGAAGGCTTTTACAAAACCTATTCTTAATCAGCAATGAGCAAATGAATTGTCAGTCAAATATTTGTACCGTTCAGCAAATTTAATGTTTTGATTTTATCTAATTCAAACAGCCACTGTATTTGATCATTCTGCAGAAGGTAATATGTTGTGTTTGTATTGGAAACTGAACTAGGAGGTAGCAATGTCTCTATAAAAGCCTGAATAAACCAACCACAACACCTGAAAGCACTTTTTACCAGAAGCGTAAAGTTCACACACTCAAAACTGACTGAATTATCAAACCAAAAAGTATTGTGTAAGTGTATGTATAGAAAAGCCGTGTGCTGCATTTTTCCCATAAGCAAAATGAATAAGCAAATGTTCGTGTAGGTCCACTTTTTGTGTTTACTAGTTTGAATGCTTATCTTGAAATATCATGTGCACTGGAGAAGTTTACAGGAACAGTGTAGCTCAGGTAAGAGGAAAACGACTGAACAAAATGGAAGTTCATTCCACCAC
>VFFE01007141.1:1358160-1429895 GCA_008921705.1 Burhinus oedicnemus | reverse complement strand
GTGTTCTTCCAGAGAAAAATCAACAGGCACCTTGGAAAAAGTTGAAGGACACAGCTGTAACTTTTTCATTTCCAATTATGCAACTTTTATTTTGGTAGAGCAAGTGTGTTTCACTGATAAGAATGACTTCTAAAATATAATTGAATATTTAACTTTTAGTATATGCATAAGTTGGTTTATTATTCCTTCTCAGCCATAATATATAAAATTTTACATCAGGAATACATTTTTTCAGACTAGGTCTTGTATAATCAAACCTGTTTCACATTTTAATCTTATCATTGTATTACAGTCCAGTACTCTTAACATTTTTATTGTTAATCGGAGGTTGGCAAGATTCCGTATCATGTAGCTCTTCCTTGCTTCAAAAATACAATATCCTGAACCAAAAAATGAAAAAGCCCCAAACCCAAACCTCTCTAAGATTAACAATAATTCTAATAAAAAAATAAGACCGGGTGAAAAATAACGCTCTGGTAATCTGACTCAAAGTTATGAAATTCAATGATTTTTGAGAAATGCTACTTTATTGGATAACTAAGTTTATGTTTTAGATTGCTTTGAAATTATAATAATTTTTCTTTCATATATGCTTTTTGCTGCATTTGATTTTATGACTCACTATTAAAAGTGGTAATATTGAAAACTAAGCTAACAAACCCTTTGGCAAAAATTTTTCTACTAAGTGAATTTTCTTTTGAGATTCTTCTTGCTTACCTTCTCTGTTACTGGTTGTACAATGGCAGTTACTAGTTTTAATGTTTACGGATGAATTTGCAGACAGGAATTTGTAATGGGCTTCTGGGCTGACTGTTAAATAAGTTCTTTCCCATACATTACTTACTTAGTTCTAATGACTAACAACTTTTTAAATATATTTGATCTTCCTTAATACAGTTAAGCAGTTTTGTTAATATTTGGAAATACTTAGGGATTAGAATTAATAGCTTTTTTCTTAGTCTGTCCCAAATTGCTTTTAAAAAGTCAAAATTAAATCAATATGGATGACAGTATCTTTTTGGCCCTAAATGGTTGTGACATTTGAGGTTACAGATAGATGATGCAATGCTGTTATCAGCTATAAGCACAGATGTTTCTAACGCATTTCTGAACTTTTTGCGTGCACGATTAAAACTGTCAGATCACAATTAAAGCTCTTCTGCAACTGAAATGGCGGCACTGCTTCAGACATAAAGAATCAGTACTATTGCAATAAATAAAAAACAGATCATTGCTGCCACCATTCTGAGACCTCTAACACTATAGATCTCCCATGGGTAGCACCTCCTCAACTGCTTACACGTGCTTTTTCAAATCAATAGCAAAAACATACAGATCTCCTGTTATTGTATACCTAAAGGCTGTAAAAAAGAAGTCTCTGATGTAGCCTTGATAGTTTGAGACTGGATAACATTCTTTTTTTAACTCCTCACTATCAGATATAGCAAAGATTAGTAAGTCATAAAGATACTTTCTTAATTAACTGTTAGAGAAGTTATTCCATGCTTTATGTTTAAGTGCAAATGCAGATATATTTACTATTATAATGCCAGAGCTGTTACAGATTGTACCTAGGACAGACAACCTTCATAATCAGTAGTAGCCTTCTGGTGCATTACATCATTAACGTTTTGGAACAGCCTAAAATTTCATTTCTCATCTATGACATTATAAAGGTAAATGTAGTCTAAATCTTTCATTATAAGTGTGTATTTTTTTCCTTGGAAAAGCAGTATGTCACTTCCAGTATTACTTCTTGATAGGTTTCTGTACCATAAGTTTCAGTATTAGATTTTTAAAAGCTTCAAAGTGACTGAGAAAACGCCGTTATTTTTTGGTTGACTGAAAGGATGCTTTTGGCAAAAAAAGGGTAACTTTTGACAACTGTAAGTTTGCCCAGACTAAATCTTGTAAAAGTTTTATAGACTATTAAAGAATCATTTGCTGCTGCAAGAAACCTCATGTCTGGAATATAGTTGGTAGTCACAGTCTGACTACCCGTTGCATCTTTCGATATAAGACTGTACATTTGCATTTTTTTTCAAGTGTAAAATTGAAAGCTGTAAGTTAGAAGAGAATTTAATATGTCACGCTACAACTGTGCCATCTAATTGTCTTTTTTGTTTCATTTGCCCAGAGATGCAATGTTTGTGAAACACCCTGGCTTGTCACATATTAAAGTTTTGTACAGGAAACAAGAAAGCAAAGTTGGGGGTAAACACACATACAAACACACACACATATATATATATTAATATATGAGAAAAACAACACCACTGACAAACAGGTCATTTTTAATGATGGTTTGAAGAGGCGCTCCTGGTATCAGTGGCTGTCTGTAGGACTTCAAACTAGACATCTGCAGCAGCCCTGCTGTCTTAAAGCCGGAAGAACTGTTTATTTCTATCCAGCCTTCTCAAATTACAGTCCCTCTGATGATGCTTTTGCTTTTTATTTACGCAACATACTTGGGATATTTCTTAGTTACCAGAGATTAATTATCAAAAATATCACACAGAGATTATATTGGCCTAGAGGAAGCTGACTTCAGGGTTTGAAACCTGAATTTACCTGAAGTCTTGATTTCCTGTTCAGAATCATAGAATCCTTTTGGTTGGAAGAGACGTTTAAGACCATCAAATCCAACCATAAACCTAGCACTGCCAAGTCCACCACTAAACCGTGTCCCTAAGCGCCACATCTACATGTCTTTTAAATAGCTCCCGGGATGGTGACTCTACCACTTCCCTGGGCAGCCTGTTCCAATGCTTGACAACACTTTCAATGAAGAAATTCTTCCTAATATCCAATCTAAACCTCCCCTGGTGCAACTTGAGGCTGTTTCCTCTTGTCCTATTGCCTGTTACTTGGGAGAAGAGACCGACCCCCACCTCGCTACAACCTCCTTTCAGGTAGTTGCAGAGAGCAGTAAGGTCTCCCCTCAGCCTCCTGTTCTCCAGGCTGAACAACCCCAGTTCCCTCAGCTGCTCCTCATGGGACTTGTGCTCTAGACCCTCCTTCACCAGCTTCGTTGCCCTTCTCTGGACACGCTCCAGCACCTCAATGTCTTTCTTGTCGTGAGGGGCCCAAAACTGAACACAGTGTTCGAGGTGCAGCCTCACCCCTGCTGAGTACAGGGGGATGATCACTTCCCTAGTCCTGCTGGCTGTGCTATTCCTGATACAGGCCAGGATGCTGTTGGCCTTCTTGGCCACCTGGGCATGCTGCCAGCTCATGTTCAGCTGGCTGTTGACCAACACCCCCAGGTCCTTTTCCTCTGGGCAGCTTTGGAGCCACTCTTCGCCAAGCCTGCAGCATGGGGTTGTTGTGACCCAAGTGTAGGATCAAGAATAGGGAATACCCTGGACACCCTTTTTTAGGCTGACTGGGATGGAACAGAAGTGGGGCATTTTCTCTTCTCATAACAGGATGGACTGTTTCTGTGTCTATTTATATATAACTGTAATTAATGTATGTGACATACGCGTATAAAATTGTCAAGTACAGTAGTAATTTTGTATTCAGTAGCAATATATGAACATTAAAAATATTTTAATCAAAATCTGTATTTAGATATGGGAAATATTTATAGATATTATGACCATACCATTTCAAGTGAATTGATAAAATAAGATGTAGTTATACTACTATAAAAATAATAATCTGATGTGTTGAATGGAATATTTTTACTTGTTACAGATAAGTGATACTACTGAGTGATCTCATCACTTACAAATATCAATAAGATCAAATTTCTTTCATTTAACAACTCAGAATTCAAATGATTTCTATTGTGCTGAATAAACATGGAGCTTGCTGATATTTTATGAGTGATGAGAATGTTCTAGTGGACCTCATTATTCACAAAATATCGATAAACCAAACATTTATTCAGTTCGGCAAACCAGAAGGAAAACTGAACTATGAATTTAAATGATATGAAAACAAAAGGATATAAAATAAAGTGTAAGAAACTGCACATAATCGAGAAGAGTAATCTCAGCTTTATTCCTTTAAACATGAGATTACTCATTGTTATATTGAATTCCCATTGATTTAAATATTACTCAAGCATATAAAGTTAGCCATGCTCCAGCTTCAGCAGGGGTTCTTAGCTCCTATTTACATTCCTAACCTCCTGCTGAAATCATGTGATTAGGCATTTGCAGTAGCAGACTGGTTCACATGGCTTTCTGTACACATTTATTTACCCTTTTGATTTCAGACATAAAATTGGCATATTATCAACTCCAGGTTTTCAGAAACAAGCGTTTAGAAGCACAAAAGTCCTCTGCTGAAAGTTATAAAATACCAGTTCTTCATGTTTTTGCAGTTCCTTTTTGTTACAATCGTACATACTTACTCACAGCAAGAGGGTCCTTAAGAAAACAGATTTGTCTCAAAGGAACTGAAAGAATTCTTTATCTCTTGTCTGACCAACCACTATGCAGCTCAAAATGTATGACACACTAACTTGCACACAGAAATGCTGGAAAAGATTAACTTGAAAAACAAGTTTTGATGGAAAGATAGTTTTTTACCCTCAAATAGCTGATTTCCTTATTATTGAAATATGTTTTGGTAAAGAGCTCAGGAGGTCCGCATATACTTTAAAAAAATCTTTGCACAGAACACTGATGCTTATCAATTTCTTCTTCCACCCTCTTGATTTGTATTTTCAATACTTTAAAAGGGAGGAAGAACTGCAAGGCTTAAGGGTTGAGTCCGACTGCTGAGTCTGGTGGAACTTTTGATCTTCCGTCCTGACAGTGCTCCTGACCTGTTTGCATTTCAGTGGCGGGTAATAATACTTTGATTTCCCACAATTGCTGGGTATGCCCACTTCACCGTCTCTGTCCAAGTCCTACCTGCTTTAGTAATTACACTAATAAAGCTCTCCATCTTTGATTCTGTTACATGGGTAAAAACACAATCTCCAAATGTATTTCAGTCTGATGAGAAGTGACTTGCTTATTGGTTTCAAAAAAGGAAAGGTCCTTTAACTAGCAATAAGGAGAGAAATTAAAAACTATTTGGACAAATGTTTCTTTTGCAACCCACAGACTAAAGCTGCCTCAATTGCATTTTGCTCTTGTTGTCTTTTACCAATATTGCAAAACCCAATATTTATGTTTTAGATATTTCTAAAATACTAATATACCTACGTATAACAAGTTTTGTTGTTTTGGGGTTGTTTTTTTTAATTTTGCAATTTTAATTTTACCTAGTCAGACTAGAGCATAGGAGAAGAAGACCTGAGATCTCTAATATCCTTAAGACTATTTTTTTCTAATTTTCTTTATACTTACGCTGGGGATTGAATCTCTTCCGTGTACTTAAGCTGTGTCTTCATCTGTTCACACCTCATTCAGTCTTATGGCTCTGGTCACATATTTCTATAAAGCTATCCTTTAATGTATTAAGGATATGAATCATCATGTTTAAGAAAACCCAAAAGAAGAAGAAATCATTTAATAATAAAACAACAATAACAACAACAAAATAATGTAAAATGACTTTGTAATGCTTCAGCAGCCCCATCTCTCCACTATCAATATAACAAGATAAAGGGAAATTGGAGTCATGAATTATTCTGTCTTTCAAATACATCCTATGAAAAACTAATCCTGGATTATAAGTTAAAAAGAAAATAAATTAGATAGTAACACATTAATGTATATTACATTTTGCAGTGAGGTCAAGAGCAAGAAAAAGCAAACTGAGTTTTATTTTTTTTTTTCTATATATCAAACATTCCTCATAGATTTTTCTCTATATGCTTACCTGATAAATCCTTTCATCCACAGTTCTGCAGATGTAAGAATAACTACAGGTCTGGAAAATGGGCACACAGGAAATGCAAAGTTTGCAACCTAAGTTTAAATAAGAAAAACAAAGGCAGACATGAAAAGCAATTCACAACAGGTACCAGGATTATCAGCAAGCATCGTTTATTGTTATTAGAAGAAAGTGAAAGAAAGCGTTGGTCCAGTACTTCAGAAAATTATCAGCAAGCAATGCCAATGAAAGCTGATTATTTAACTTTCATTTCCCACTATAAAAGGATCTAGTTGGCACAGTTACTATTGATTAGAAGGAGAAAGATCTCAGGCTTGTAGTTACAAAGAAACAAGTTACAGAAAAACGAAGTTGGGTGCTGCCAAACTCACTGGGCCCCATCAGCTTCATCCTAGGGTGCTCAGAGGGTTTCAGGACCTGAGTGGGCGCAGCCCTGTGTTATCCAGTCTTGATACAGTGCTTTGAGCAGCAGGTGGGACTGGAGACCTCCCAAGGTCCCTCCCAGCCCAGGGTATCCTAGATCCTATCCGGCACCTGTGATTTTACTGTGCCCCCTTTGGAGAACTGGAATGATACAGGTTAACTCAACAGAGCCTATAGAACAGCTGAAAAGAAAGAAATGGCTAAAAGAAAGGGTCTAGAAGGTAAGATTGAATAAATCAAGGATGTTAGGTCTAGTAAAAAGGGCAGTCTCAGATGTTGTTGCACTTAAGACTTGCTGCTTCTAACAGTGCAGCCACACCAAAGTTTGCAATCAGTTCCAGAAAGACAATTGGAAAAAAACCATCCTCTTCTTCGTCTCTTGAAAGGTATTTCATAAAAACAAAAAATGAAAAAACAAACCACCACCCCCAAAAAAAACAGCCAACCAAGCACATTTAATATATAAGTACAATAACTGGGAATGCTCTGCTGCTTTTTTCCACTCGTTGTCAGATTCTGTAAATTCTCCAAACTTTTACATACCTCCTCATTTCTTAACAATTTGTGTATTAATTTCTCATCTAAATGTTTATTCCATGTGTGTTCTAAAACAAGGATTTGTAATGTTGCTTGGAATAAAATGTACACTGTCTTGATTATCCATAAAACTCCTTATTTCAGTGAGAGACGATATACTATGTTAAAGGTCTCTTTGGGTTTTGAGGACGTTGATAACGTTCTTGAAGAGGAAAGTCAAGTGATTCAAGTAGCTATGTTTGATGGCCATAAATACTCCTGAGCAGCCAGCTCCACAGCCAGCCTGTGCGGAAACAGGCCAACGATGTATTTGGAGGGGCAGGGAAAGGAGCAACAGATGGGCAGCAGCATCGGTGGGTTCACTGGAGATCATGGCTTTCCTTTTCTTCACTGTGGGATGATCACATAATCTTAAGGACGTTGAGATGGAGACATTATTATTTTCTTTTAAGCTAAAGGTCTGCCATCATTTTAGCTGTCCCATGGCCAGCAAAACAGTCTCTGCGGCTCTTCCCATTTCAGTGCACGGTGAGAAGGGGGCTGATGGAATCGCTCAAGTTCTACTCACAAGTTAAAACTAAAATATTGTGAGCCATCATTCAAATTAATTTGCCTTCATAAGATAATCTCTTTGAGCATGAGATGTTTGAGTATCTATGGTCACCACTGCAGCCAGGTAAAAATGGTAATTCTCTGAGAAATGCTGTGTATTGTCAGTTTGGTGTAGAATTAGGCTCTTTACTCAGCCGGTAAAATTATGCTGCTGGAAAGTAACCGTAAGTGTTTCTGATTGAAAGCTAGAATTAAAAAGTGACAGGAACGTAGCTGCAAATGTGCTAGCATGACAAAGTTAAAGTGATGTTTGACATCTTGAGTTTACCAATACCTAAGAGAATGACTTAAAAAAAGGGGGGATCTAAACCAGCTGAAAGAAATGGGTTGACAAGAAGAATAGGTGCTCCTTCCATGGAGGAACACAATGTGAAGGGTAGGAATTTTTTTTTTTCCTCCTTTTTTTCCATAGATTTCTAGCATATGCTTTATAAGTTATAGAAAATAATGCAAGGGAATTTTATATTCCCCCATAAGATGATGGTCTAGACCCTGGCAAGCTCTCAGTGGAAGGCAAAGATTAAGTTAAATTTTTGCAAGACTCTTAGGATTTGACCAAGACCCCTTAATATGCTCAGTTTGCTGTTAGAATTAATTGCTGGCAACCTTGAATCTCTTATGTACTGATTAGTCTTTTCTACTAGACTGTCAGCTTTACTGCAGCCTCGAAGTAGAAACCTCACATTCTATTTTCTGTTCCTTTTTCTTTAATATGGCCTTATGTTAAATAATAGCCAGTGACTGCTGTTTGTGTAAATCACTGCCTCAACATTAAAAAAAAACAAACCTCTTAAAATGAGAAACGTTACCATAGAAAAGGTTTCGCTAGTTAAAGAGGACAACTAGACTATATGTGAATGACATGTTTAAAGAGTGGGATTCAGTGTCTGACTCTTAGGAAATAAGAGAAACGAAGAGTTTCTTTCTTAGGGCCAGCGTGGTGAAACATTCTCACTCTGCTGACTTACAGCATTACATATGTAAGTGCCCATGAATAAGTGATGTTTCTGTGTGCAAGGCTTGAGCTCCGCTTTAATCTTCGGTTAGAGTTCTCGTCTTGTTCCGAGTCTCCACAGAGAGAGGCATTTAAATTCCAGAGACTGGAAAGCCACCCTCAGGTCGCTTAAAACAGGAACTGTGCTGAAACATGCATACAGAGACTGGTTTTGTAGATGTATGTATAGGCATATTGCACAAATTGCATATGTATATATATGTGATGCATGTACACGCATATTTAAACCCCCATCCCTATGTTGCTGTGTATGAATTTCTGTATATAAGCAATCATCAATCCCAATAAAAAATAAATTTAGGTATTTCTGGGAAATGTCAGCTGAGGCTTTTCTCGTTCTGCCCAAGTACAAGCAGAATGCTGAGAGCTCATATGGATTATACATACAAATGGCTTTGAACACATTGTGTTATTTTTGCTTATCATATACAATTGATTTTTTTCTGTACATTATGGGAAAAAATGATGCATAATTGTATTAAGCTATACAAAGTGATTATCATTTGACAATTCATCATTTGTCAGTCTAGAGATCACTGCAGAATTATGTGGCAGTGGGTGTAAATTTAAATATTAAGATTTTTTAAAATAGTTTTGCCCTGCTCCTTGAGAATTGTGGGTACTGAATGCAGCACAATATGTACAACTGTAACATTACAGGAATATGTATTACATTGCTTAATGCTGGACCCACTCTAAGAAGGAAGTCTGAGCATTGGTCGTCTGTTACCGAGTTCACACTGTATTTTGAAGAAGCAGGGAATAGGCCATTGGATGTGATTGTCCTGATTTGAGGAACTGTATGCAGAACAAGAAATAAAAAACCCCCACATCAATACTCAAAGACAAAAGAGCATTTGGATGAAAATATAAAATTCTTGGAGGAGAAGATGAATAAGAATTGTTAGATAAATGGGTATCTGTCATTGTCATTGGTATGTCTTTGGCACACATTATGCAGCAAGTTTCAAACTAATTCTGTGCTTATAAAGACAGAGAGGAAACTTCAGGAACTGGCCTCTGTTTCTTCATAATTCCTCTATTGTCCTGTTTAATTTACACACATAGGAGTTTTTTTATTTGTTTGTTTTACTTCCTGTGTTTGCATTGGGATGGATAGTGTTATAATTAAACCACTAAGAAGGAATGAAGACCCTATAAAGGCCACACAAAACAAATGACCTATGAAAATGAGAAATACTTACTTCTCTTTTTCCATTATATTATCACCCAGAACAAAGATATGAAATGAAAGGATGGAAGAATTGGGCAGATATCAGGAAGTCTTCAACAGTATGAGAAGACTCAGTGTCTGAATAATTGCTTTTGACAGGTGTGCTACAAGGACCAGATCATAGAATGGTTAGAGTTGGAAAGGACCCTAAAGATCAGGGGGATTCCAACCCCCCCTGCCATGAGCAGGGACACCTTCCACTAGACCAGGTTGCTCAAAGCCCCATCCAGCCTGGCCTTGAACACTTCCAGGGATGGGGCAGCCACAGCTTCCCTGGGCAACCTCACCACCCTCACAGTACAGAATTTCTTCCTGATATCTAATCTAAATCTACCCTTTTTCAGCTTAAAACCGTTACCCCTCATTCTATCGCTACACTCCCCATCTTTCCTGAAGGTGCCTTTTAAGTACTGGAAGGCTGCTCTAAGGTCTCCCTGGAGCCTTCTCTTCTCCAGGCTGAACAGCCCCAACTCTCTCAGCCTGCCCTCATAGCAGAGGTGCTCCAGCCCTCTGAGCATCTTCGTGGCCCTCCTCTGGACCTGCTCCAACAGGTCCATGTCCCTCTTACATTGGGGGCCCCAGAGCTGGACGCAGTACTCCAGGTGGGGACTCAACAGAGTGGAGCAGAGGGGCAGAATCACCTCCCTCGACCTGCTGGCCACACTGCTTTTCATACAGCCCAGGATATGGTTGCCTTTCTGAGCCAGATCTTCAAAATTGTTTGTCATCTTCTCTTGCAATTTTTTACAAAAAGAAGAAAAAAGATAAGACTGAAGTGGGAATTTTATATGTGTTTTGAGGTTATGAGGAAAGTTACCAAAGGCCCCAATTTAAAGATTTCAGAGCTGTGAACAAGAAATGAAATGTTACAAGATTTATGAGGGGTTGGAGTTCAGTGAATGTGTGTCTCAAGAAATGACTTGCATTTTAATGAAGTGTATTACACTTGAGAGGCAATAGCTTGGTTATCCTTTCTGAACAATGACTTTGACTGTGTGCAGCTGTCAAAGAGAGCTCATTATACCAAAGAAGTTATAATTCAGCTGTATAGATTGATATGATGGCCTCCAATTCATGGTATGCTTCTAAAGGCAGTGGGACCAGCAGTGAGGGGCATCCAAAATGGTAATTA
Organism: Burhinus oedicnemus; assembly: GCA_008921705.1. Lineage (NCBI taxonomy): Eukaryota > Metazoa > Chordata > Aves > Charadriiformes > Burhinidae > Burhinus > Burhinus oedicnemus. The sequence continues at coordinate 1,419,143 of VFFE01007141.1, read as the reverse complement.
CTTGGGGGAAATAGCTTCATGGTTTCAGCTTTCAATTCAAAGGACTTTTTTCAAGAACCTTAACTCGGGCCGTAACCTAAACCTCAAGGCTACCCTACGACTTTGCACAGCAGCTAAAAAATTTTGAGTCTGTCCTATCGTACAGATTGAGAGAAAGCTTTTAACACATATTGCCTCTGAAGCAGCAGTTAGTAATTTGTATTATCTTTGTAAATACTGTGGGTTTGTTTCTTTATGTGTTTTTCCCGGCTTGTAGAATTTCTGACTGCTTTCTTTGCTTCCTTGTTTCAGCAATAAATGTTGATTTGCTAAACTTGAGTCTTAGAATCAAGTTAACGCTTTTGGTTTGGTTTTATTTTTTTTTAAAAAGGATTTCCTCTAAAAAGTATTCTTCCCTCTGTTGATGCTGTCGTCAGCCAGGAGACTTTGCTTGCTTGAATTTTTTTCTATTTGTGCTCTGATTGATCACCAACTATTTCTGCTTTCTGAGTAGACACCTACAGCTGCATTGTATATGAAAATATGGAGATGGGCAAGAAGATCTTCCCATTGACACCTCTGTTTCATGTGTATATATATTTCCAATGAAGAGCTATCCTGCAAGCCTTAGGCTAGCAAACAAATTTATCACAGCGATATTCCCTGTAAGGTAATACTGTAGCAAAAGGGTATATACAAGGTTAAATGAAACACTACTTGAAATTTTGATACATATTCATAGTTCTGAGGTTTTGTTTATTCATTCAGATTTATTCTTTTTATAGCAACATCCTGCCGGGATTTTTTTACCTCCTACATCAAGGAGTTAAATGAAAATCCTACAACCGCAGAACAAAACCAGGCTTAGTTCATATGTTAATGAGTCAGGATAATTGCAGCTTTCCCTAGGTAATCTCAGTGTCAATTATTCATGAACCATTGACAGCAGACATGACATTTCCAACTGACAGCTTTCAGTCGTTTTGTTTACAAGTATGAAATGCTTAAGTATGAAACGTTAGATAGGAGTTAAGAATTGTGATTTTCTTTTTTGTTTTTTTCCGGTAAAGATGGAAAAATGGGAAAAGGAAAAAAATGGAGATACAGTGAACTTTCCTCATCAAGTGCAGAAGAGGAGCCTATTCCTGCCAGTAACTTTCACAGCGCTGTTGGAAGGAAACTATTGCTCAGGTATTAGGATCCATTGAGCTCAAAAATCTGCGCTGAGCCCAGGTAACAACACTGTGTCCCATCCTGGCACATAGACAGTGCTAAGGGGACACTCTAAGTGGAAGGAACCATGTTTTGCTCCCCATCCCCTCAGTGCTTGTTCCCACCTAAGGCACTAGTGCATATCACAGGTAACACATGACTGGAGAACACCACCAGGCTCCCCGCTTCGGTTCTGCCCTTTGCTCCGTACCCCTTTATACTTCCGAAAAAACCCTAACAACAATCTTCTCGACTTTCCCTTTTGTGAAACCGGACTCCCCTGACTTAAAAAGCTGCATAGAAGTGAAATGCAAACTTTGCAACCTGCAATATATAGGTTCTCTCAAAGTTAAATGTTACCCACTAAAAGTTAAATTCCTGTGTATCTTTAAGTGCCTTTGAAACAGTCTTATTTTATGACTGCTGTGAAGACAGAATATTTTCCAATACTAGCACCCTAATTGAAATTAATTGACAATAATACAATAGGGAACAAGTTTTAAAAGGCATTTAAGTGCCTAAAGATGCAGATAGGTACTTAGTGAGGTTTTTCAAAAGATTCTACACACCTGACTCCCATTATGAGAAAGTTTCGGGAGTCTCAGTCCATTAATAAGCTATTTTAGTTTTTCAGCCTTCAAACTAATTTTGAGAAAATGACTATTTAAGAAAATGCTCACCCAGGCTGAGCATTTGCATTTTTTCTAACCAAGTTATTTTTCATTTAAATACATCTATTTCTTAGCATAGCATTACAGAGATTTTTGAATTCTTTTTTTGAAATAAAAGGACTGGCAAGGCATAGTGTAAGAACTGGGTTTTAATAATGATTAGGGTTCCCTGAGTAATTAAAGTGGTTGATTTTTAGGGTGTAACAAAAGTCAATGTACAATACCGCATTTGCAGAAATCCAGTCTCAGTTAAAGCGCAGCACCCAAGACGTGGACCCAATACTCCGTACTCTTTTAGCCCATCTCTCCATATTAACTCTAATTTCGCAGCTTGCACTCATAATTCAGCCAGCTAATCCTTCATGGTTCACAAACTCTGGTAGCCCATATTAACGCTGGTCCCTCTGGACTCTAGCTGCTTCTACAGTTTCAAGACATATTACTCTTCCACTTCATTATTTAATGGACAATGTTCCATTGTCAGATTGAAAAGAGGTATGTGGAATTTACCAAAGGCAATGCTATTTTAATACTGTTGAGTATTATTGTCAACTTGTTCATGTTCCTACAGTCTTGAATAGTATGTTCCTTCATCAGTCCCTAAAAAATGTATTTTTTGCATATTATTTTTTTTTTAATTCAAAGAAGTAGGTAGATTTGGGGTTCTGTTTCATGGGGGTGTTTTTAGCAAAATAAAAACAATCTTTCTTTTTTACTGGACAATAAGTTGCAGACAGCAACAAATTTTAAAAATTATTTAAATTAATGCCTTTAAATTAAAATAATTCAAACGGACTATACAGTAAAATACTCTAAAAACACCTATCCCAAAACCTCAGACACACTTCTTTCTTTTAACGGTCTCTGTTTTTATATGAAACCCTTTGTGTCATTTAGCAAACATGGATGCGCTGGAGGACTTACTCTCGCCTTACAGTGTGCACCCAAAAGTCCCTCTTGTGTCAATGGAACGTGCAGCAGGAAAATCAAAACCGATCCGTTGTGCATACAGATTAAATATATATCCCTCAGCACCTTCTTACTATTTTCACATGTATATGGAGGTGTCTATGGCCTCAGCTTTCATGCTGATTCGCCTTTTGAAGGTAGAAGGGGAAAGAGGAGAGGAAGGGTCCTCGTGTGGGTTTTGCAGGTTTTTAAATCATTTGTGTCTCAAGCTGTTGTTGCACTTCAGTGCAACTTAAAATACCATTGCCAGATACACGAAAACAGAGTTTTTATGAAATCTCAATTAAAAAGCCAAGGGAAATAACGTTCCATCTTAGAAAACTCAAAATATATTAATGTTGATGAAACGAACTGTTTTCCTTGACTTCTGGTATTGATTGAGTGACTTCTAAACCACTTGATAGTCTAAAAGTATTTCAAATAAAAGGCAAACATGACCTTTTGCCATGATTATGTTCCCCAGATAGTTATTCCTGTTTGCATGCACAGACAAGCAGATACTGTACTGACTTTTAAAGATCTTCCACAGATACTGCAAAAAAAGGTAAAATTTCCTATTCTGAAATAGTTAATAACATTAAAAGCACCCCAAAAGACAAATGAGCAACAAAATTTTTTCTTGGAAAAGTTTCATCTCTAAACTATAAAACAAAACTAAGTAGTATGAAAAATAGTCCAAAGGAAACTGTTTATTTTATTTCATGTTCTGAGCAAACCATCTGTGATTAATTCTGCCATATAATTATCTACCAACACCTTCCCAAAACTGATACAAAAGTTGGCTTTTTTTGACAAGATTCCCAATTTTTTAAATAAACTGTGCAGTGGAAACCCTAGTATCCAATAGCAAATTATGTAAATTGTTCAAGAATCACTTGCCTAAATGCTTTTACAATTGCTCTTTAACTATTATGAAAGACTAGTACATAATAGGTAACTCTCTTTTGTTAGATGCATGTCCAGTTATGCATCCGTGTTATATTTCTGATGACTACCTATTGCTAAATCTCCACAGAATTTCAGTTCAAGGATAAGGTACCACAGAAGATTTCTAAAGCTGACTTTCTGTTTCAGTCTTGACTTTTGATTTTACAGAGAGCCATTAAGCCATTAAGCCACAAAAGCCTATGCACATCTCCATGCATAAAACACTTAGGGTACACACAGAGTCCTCCTCAAACTTGTCCACAGTTCAAACAAAGGTATTGAAATAGATATATGAGGCTTCTGAGATTTTCTTTGTTAACACATTTTCTCATGCTCTCCAAAAAAGAGGTCAGGTTATTGTTATTGACCGAGTAAATTATTGTGCAGACATTGTTTTTAAAGCGTCCAGAAGAAAGGGTGAGGTTTATCTCCCAGCCTCTTAAATAAAAAGGAAAAAAATAAATAAATCTAACATTAATTTTTAAAAGAAAAAAATGTGTTTTGCAATACAAAATGATTAATTTGTCGTTTTCTTGGAAAAAGCTCTAATCAGTCAGAGTAAGGGACTCAAAATTTAAGCTAAACAAAACCAAGAAATCTACAAAATAGCTTAAGCAAAAATAACCTTTCAAAATAACCATTTTGTATTATTTTTCATAACAACAATATATGACTAGCTTGATCTTAAAAGGTAGCTTTGTTATTACTTAAAGGGAGGGTGCCGGGAGGATGGCACCAGTCTTTTTTCAGTGGTGCCCAGTGATAGGACAAGAGGTAATGGGCACAAACTTGCACATAGAAAGTTCCATCTAAACATGAGGAGGAACTACTTTACTTTGAGGGTGTCAGAGCACTGGAACAGGCTGCCCAGAGAGGTGGCGGAGTCTCCCACTCTGGAGACATTCCAAACCCACCTGGACACCATCCTGTGCAACCTGCTCTAGGTGACCCTGCTCTGGCAGGGGGGTTGGACTGGATGATCTCCAGAGGTCCCTTCCAACCCCTGTGATTCTGTGATTTAACATAGCAAATATCGATATTGTAGAAAATTGCAAATCAGTTCGAAAAAACATTGACAATTGAAAAACAAGTGACAATTTCTGTTTACTAATATGAGCTGAAAAATAGCTTTTCCATTATGGATATCCGAAGTCAGTTTTGTACTGGTAGGTTTTGTTTTTGCATCTAAATATAATGGTGTTGAGCACTTTGCAAAATCAGAACACCTTTCATTGGGTCAACTGTGAAAGGTTTTGTATAAGCTGTTGTTTGCAAATCAGTGCCTTTTGGGGCAGTCCTAGCCTAGCCCTGTGCTGGTGCATTAAGCTGATGAACTTTTTCAGGTGTTGTATGCTTCAGTGGAGATGAGTAGCAGATAAATTGCTTTTATACAGTGGTAACTGCTCAAGAACAAGTTTTAAGGATCGCTCTAAGCAAGGTGATTAACATCACAAATGTTCTTTAACCCCTAAGGAACACACCTGAGAAGGCAAAGGAGAGATAGGAAAGAGATACCCACACAGTCTGGGCGCTGAGCATCAGCAGTAGCTGGCAGCTGTTTCTTGGCATTTACACCATCCCGAATATATACATTCAGACAGATCCAGAATCACTTTCCTTTCCATCCCTTTTAAGGAAACACTCAGTTCAACTGGGTTTTTTCACTTTTTGCGTTAGGAGAATGAAACGGTGCTATCGGTTTTGAATACCACATTTAGCCTCTACTTGTATACCTATGTTAATTTTACGACACCAGTATCATCACTTAATGTTGTGATTGAGACCAAAGCAGAAATTCCTCATTAGACAAAGGGGACCATGGTTGGAATGGTGGGATCAGGCTACCCAAACAACAAACAGTTTTTTAGCAATATGTTACCTGTTTTAACCACAGGTAAGGGATGATATGGAGACTTGGTGTGGGCTTGGCATGTCAATATGTTATATGTATGTGTACATTGTAAACACACAGAAGACACATGCCCAAATCCGGCATCCTTCAACTCTGGCTACAAGTCTGACTGCGACCGAGTCCATGCAGGAAAACACTGTTCTTTGGAAGAGGAGGCTGTAGAGACAACCCCATCCATCTTCTACATGGGTCAGGTAAAACACACCCTGAGGCTGTCAGTGCGCTTAGGTTCATGAATCAATCAGATTTTTATCTGTCTTTGCTATTAAAGCTCCTATTTCAGCAGAACACCTAACCACTCTGAAGTCTCCTGCTCTAGTCCGTTCCTGTTCAGATTTGTTCATTTAACGTATACTTTTGTGACACTTTACCTTCAGTAGGAAATAGGGCTACAGTGAAGATATATTTATCTGCTTAGCCTTAGGGCTTATCTCTGAAGTGACAATGAAGTAAGTGAGGAAGTGCACCACGTTAGTTATTCCATATCAATTCCCTACGTGAACTTTTAAGTGTGCAATAACCCTTTCTGAGTAAGCATTAGTGCTGTGTACCTGTTCTACCATGCTGTCCGCTAACCTTGCATGTTCTCTGGTAAAGAAATACCATCTTTTACCTTGTGTCTGCAGAGCACCTCTCATCATGACCTAAGATTTTGAATCAATTCTATAATTGTAGCATTGGTATTATAGCATGTAGCAATTACATATTTTATTGTATATTAATTATATGTTATGGATTAAAATTATGTCAGAATCATAAAAATTCAAAAGTAAACAACAAGATAGCTTTTAAAATTCAAATTGGATTAGTGCAAATATATTCTTACCTATTATTTCCCTTTGCAATTTCAGGGGGTTGTAAGATGCTAGAAAAACAAGACCCAACAAAATTATAATACTTGTGTCCAATATATAGTTATAAATGATAACAAACTAATGCTTAGTTTTCCCAAACTAACCAATCTTTTTTAATGATTTATAAAATAGCAGATCTCTACCAATTAATACATGGCTCAAAGTTATTTAATGAATGTTGGGCATGCACTTACCCTCATGGATAGCTTGGAACCGGCTGCCATAGTGCATTGGCTTTCTGAAGGGACTTAGATGCATTTCATTCCTTGGTTGGAAGTGGAAATGCAGAATGTGCTTTCAGTCAGTACCTGCACCTGAAGGAATTTGATGCTTTCTGATTTCCTCTCTTTCACCAAATTCACCCAGGTGTTTATAATAGGCAAAAGATGTGAAGAAGCCTCAGTCACTGACCAGATTGCTGTCACCTGTGTGAAGACAGTACTGCTGGGTACAGAAATACCAGCTCACAGTGTAAGCATACCTCTTTCTTAGTTTTATTGTTCCAGAGCTAGATTTCCAATAAGATTGAGATTTCTGTGAATACAATGTGCTGTTTAGAGAACTATTAAAAAAATGAAAAAGCAAAATGTACTTTACCGGTCCTGTTAAATCAATGACAAAACTCCCATTCATTTCAGGAATAAATTGTTAACCCACAGTGACCCCACAATAGCTCTAATTGTCTGCAAGCTGAAAGATTTTCTAATATGCTACTTTAAGCCTACCACATCAGGTCCTAATGTCCCCCTATAAATAAAAAACACATTTTAAAGCCCATAATTATATGTTTATTCAGATTTCAGCAATAGGTCAAGGAAATTTATCTGCGTTCTATAAAGCCTCGGCATTACGTGCACTGTAAAATGTCAGAAAATTTAAGGAGTTCTGAGTTATTATCTCTTTTGGTTGCTTTTAGATACACATGATAAATATTTAAATAATACTTAAATACTATTATAGAAAACCAAAATCATTAAAAAAAAAGAAGTCATCAAAATTCCAAAGGAAATTGGATTTTGCATAGCAACATCTACAAGAAAACTAGGCTTAAGGAATTGTTTGCATCTCAAATAAAAAGTAAATTTATGGATTGGCTTTAATTTCAGGCTTTTAAAATTCCTTTTTCTTTCAATTTTTATTCCATTACATGATACCATAGAGTTGCAACCCATCACTTTTTTTCCCTGCTTCTCACTTTGCCATTTCGCTTCCCTTCCTTTATTCTGTTGACTTTCTTTCATATTATCACATCTCCTCCTCCTTTTGTTTTTCCTTCTTTCCTCAATGTTATTTTCTCTCTTTGCTTTAGCACATAAATTATTTACACCTGCAAAGTAGTCCTTCTCTGGTAAATCTTACTCATGGTACTTTCCAGTATTTTTCCGGGTTATGCTTATTCTCATTGATGTGTAGGCTTCTTCACGATCACCTAAGTCCACGCTATATGTTATGCCAGGGAAATCAGTAAGCCTGATGACAACTCCGTATGTTAGTTCCCCTGTACTTTTGCTGTCAGGAGCTCACATTAAGGAGCCATTATTTTTTTTATAGTGGTAATTACTGAGTGGTGAGTACAGAAAAACAAAACAGTTGTTGTGAATTGCTTAGTTAATTATACTTTGAAATTCAATTCTAAGCTTTAAGCTTTTTGCACTATAAACATTTTATTTCTTTGCCAGTGAAAAGCAGATCATTTTAGAGACAGTAGAGATTGTAGCTTTACCTCTGTCCTGGGCTGCAGCGCGATGACGATCAAAACACAGGATGATGTACAGCAGGGCATTCCCATCCGCTGCTTCTACTCCTGACACTTCGCTGTTCCCACAGCTGCACTAGCAGAGTTACGTGGGGAGATGGACCACAGGCCTGATTTGCATGTGTGGGGAAAAAAAATGTATTTTCAGTGTCAGCATATTACTGATCGAGCTCAAGGTGAAGAAACATGACTACTGGTGCTGGCAAAGCATAGGAATGGGCACGTGTACCTAAGGACAGGGGAGAGGAGCTGGCAAGACTCTAAGCAGGTGCCCACCATTATGTCACTTTAGGATGATCATAAAACCTCAGCATTAGGACTGGTGACGTGTTAGGAAGCCATAAAAAAGCAGTATCACAACGGTAAAGTTTGTATCCACATATGAAGTATCTTAACACGTGCTTCGTATAGCCAGCAGTATTCCGAAAGTGACAAAACTGAGCAGGATTCTCGTCATGCCTCCTCTTGCTGCGTGGCTATGAAGGAGGAAACCACCCTCACGCAGACAGTCACAGCACCTCAGCTGAGAGACTGTCTTTCCTAAGACATCTATCATCTGCTGTAATCGACTTCTTCGGAATTGTTCCTGCTTTGTTTCACTCTATGGTCAAATACTAATTGTCTGCAAGCAATTGGTCGAAGCTAGTAATGAAGGGTAAGCAAGCTGCCACTTGCACCCCTTGGAAGTTTGGTATGGAATATAAACACTGGTTTTAATATCAGGGTGAGTCAATACCTTGTTTAGAAGTTCCTCAAACAAATGAAAAGTAGTATTTCATCATACCAGTATTTTAAAAATATTTGTAAAGTTTTCACTTAAATGGAATAGTGGCTTGTCTTCCTATGGCATTCAGTGAAGTACTTCCTTCATTGTAAATCATCTGGAATAGATGACCTTATTTGACTTTTGTGGTTACTAAGCGACTTTGCACTCCAGCAGTAAAATAGATTATGTACTCCACAGTTTCCTGGCTTTGGAAATGGAATCATTGTACCTTTGACTAGAACCATGCTCCTGCTTTAGACTATCATCACCGAAGGAAGCTTACTAGAACGCTTTTCTCTGCACTCTGCATGCAAGTCCTTCTGCTCTAACACCAACTCTCTGGGGGCGTCAGCAAAATTAAGGCAGAATAATTTTCCAAATGAATAGAATTCAGAAATGCTAAACTGTCAGCGGCGCTGTAGTTTAAATAAAATACATTGTTGATTCCTAAGTTTTTACTTTACTGTTCCGTAGAGCATAATCTTGGTTTATTCGACTGAAGCAATGCAGTAATGCAACAAACTTGAGTAGCTGGAGCACATCTGAAACAGCCCTTGGTAAATGCAATAAACCCGCAACCTCTGTTTTGTCATCACTCGTACTTCTCTGCCGTTACTTGACAGGTGTTTTGATGAACAAGCGCGATAGTTCATAAGACATTTGGCCATACTAAAACGTCTGTCTTTTGTGTCTGTGTGAATTGCAGTGCCCATAGAAAACCTCGAGCGCTGGCATTCCACTTCGGGTTTTAATGCTTTACAGAGGTGCAAATGGCAGCAGAAGATAAAGCAAACTTGAATGAACTGTGAAATTACAGAAACTGTTGGATTCACATCTTGTGAAATGATTTTAAAATTCCTCTTGGATCAGATACCAAATATGCTAAACAAATTCTGGGATTTCCCTGTTAGACAGTTGCAAAAAAATAAAATATCTGTTAAGATGCTAACAATATAATGCTATTATCATATTTATTGAGGCTATGTGACAAATAAGCATAGTTCCAGAAAAGAGGATTGAAAAACAGTGGGGCTTTTTTTTCAGTTAAAACCTCACCTTCTTTTCTAATAAATTTTAAATTAACCTGCAGTGAAATTGTATTTTCTATCAGCTACTCGTCAGTAAAAATTTGAAAAGAAAGGGGGGGTCTGTCTATATGTGACTTGCCTGTGAGAAGGGATAATTTTGATCTGTGAAGTGAACGCTCAGCAAGATCAATTCTGCCAATTACGATGGCAAGCATATTATCCAAACTTGCAAATATTTACTATCTCTGAGTATTTCTGGCTGGATTATTCTATTCTAATAAGAAACTTATGCATAATAAACTGTTTTGTTTTCAGACTTTGCTTTGCTCTATCAGTAACGGATTAGGTTGTAAGCTGAAGTAAATTAGCACTGGAATTTTTTTACAGTGACTGACACAAGAACAGGTACAAGTCCAATATTTAATTCCTTTTATTGTCACATTGAGGCTTGTATGCATAGGCAAAGTTTTATACACAACTGGACAAGAGTTTTAATTCTCCATCGCTGCTTTTACAAGGTGATCTAACAGCTGAAAACATCAATGCTTTAAAGGATTTCTTTGGTGATTAGAACTCTTTTACCTAAACTTCATCACAGTTTAAAGGAAGCTTAAGATCTAGCAAGAGCAAGACAGCTCCACATCTTCAAAGGGTGGTTTTGCAAGCCTGCATACCAAACAGAAAACTTACCCCTGGAACGCGTAACCTTGGAGGAACAAAGCTGTACCTGATTTACCTGTCAACTGGGTCAAGACAGGAGCTGGGAAGTTACAGTCCTCTCACAGTGCTAGAGAATTTTTGTTTCAAATTAAGCTCAAGTGAAGCATGAGTTGCAGTTTCATTCATATGAAAATAAATTGCTGCATTATTCAGCTTGGAAACATGAAGCTTCAATATGTGTGTGTGGTGTCTGTGTGTGTATTTTTTTAATATGTATGTATATTAACTCATGATGAAAATGGGAAAGTTCTTACTCAAGAGGTACTGGTGCAGACGGAGAGGCAGGAACATTAACTTCTAAAGGTTTCTTTTCCTCCATGTTCAAGATAAACGTCTGTCTCTGAGGCTATAGAGTTTTCTTCATAAGCTTTCCGAGTGTTTCATTTGATATACATATAAAGCAATTGCTTTATCAGAATAAACAGACCACATGTACTGTGCTAAATGAACCTGAGTTTTTCTGACCCTTTGTGAATAATTCAAAGCTATTTACCTCTTTTTCTTGTTGTTTCTCTCAAGAAAATTTTTACTTTCATTCTGTCTCTTTCTATTTCTTTGATTCTATGGTTCCTTGGTTTTTTCTGTCCAGTGCTACACCTGAGTTCTGGCTGGAGGATGAGGATAGAAGAGGACCTGCTTGAGGCTAGCAGCAAATTAATATTTTTGTAATGTAAATTAGCATAGACAAGACTAAGACGAGATACCAAAATCACAAATACCAGTCAAGGATCAGCTATAGACAGAAAATCGTTTGAAATGTTTTTTCTATATGTATTTGTGTAGAACAGTAAATTCAAACATGTTTATAGAATCCATACAAAGTAATTTTTAAGCAAAATTCCAAGGCAAAATTATTGCTATTTGGTCAGTTCTTAAACTTCAACGTGGGCTTTCATATAACATGTTTTGACATGTCAAAGGCTGTTAAAATGCAAGTCAGCCTTTGTTCTCTGGCTCTCTAAGCACACTGAGCAGCGCTACCAGCCCACCCAGTACAGCGCTGGCGACGGCAAGTGGCCACGACTCAGGTCCCGTGTATGGTGTAATCACACAGGCACTAAAAGAGTCTGCGGGAATCACTGCTGGTGCCAAACCTGGTGTAAGCTAGAAGTCCCCTACCTGCTTTCCCAACTGTTACTCAAGTGGCCCTAATTCCAGAGGTCTAACGATTCATCTTGGTTTGTTTCATTCTCCATAGAGTAGCACTAACTGGGGAAAAAAAAATGTTACAATCAAAAAACCGAGGAAAAAGAATAAACAAGTGTCCCGGTTTGAAGAAAAACAGAACCAATTTTCTGTTCAGTAATTTTACTTTTCAGCTAAGCCTCTTCTAATTAACTGAACTCTCTGAAATTAATGGCATATTTTTAGGACTGTAGTCCGCTCCCAAAGTGATAAGACCTGATTGTTTATAATTTATGCCAAGGAATGGGAAGCAGAGAGGCTCCTGCTTATCCTTATTGCTGTAACACCCAAGGGCAGCCAACTTTGTTACTTGCCCCGTTGGAGGGTGGGAAGCGGAAAAGCGTAGAGGGGTCACACCTGCGGGGAGGAGGGGACAGGACAGGTGACCCCAAACTGACCAACAGGGTATTCCATCCCATCTGCCTCATGCTCAGTAGAAAAGCTGAGGGATCAAAGGATCAGCTCTCTTTCTTCAATGGCCTTTGATCCTAATTCATGGATTCCTGAATCCGGATCCAGAATCCAGTTCCGGTCCATCACTGAGTACAGTCTGGGTCTTTTCCCAGTGCCTTCTGGTGACGTGATTGTCATCCTGGGAGCTCAATACAGTTTTGTATATATTGGATATATTTCATTATTTTCTTTTTTATTATTAATATTTTCATTAAAATAGTTTAGTTTCTTTTTAAAATTCGTAAGTCCCTTTCTCTCTCTTCCACCTCTCCTTGGAGAGAGAGGTGGGGAGAGCATCCGTCATTTGTCTCAGTGGCCAGTCCGGCCCAAACCACATTAACAAGCAAGATGCCAATAGACAATGCTGTTAGGGAAGAAAAAAAGGGCTTTGGTTTGGGTAATGCAACGTGCTGGAGAAGGAATTTTTACCCTCGACTTGTGAGAAAGACAGGCAGAAGAGCCATAATGTCAGTGGTTGGAAGCAACACCCCTCCTTTCCCTTGTGCCTCCCTCAGCCCAGCTCATGACTGACAAGGGTGAGCGAAGTCCTCCCGAAAGAGCCCCCATATTGACGCTGAGGGTCCCGCTCCCTCCCCGTGGCAGGAGGCCTCTGAACTGGTTTTTCACAGTGACTGACAACTCCTTTCAGCAGTACAACTGAATTCATGTTCTGCAACATTTTTTTCCCTAAGGACATTCTTGCTTTTTGTTAATACTCTGTACGTATTTGATCTTCTCGCCTTCACAAGACAATCAAACATGGCTTGTCAGCAGTTTATTATCGAAAGAGAAACAGGAAGGGCAGAGAGGGGTTACATGCACTAGGAAAATATCGGGTTTAGATAAAAAATTATGAGGTCTGATCCTTTGACTGAGATAAGCTCAATATTTTAAAATCACGGCTTTCTGTAATCAAAGCAAACATGAAGCTGACTTGATAATCATGCAAACCATTCTTTTTCTTGAACCAGAAGCAAATTGTCATTTTGATGCTTTTCTGAATGCTGCGAGAATTGAACCAAAACAGATTTTTGGTTGCAAGCTAAACACTACAAATAAAAACAGACAACTCCCTAGCAGGGACTTATTTAGTATGAGCCTTATTTGCACTTGATAGGAGCTTCAAAGCAATGTCATGTCACAGCCTATTCCCCTCTCTCTCCTCCTTCCCACTTGACTCGGAGGCGTGTATAGCACAAACTTTCAGTCCAGCTACATGACATCAAGTTTCTTCACTCTGCACTACACCAGCGGGGAGAGGCTCTGTGGAGAGGTGGTGGAGTCTCCGTCCTTGGAGATGTTCAAAAGCCATTTGGACATGGTGACCATGCTTCTGCAGGGAGAGGAGTGGACTAGGTGGTCTCCAGAGATTCCTTCCAATCTGGACCAGTCTGTGATTCTGTCTCAAAGGGCTTATTGCTCCTGGAGATCAGATAAAAAAGATTTGCCTGTACAGGAATATTGGCCTGCGTAGAGAACTCTACGTGGGGATCAAGGGAGAAAAAGACAGAAATGCAGGCTGTACTTTACAACTGCAGAATTGATAATGGCCTCTCGCATATATTTCAATGTATATAATAGAAAGGACTTACCTGTCATTGCAACAGGAGGTTTGATTTTAGAATGATTTAGTCTGATCTTGATATATAACTCTAATAAAATCAGTGGAGATATGCAGCTCTGACAGTAATATGTAAAAAGTGGCTGACTGTCTCATTTTAAAATACTGATTCATATTAGTTTTACTTCATCAGTTTCACGGAGCTATTCTAGATTTATATCAATGCAAGCAAGATTAGAAACAAACTCTATATCTGCAACTTTTTTATATTTAAGAAAACTGTCATTCTCAGACTGATCCATTGCTGTTCAAAGCCTCCAAGTCCCATTATGTACTTATCCTGCTAAATGGCAGTGAATATATTTTTATGACTTTTAATGCTATAGCATTTAATAGAAATCTGACCCTCTTGCTTAGCCTTGTATGCTGTCTTCTCCCTGCACAACGAACATGCCATCACCTGTAATTGGTGTAAGTCCAGACCCTGGTAGTCCACTATGAAAGACTCAGTGATTTGCCTTTAACCATTGATGGACTTCAACTGCTTTCTCATACGGAGGCAAGGAGTCCTTCACTAATCCCTGTGACCTAAAACTACAGTCAGAGATAGCCATAAGACAGAAGCAGATAGTGCATTAATTCTTTCACCATGCTCTGTTCTTCTGTGGATAAGCAGAAATTTGGCTCTTGGCAACTGGAAAGCATGCCAAGGTTCAGTGCTTCAAAGGCAAAAGAATTTTTCTTAATGATTTTGAGTGGTATAAGTAACTTCTTCACTTCCATAAATTATATAAGAGTAAATCTAAAAGTGTTAATTTTCCTGAGCTCTGCCTGTGCTTAATGTGTAGCTTCACTGCCGCAGTTAGTTCATTAGAGCTTCTCAGAATACAAGTGGTCTGCTCTTTCAATTAGGTTACCAAATGTTTAAATAAACACAAGTGAAATGTTCCCTCTTTGTAGCTAAGATTAATTTTATCTGTAAGGAAATAACCAAATAATTCATAAATGCTGAAGCTTCTTCAAGACAAATATTTTCTAGCTAGTTTCTTCCTTTTACACAAAGGAGTAGAAAAGCAAACTTTCATCATGTATGTAATCCTTAGACACTTGAGTGGCCTTTGCATTTCTCTTCATGGCAAAAAATCAGATGGAGAGTAACAAAATAGTATTTTAGAATGAAATTAATCAGTTTAAAGTAATGATTGATGTAATACTGAACCTGTGCAATTTCTTTTTTTCAAGAACTTGAAACAGATTCAAAAGAAATTGTTTATTATATTGACTTAGCATACCTAATCTGTCTTCTTGCCAAAATCTATTGTACAGGGAAATTGGGGGGGGGCAGAAAAGGAGGATTTACAGAATTTGCCATATTATCATTTGAAAAATACTGACTCATATGCACGCTTGGGGGTGGATTTTTTGGCATAAGTGTTGACCCAGTGCTACAGGTTCGGCGCAGTCTTAAGTGGCTCAAAAGAATCACTGTAGCTCTGGAAGGGACAACATTCCTTCCCTCTTTGTGTGCTAAACCCCGCCGTACAGCTAACTTACAAGTGACTGGCTTACAAGCAATGCACGTATATGAAACCCAACAAAGTAATATATTGTATTAAGAAAATTGCATTTGTTTTGCAATATAAATGAATAACAAATCAAAATGTTCAAGATGACTAAACATTAAAATCAACAAATAAAATGTGCATAATTTGTATGAGACAATGTTCAGATGAAAATGATAATCTACTAAACAGAGATAATTCACTGAATTATTTTATTATTTGATTTGATTTTATATAATAAGAACCCAGACTACAGCCACAGATCCAAATTACTGATAACTAGCTTGAGTTGTTTCAGCTCACGCATGGACTGTCAATGTGTCTCTCAACTCATTTCACACTTGACCTCCTGGAGGGCAGTGGAGCTATATACAAATGTACGCTATTCTTTCTGGTCCCTGACTTTGTTAAAAAGGAAAAAATGCATCAGAAAATCTATATTGAATTAATACCCGAACAGAAAACCTTATCTCTGAAAGTCTTAAAAAAAAGAGAGAAAGGAAATAAATTCATGAATTGAAAGCTCTGCCTACATAAAGAGTTATAGTGCCTCTTAAGAGTAGCACTCTGATGCATTAATAGCTGAGGCAGGAGCTCAGTTTAACTATCGCTGCAGCTTAAGGTACACAATTACATTCTTCAGCGTCGACATTTTCACCTTGATAAGCATAATAATGCCATGCAGATGCAGACTAAAACCCATAATTTCAGCACTCTGCTTCTACTCACGTTGATTATAATAAGGTACGGCACTGAAGCATGCACGATCCTACATTTAATTGTCAGCATAGCCCTTCATTTAAACAAGAAGTTAGTTAACAGTATGCCTTCTACGGTGAATGTGGGAGGCATCTCAAATAGCTGTGGCTAAACAGAGGAACTTAAATGCGCCAGTAAAAACATGTGCGAAAAGCTGGTGATGGCTTAAATTCACCTCCAGTTTCTCTGTGGATGTCGATGCAAATTGAAAACAAAATATGACATGTTTATATTTGCAAGAAAGGGCCTGCTTTTTTCTTTCCTTTTCTTAAAAAAAAAAAAAAAAAAACTAGGAAAAGTTTCCCTGCAGTTAGATTTACAGTAAGCCAGATCATGACAGTGAAAGAGAGATTCTGGCATGTATAGCAAGAAGTGAAAAATACCTGAACATAATAAACGTACGTAAGCTTGAAAAGTGAATTTATAATATTAAAACTTAGCATAGGAAAATCACACAAGACAAGAATGTTGTATATTGGCTTTTGTTTACTAAGTCACTTCTGGGAAGAAGAGAGAAACAACATATAGCAAATAGAAAACTTGACTTAAACTAGGACAATAGTCGTACATGTACATATCTATATATATTTCATTCATACATGTATGTATATAAATCTATTGGTTGAAAAATATCCAGCTGGTAAAAAATGGATATCAACAATACAAAAATCCTGTCTGAAAGATACTATTTCTTGGATCTTTTAACCTATGCTGTATTGTTGCTTGATTCCTGAAGTAGTAGTAGTTTGAAAAAAAAAATCCCAAACCCAAAACTTGAAACAATCAGAAGAGCATCGTTTACACCACCACGTAATTCTCTCTTATGTTGCCATAATGCCTTGGTAATATATTGTGATCGCATGAAAAGGAGAGAAGACTCTCAAACATGCACCATTTTGAAAGGGAAGGTTCTTTGTCCTGGCTTATTAAATGACACGTTATGTTTTCTAGGCATAATTAACAATCAGACACTGCTTGTCACGTGCACTTTGTCAGATAACATATCCAAAGAGTTGCAGAAGTTCAGTGGCTCGTAGTTTTCTCACTCCAAATCGAGGAGTTACCTCGTGGTTGCCAGCGGAGAGCCGGCATGTGTCAAAGGCGGAGCTGAGAAGCTGGTGGGAGCGCTGGCGAGACGTCGGGTAGGTTCTGTGGCTGGCTCACTGTCAGACCATGTTTTGTCTTAAGTTAATGGCAGCCCCAAACTCAGCTCATCAGCATCTGGCTCTAGACGAACTGGGGTTTTTTGTTGGAAATCCCATGCAGTTGCCATTCTGTTCCCGGTCAGAAAGTAAAAAAATTGTAGACTTTCTGGGATATCCAGATTTTCTGACAAGATGCTTCTTCATTGGCGTAGCAGGAAAGCTATAAATTACTGTACTGGATTATATATAATATAAGCGTATGCAAAAGTAACCATGATAACTTAATTAGCCTATGAGCTTTTAATAAATACAGACTTCAAAGCAACTACTGCAGCAGATTTATGCACACTTTTTGCCTATTTATTTCCAACTCAGTCTCAAACCTAACTGGGTATAATACTTCAAGGTCAGATCGCTGCCTTGGATTGTGACAGATGCAATTCATAAACTTGCAATCAGTTGAAGTTTTGTTGAAAATGACTCTTTTTATCCTTTTATGTAAATGAAATAGGAACTCACCAGCTTCATTTAAATTTTGCAGACTAGCAAACCAGTAGGTAGACTTGGGAGGAAAGCCTTTGTAAGAGCTCATGAAATTGAGGAGTGGTGCAGAGGAAGACTGCACGGTATTGAGAGGCAGATGGACCATAGATGGGGCATCACAGAGATGAACGTTTTTCTCCCGTGTTCCTTGCTCACATTTCGTCAGAGGAGCCCAATCATTTCTCTTAGTCCTGTTAATTGTTAGTGCCACTGAAACTGGAAGAGGTGACACAGGCCACCACGCTTTTTCTTCAGCTACAACCCCTACTCCTGTTTTAGGAATGCTGTGCTGCTGGCCATAGGGAAAGAAGCAAACTTAATCAGCTTTTACGGAGATGCTACACTATGTAGCACTAGATGTTGTCAATAAAAGACATTTGCCATAGTAAGTGACTTGCAAGATCTTTCCTCTGATGAATGTGCTTCTTTGTAGGCCACAGTGCAGAGGTGGCTGCAGCATAAAGCAGCTGGATAGCAAAATCTTCTCCTAACGGATAATAATACTACGTTGATGGTAGGGCTTGCAATTAATTTAAAAAGTGCACTATAAATTAAGTGCTCATAGTTTTGAAGTGCTATTCAAATGTTGGGTGCTGTAAACTTCTTGAGCTTTAATTAACCACGACATTCATTTAAAAAAAGAAAACAAGAAACGGAAAATAATATTTCTTTCATGGGAGAAGACAGTTGAATGTGTTTAGATGAATCTTTTAATATCCGTCAACAAATGATTAGCAGATCTCAGAGGCAAAAATCATCTAATAGGCCCTTAGCATTTAGAAACAGTTGAGTGATTGGGAGGATACTCTTACATAAATATTGTCACATATTATCTTATCTTAACAGCAGAATTATATAGAACTTATATGACAAATTAAATTGAAGGCAACATGCATAACCATTTATTATTCAGAACACGAGGTGAAATGAGACAACAACTAATCCCCACAACAAACAGTTCTTTTTATACATTAATACTGATAAACTGAAGTAGTCAGGCTAAATTGTGCCTAGCCTTGACTATATAAGCCAAGTGGCACCTCCAAAGTTGTCCTGATATACCACAAGAGAGAGTTTCTTCAGTGATTTCATTACATCTACATTAATTTTGCAGCACGTTTTGTATTTCCATTATGCTCAGAATTATACAAAGGCGATGTTTACTACTTCATGCAAAGTTACCTCTCAAAACTAATGATAAAATTGATGTTGGAAGGGGAACACATATGACAACCTTCTCCTCAAAATCTTGCCAAGATTCCTTTGCAGGATGCTGTAAAATCAATATAACACCATTACCATAATGCAAGCATTTTCTGTGCATTCTTCCTGTGGCTGGTCGTCTCACTTTCCTGTTAGGATTGTATCCTCCTCCTCTGCTTCACTGCTGCCGTGACCACATTTTTCTGTGCTCTAATGCGGGTGAGATGAAACTGCCTTCTTCAAGTGCATACCTTCCTCTGTTGGCCCTAATGGAGCCTAAATAACTTGTCTGGGTTAGATCATCTAATGGAGGGGTTAACTCCAAGGTGACACGAGCCTTACAAATCATTATATAAAAAAAGGTCATCTAGCATCTGACTAGTATTGTGTCGTAGTTTCTCACACCTGCTAGTTTTTATTCAAGATCCTGAGGCTGCATTAGGTAATAAAATTCTAGTTTCTTTTATACCATTCTCGGGTTGGCTTCCTTTCTTCCCTTTCTACATAGAGATAGAGATTTTCATCTATAAATATACAAGCCCCATACAGAAAAATTATGTTCCTACAATACTTGGCGGCAAGGGAGGTGTTTTGGAAATACCACAATCATGAAACCGGTCCAAACTCTTGTTGTTTCAGGGTTTGCACTCACGAGCCTGAATTGACTTCTTTTTTTTTGAAATCTAGAATTAGTAGGTGAGATCCTGATGTTGTTTAGACATACAACTTATACAAGATCAGTCTGAATTGCAGAGCCATATATGGCATAGATTTATTAAATTTAGATGCGTTATTCCCAAATGGTTCCTTCATTGCTGTCTGTGTGCAGAAATTGGCCTAATTTTCTTCTTGCTGGTTCCCCAGTAACAGAAGAGTATCTTTATTGACACTGGCATAACACTAACATAATAACATCAGAACTAGGCTAACTGCTGCTTTTACAGTGTAAAGAAAACCAGATTGCACTTTTACTTGATTTTTAGAGAAAAAAAAAGTCAAATTCAGAATCTACCATTTCTTCTTTTTGTCCAAAGATTAATTCCATACATTATTAACTGTAAAGGCAGCGTCTCTGGATAACAGTTGATATTTGAGCTCATATGGGTTCTTGGAAGAAAAGGACCCATTTAGGACTGAGTCTTAATAGTGAATCAGAAAATGGGAATCATAGATATAATCTTTTAAACACAAAGCTATAAACTAACATTTAAGGTCAAATATAATTTGATTTGGATTTGCTTATATTATCCATAATAATCTTCAATTACATTAGGAGAATTAATCAAAAAATGTTTATATAAGTATGTATGAATATATAAATACATTTGCCTGTTTCTAGGTCTTTTATTTTTCCTCAGAATATATAACTTGTTTTTAAATAGCTTGTGTTTTTTCCACATAATTATTTTCACATTGCTGCAAAAAATCACTTAACTATGATCCATTATATTCTAATGTAAATATAAATTCATGTATATACACAGAACATACTGTAGATCTGATATTCGTATTTGCGGGGTAAAAAAATATCTACTACAAGTTCAAAATAAAGGTAACATTCATTATGGGGAAAAAAAAAATCACTTGCTAATTTTGTTTTCCCAAAAGTATCTGGTGAGAGGTACAATAGCATGCAAGCAATAGCATCTGTTTCTAAAATTTAGAAAACTTGACCTTATAACGGATTTTGGTTTGGGTAGAGAAAGTGAGAGATCATACTGTTTTTGAAAAAATGTGAGATTACAGAGAGTCCCAGTGGCAAAATTAAGGGATTGCTAATGAAATACAATATGCTGCCTGCCTTTTCCTCGGGTTCAGGTCTGTATGCTGGTGTTTAGGACTGGGAACAAAGCAGCAATATCAGTAATCAGTGGCACCAGTTACAAGTCACATTCTTGTATTATCTGTCCCTGGTTTTCCTTAATACATTTAATTTGCAAGTAAGGCTATCTGGAATGAAAGTAAGTCTGGTTTTGAGGATATGTGGTTAATGGCTATTTGCATACAGTAGGCTGACCTGAACTACTGCTGGCGTAAGTCCTGGTCCAAGCATCAGGCTGGGACTCCTTCCAACCAACATTTTTATGATGCTTCCTTAGTTTTTCAGGAGCTCAGCTGATCGTGGGAGAAGGTGCCATAAAGGCAACAGGAATACCGTAACTGCTAATATGATAGGGATATAGCTGCATATTTCACTCTCCCACTGCTGAACAGTTTGTGTAGATGTCGGATACAGAGGTTCAAGAGTTCTGGATTTTCTACTATAGCTAGCACTGGAAAACACAGTAAAAATGGGAAAGTTAGAAACATGCTGCTGCTGTTTTCAAAATAAATATTTTACTCAAAATGTATCTTAAATGTAAAATCCCACAACATGGAGTTCCTGAAAAATAATAACATTTCCTACTCAAAACATTGTAAAAAAAAAAAATCACAAACATCAAAACATTCTACACCGAAGGAAAACAGGTCAACTGCAATAGTGTTGCAATATGTAAGAAATTCAGTGAGGTATCTTAATCTCTTTTTTCATGGACTCGGTACTGTCTTAATCCAAAAAAAAATGTCTTGAAATGGATGTTCGTCATTGCCTCCCAAACCCCACCGGGCACTTGATATGCAGTTCGTAATTTTCTAGAGCAGAAGGGATAAAATCAAAACTGAAGTGAGTCACAAATCTTAATTGAATTTTTTTAATAGCGTAATTTTCAACAGCGATTATTTCATGCTTTCAAATTAATTTGAATATAGCTGAGTTTATGTTTCTACTTTAACCCTCTTTATATTCATTTTTGAGCACATTTGTGATATTGGTACAAGTATACCAAAGAAATGTGAGCATGGGTTTGGGGTTTTTTTTCCTTATTAGCTGTTTAATTGTTTGATTTCTGCATCTATCAATAAATGTGCCAAAGCTGCTATTATGCTAATTCAGAACACTGTTTTTTCTCTGGGTTATTTTGATAAGGAAGAAAATGTTAACCAACTGTTGTTGTAGGAGGAGGGAAAATAAAACAAAAACCCCCATATGAATATGAAATTATTTTTCTACTGACTGAATTGTGAGTAGTGTTTAATGGAGTCATAGATGTTTGTATCTACTTTCAGATGTGAGTGTGATGCAGAGTATTGCTGACAGAATGAACTTGTAGTACAAGTGCCTTGGGTCCATAGATAGTTGACAACACTCTTCCAGTCTTTATGACAGCATCTTTAGTAGTAGTTTTATACATCGCTAAAAAGATATTTCTGAAGAAAATTCAATTTGATCTTCTTTAAAAGTTTTCATATTGGCAGATAATAGAAGCACAGAGAACAATATTCATTTGACCAGAGAGAATTGCCACGTGTGTTACTGCATTTCAGCTAGTCTGTTAAACTTGCCATATGAGTACATGAAATGAAAAAAAAAAAAAGCCTATTTAAGGTAAGATTCAGCATATCTTAAAATAGATATCTAAAATCAGTCAGATGACCTGCACCCTAAAAAAGTCTTCATTGGCTATAAACTAACTTGAGGATGACAAGCTCAGCTGTAATGTCTGCAGCGTGGGCAGCTAAGCTTAGGTGAGATTAATTCATCCTCACGATACAAATTTTGCCCAGAAGTCTTTGGATGGCTTTGCTTTGAATGATCGCTTTTACTGAATGCGGAGACCTGAAAGCATGATTGCCCATAAAATGGGTGCATACGCAATTATGTATTACGCTAAAACACACCGCAATGGGTTGGGGTGAGCATGATACCAGGATGTTTTAATGTGCTCCCCCCAGGCCAGCAGCCACCTTCCCAGGAACGTAGCAAACCTCAGCCTTGGTGAGCAGCCACCTCGCTCCCCTCCACTGCTTTCCTTAGCGTAATGTTCCTCGTTGTGTCTGTGCCTTTTTTCTCCCAACCTTTGATGATTTCATATCTCTGTTTTAAACTGTGACTAACTATAATCAAATCAGAAACTCGTCTCCATGTTCTTTCCCTCCAATGTACTTACGTTAAAACTACAGCACGTGCAGCTGACTTTGGGACAGAAAAAGGAAGATTCTGTAAAGTGTCTGTATTTCAACATTTGTTTTACCTTGAGAAATGCGTTTTGTCTAATCAATTCTTCTATACACACCTCAGAATTCAGAGTTTTCCTGTTTCTCTTTTAACTTCTTCAAACATTGCCGCTGTCTCAGTCTTAGTAGATCTGCATAGGAATGAAATAGTGACTGTTTAGTTATTTCCCATATAACATTAATTTTGGATATTCTAGACCTTGGCCTGTTGTAATATATCTGAGCCCTTTGACCTAGTTTCCTGTTTATTGCAGCTTAATTATTACACTGCTCACTAACCAGACGGTTAACACGGTTTCAATTCATTTTTCAGATATTAAGATTGCTTGCAACAGAATTAAGTTAAAATTAAATTGTAGTAACTCAATTTTTGCTTCCAGTCATTTGGGAGGGGTTTTTTTGATATTTCATTAAGAATTAAATTATGTTTATTTGTTCAAAACATCCCACTGGCCTTTAATATCTTGAAAGATATTAATAATTTAATATCTTACCCTCACCTCCAGAGAATGAGTGAATTTCTCCCACTATTCTGTAAACCCTGGAAGATACGACCACTTTCTTCTGCCCATTTTTCTCTCAATTCCAGTCAAGGAAGCTGAATTTTGGTTTTGGAGAAGGGACTTGTACTAAATTACTATCACAGAAATGCAATGTGCACAGTAGTAACTGACAAATCTTGGAAAAATTTGGATAAATCAGATAGTCAAGCTTTGCCTCATTTGTTTCTCTTTTAATGAACCCAATTCTTAGATATTTCAAATCTCCAGGTCGAAGGCTTTTGGCCTCTGCTTCACTTTATTAGTTATTTATGAAATTTGGACAAAGTTAGACGTTCAGACTTTAAAACAAGTTGAGGTTAAGACTGATACAGTCCTTGTCATTCAGTTGTTGTTTGCTTTTGTGGTGTTGTGGTGTTGTGGGTTTTGGGGGGTTTTTGTTTGTTTGTTTGGTTGGTTGGTTTTTTGTTGGTGGGGTTTTTTGGTCAAATGGCACAATTTGTCAGATATTACTCAGAGATTGAGAAAGAAAGATGTTCAGGAACATATAATTTGTGTATCCAGTCCTTTCTATTTTTTAGAATTATTTTATTTAACACTTATAATCTGTTTATAGTCAGAGCTATGAAAGCATTTTTATTTCCTTTCAATAGGCGTTCTTGATTTTCCTTTCTTTTGTTACATTTTTGTCCTCTTGACTTTATGGCCTCAGTGCCTTGCCTTGCCTCCATCTCCTTGTCTGTTTTTTCTTTCAATTAGCTACATTTCTCCCATGGCCTTGTGGAAAGCACTCTTTATCCTACACTAAGATTTGCTTTTTAGCCTTTCGACATAAACATTCGCTTTAGTTTGCACAAAGGCATCCTCACTTACTCTTATTTTTTCATACTAACAAATATTTAAATGATCACCATCCATTTAGGCAGACACTCAGACGCTTGCTACCATCCTCACGTATTCACTGGGAGAGCAAAATGTTTCCTTATTTTCCCACTCGAGAACAGAAAAGGGTTGCTAAGTCAGTCCCTATCCTGGGACAGAGGTACCCACTAGGGCTCCCCGCACCCGAGTTGCTGTCGGATGCTCGGGGCAGAAATGCCAGTTTAGGACCAGTCTGACTTCTTGCTTCTCCTGGAGGTCACCACGAAGCCCATCCATCCCAGCCAAGTCAGCCAGGCCAGTTTAGTGTGACACATATTCTTACTGCCAGGTTTTCTCTTAGGAAACTGGTGGCATATGAGTATGAATTTGTTTCTCCAGTTGTGTTGTTGGAAGATCAATAAATTATAGTAGAGGTACTGGCAGCCAGGAGTCAGTAACATCTTAAACTGGCATAGCTGTTTCTTCTATAGTGTAATAAAACTTTGATGAGGAAGAATTCCAGACGTAAATTTACCATGGCCTATTCAAGATAACGGAGAAAAACAGAGCTTTTTTAAAATACATCAGTTCAAAAGGTAGGCACATTTTATTTTGGTAAGAATTGAAAAAGAGCTGGCACCATCCTCTTCTTTTTTTGCATTACTATGCCTATACTTAAATAACAGTTTGATTGATTGTTTGCCTATTAATCCTGACCTCCAAGGTAACTACAAAAAGGTCCTTCAGAAACCAAAAGTTCTGCTACATCAGACACATTTAAAACACAAGAAAATGCATAGATGCACCCGTTTTCTAATACAGCTTTTTGGATTTAAAACAATTATTCACCAAAGGAGAAATATTTACATGCACTACAGAGAAAAAGGTTATAAACAGTTTGATTTAGCAAAGCTGAAATAATGTATAGCATGACATATATGTGATCAACATTTGTTGTACAAGGCATAAAGTAAAAACTCACTAAAAACATAAGGCTATATGCAACTGCTTCTTTTCCTGTATGTTGTCCCATATTTTTTCCAGGACCAGCCAGCACGCTCCCACCACCGTCCCCTGCCTCTTCCTTCTTTTCCCTGCTGCCCGCCCTCCCTCTCTCCCTCCACCTACCCCCTTATCTCACTTTTCTCCTGACATATGTATTAACACCCGCAAGGAATTTTCGCTTTAGATTTGCTAACGAGCACTTACCAGCTCTCTCTGAGCAGGAGAAGCAGTGCCGTCATTCACTGTCCTGTTGGATAGGAGAACTGCAGGGAGTTTAAGAGAACAAACCAAAGACACCAAGTCACAGTACCTGTTGTAACTGGAGGCGATTCTGGCTAGCTATGATTTGGCTTGCTAAGCAGAAGGTGGGGGCCAGCTTGCTTGTTGCAGGTACACCGGGTTGCCGTACACCAGCTGGAAGAATCCCTAAGAAAGTAAATAATTGTGTCTGTAAGGTTATTTCAGAACTTTAAACGCTAAGATTTCAAATCTCTCTTGTGAGCGCAGATGGAAACAATGCTGTCACTGCAAAGGTTGCCATTAGAAACAGATTGAGCCCGATAATCAGAGTGGACTACTAATGGCTACAAGTACACTTTGCCTAACCAGTACTGGCAGGATGCTTTCCTTACAGTGATAAATGTACAAGCTGTGACTTGCATTTCATTTTCAACCTTGGCAGGCTAAAATAGTCTGTTAATGAATGAAGACATCTTTAAGCATGCAGTTGTATGCCAACAGCAGTTGGTAATCCTCCATATCCATCTTATTTCATTCCATTTACAATTCCACTTGTAATCAAGCAACGAATGAACTACTGATGCTTGGCCAGCAATACCCACGTGACCTTAGAAAGTGTTTGAAATCTGCAAAAAAGCAAAATATGCTTGTCACTAGTAGTGCTTACATTTTCACTTCAGCGTGCAGACAAGCAGTGCATTTGAAAGTCATTCTGAAAATAAAATGCAGCAAACTCAATCAAAACTTTTATTATTAAACATGACATACAAAAAAAAGCCTTTTCGAAATGGCTATTGAGTAACATTCAGCGTAAGATGTTTCTGATATAGCATATAACAGAGTACATAAAAAACAATAACATAATTTCAGTAAAAGCCAGAGATTTATTTTATCATAATATTGCCACTGAAGAGGCTGAATTACACAGAAAGCTGGAAACCTTTGGTTGCATAATTCTCGATATTGAAGATAAAACTGCTTTTCTTATTTTGTCTTAAGGAGAAAGCAAATAAAGATATACTAAATTTCGGTACTCAGTCACCCTCTGCATAATATACTTTCTCTTTTCCTTAGGCATGTATTATCACTATGGGCAAAAATAAAAGTATTTCCCCATTCCTTCTTTTGCCTTGATGGAACTGAGCTGCTGCCAGCCATTAAAGTCAGCTGTTTTCTGACCAGAGGAGTAGTAAGTACTGCTGCTTCTCATCTTACATCACAACTCAATTTCAATACCTTTCTTATAATTTCTTTATTATTTCTCCCTTTTTTATGATTCAATCAATTAAATACGAACAGTAAAGAATTATTGTTTCTCTAGCTCTTTATGATCTCTTTTGCAACTTCGACAACCCTACTGTGACCAAAGAACCATCTTAAGTGATATTGCAGAGTTCACCTTGCCTTTGCATTACAGTACTTAGTTTAAGCGAAATACCTGAAGCACGTAAAAAATATTACAGAAAAAGCTTGTAGCACATGAAGAGATGTCTTTCAACACATGTCTGATAACTAGCAATGAGAAAACCTCCCCACCTCTTCAAACGTCAATGAAAGAGAAGACTTGTGGCAAAAGTCAATACTGCAGGGATCTGGTATACTTGCATTGCAAATATGTCGTTTGGAGGTAGATTTTAATCTTTGTGATAAAAACACAATCTATGCTAGGAATTTTTAAAACATCTTTACCACAACAAACCACTTAGAGGACACGTAAGTCATGTACATTCTGCGAGTTTGAAATTTTGTCTACAGTTTATCTGATGTTTGTTGGGGTATAATGCCATATTTATCACCTTCAAGATGAGCAATGTGTAAGTGGGTATGATCAAGTGTTTACTTAAACTGTCAGATAAAATAATTAAGCCCACAGTGAAAAAAAGAAGTCTACCAAACTGTTCACTAAATTACTCAATATATCTCTGACTAACTTTTATTGCACTTCTCATAAATAACATTACTTTAACTGCAACATCTTCTAAGTATTAACAAGTAACTAATTACTGTGTAATACCTAGAGCCAAAGATATTCTATATTCAAAAAACTTTTTAGCATTCCTGGCGTAATCATACAAAAAGATTTCATTGTTCTTAATTTCCTAGGCTAAGTAACTAAAAATAAATTAATATAAATTAGTGTGTTGTCCATCTCTTATCAACACTGTCTTCAGATATCTCGGGGCGGGGGGACATATTTGGATATGAAATGTGGAGCAAAAGCAGCATCTGAGATTGCTCCCCTGTTTGGAGGTGGAGGCGTGCAGCACAGATGAGACTCGCCAGATCCCACTCTGACCTCTGCTGCTCGGCTTCTAGCTGCTGGGAGCAGCAGAGTGACACTAATGCAGGCTCCAGAGCTTCAGCGTTTGGTAATTTCACTTTGCTGCTCCATTTCCCTCCTCCACCCACCCAGCTACTCCGCTCCCAGCCAGCCGCCGCAGCCGTAAAAGGAACAAGACCTCTGAAGTGCTATCCCCACGGCGCTGCCAGAGATGACCTTACCGTCACACTTCGATGCACCATTTGAAGCATCTGGAGGTAGGGGAGAGGTGAAAAAGCCTCAGGCGTAGACACAACAGGTAGGAGGGTGATATACATCCTGCAAGCCACTTGATGAAAATCAGCAAAAGCACGGGTAACTGAGCTAAAAATAAAAATTATGGATAAACCAGAACTATGATTTATGCAAACCCCAACTGAACTATTTTTAAAGGTTAGAGCCAGTTCAGAAAAGAGCTGTTAGTCCCTACATCTGTCCTTTGTTCATCAGCTTCAGCAAATCTGAACAGATTTCATACTTGCTAGATGCTTGTTTCTCCCCTCTGCAGTCTCACAGCAAGGGTCAGTTTTTACCCGACTTCTTTCTCTTCCCAATTGTCTTTCAGATAACAATTACACAGAATCAATAAAAAGATCACTAGCTTTATTTCCCCCCCTTCTTTCTCACTTACCAGCAAAATTTGTAAATTTTCCAAAAACATACTTTAATATTTTCTATAGATGGATAGAGACCATTATGGATGAAGGTACCGCTTCATCCATCAGATAACTAAGACAATTAGGATCTTCATAACTTAATCTTCCCTGGACAATATTCCCGATCAGTCCTCGTAATGGAAAATTTTGCCATAATTGGGAGTTTTGGCTTGATAAAGCAGTGGTTTTGTATCCAGCTGAAGCATAATGTTCACTGCCAAAGCGAGGAGCTCCCGTAGCACTACTCCAAGCTGTAGGCAATGCCATTAGCTGTTGATTTGTTCAGAATTGGTTTTTGTAAAAATGAATGAGACAGAAAAGAAGGATTTTTTTTTTTTCTCGTTATGTCCAGATTCTTTCCTGTTTCTGTAAGCCAGGTGCGAGACCTAGTAAATCCATTGATCTCACTGCTGAGAAGACACATTCTGCTGCTTTCAACGACCCTTAAAATTTTGATCCAGATTCCTGGGTATACTGAGGAGGTACTGGTGGGGAGAGAGAGAAGGACAGAGGGGGAAGGAGAGAGGAGAGAGGGAGAACTCACTAGGAGCTAAAAAAATAATTAATTTGAATCAATAGAAATAATAATAACAATGAAATTTTGGAAAATATATCAGTTTAAGTGGATTCTAAGGAAAGGTATATACCTCTAAATTTTTTGGTGCACGGCTCTGACTGTGGCTGTATAAATACATTTTTGTTGTATAAAAGAGAAAGTTTGGAATTTGTTATTATATAGCTTCTGCAACTTACTGATAAAAAGCTGTCCATCAAAAGGGTTGATGACGCAGACGTATCATCTCACTGATGAGCTATTAACAACACAGATTGATTACATGAAGAATGTAGAAAGGTAGCTTATCTTTGTGCTGTAGAATTTTATATCACTGAAAAAGCAAGGGGGGGGTGTTGAAAAAGACTTTTGTCTTAAACCACCTTGAAACAAGCTTGAAATCCACCATTCAGCCCAGGGTTTTCTTTATGGACTTGCAGTGTTGACCTCAGTTGTATCAGTTAATATCTTTGAACCTTTCTTCCTCTAACAAAAAGAAGAGGATAATGAAATCCTTTTAACGTAAATTTTAAGGACTTTTTAAAAGATTTAAACTGTTAGATATATAAAACTGGTGTTAATAGCTACCTACACTATGTTAGATATTGATAGCCAAAACTTTCCTACAGTTCAAATAGTTGAGGTCTGAGGTGAATTACTCAAGGAGGCTGTGGAATTTCTATCAATCACGAGCGGTTTCAAAGAACAGATTAGACAAACATCTGTCCACACGGAGGCAGGTATGGCTGATCCTACTTTTTGGCAGGAGAGTAGAGTAGATTATTTCCCAAGCTCTATTCCATTTTTTTGATTCTGAAGTGTTGCTTTTGTGGCCTTTGTCCTAGGAGTGTAGCATTAATACATAGCCATGAAACCTCAACTAATCTATCAGTTAAGAATGAGGTTTTCACATTGAATTATTGTCTTGATTTTCCTTTCTGAAAATTTACTAGCACTTTTGATATATGCTGTACTTGCACAATTTAAAATCAAATTTGGGAGGGTTTATCAAGTAAATATAAGAAGTGAAAGTGCCAAAGTGAAATCAAGATCCTCCCTTCCATTTTCCTTTCTTCCCCACATATTTTCTACGACATCTTTGTAGCAGAGATATAGTAGAAATGCCCTTTAAAATGCAAATAACTTTGACAACAAAAGCTTCGCATCATTGCTTAAGTTTAGGTTGAAAAACGACAAAACCCAGAAATTGTACAGGGTATTCACGAGGAAAAGCGGTTTTAGTTAGAGTCCGGGAATTCTCAGTTATCATAAAGAAAGCATTCAGCATCGATTTACAAAAAATAATTGTTTATTTACTTCATTAACAACTGCCATAATTTGGAGCTGCTTGAATGTTTTCTCAGATAAATCTACCATTTGGAGATCTTATTGTGAATGGGTTCCCAAAATGTATTTGCTCACTGAATGATAAAAGTATGTTTAGGAGGAACATAGTCACAATGCGAGAATTAACCTCACACTGACAGAATTTTCATTTAACAAAAAATTTATCATCATTTCTATTTTATCTTTCACTTGGTACATGAACATGAAAAGAGGAAACCTGCCAAGTGTTCAAATATTTAACAAAGAAAAGTGATAGAACACCCAAGTTATCTATCAAGGTCTGATGATTTTCAGAAGTAGAAGGTAATAGCTAGGTTAGAAGAAAGTGGAAAGTTATTGAGAAACACTTTGTGATTTCTATTTTCCATGAATCTTGGATGCGTAAGCATTTCAGACATAGATCCCATTTTCTTAATTACATTAAAAGAAGCTAGTATTGAAGCTATACCTGATACCAAGTATAATCTTTGGGTTCTCACAGTACTTATGTCCAGTCAAGCATACATTTTAAGAGAATTCACTCACTCCTGAAACTTCCTTTTTGACAATGTCTATCAGGGCAGGATACTATTGAGAAAGGCAGGCATCTAGGGCACTCCCTTTGGTTTACCTGAGGACCATGATATCTGTAGGTGTTTGCTCCAGTAAGGGTTCACACATGCTTAAAACTTAGACAAAACAACTGTTTTCTGGTGCATAGCTACCTAGTCAAGTCTCCGTCCTTGCTTTGGCTTGGAGGTTTGTTACACATTGTGGGAAAAGAATTAAATCTCTAACAGTAGGATTCACAAAAATTCAGTGCACTTGCTTAAGGGAACAATTAGAAATTGTGATGGTGGAAAACTGTGCCTCAAACATGGACCCCGTCAGAGGCAGACCCCTCCCCCTAGTTAGGATTCACAGGGCGACTGCCTGTTGCAGCAAAAGCAAGGTGACTTAACTTATCTGGACTATTTTTACGCACACACAGGGTGACCCATTTAGAACTAGGCAGCTTTCTAGTTAATTTAATTCCATGCCTATGCCCTGAGCTCGAGTGTAAGAGACCTGGGCTCACTCTCTTCTCTGCTTGAGAAGATCTGAATTCTTACCTTCCAGGAGAATATCCCATAAGATATTCATGAGGGAGGAAAATATTTTCCCCCTCCCATTTCAGCCTGAAAGCTGTTCCACTTTGCAATAACTAATTAAATATTCAGTGCACCATAAAAAGACTAAACTTGAGAGCAATTCCTTAGCCTAGGGCTATGGGTACCCCCCTTAAGATGAAGAGCCACGAACCCAGTTCTTGCTCTACTGAAAACCTTGACACAGTAATCAGGGAAACAAGAACTAAAACATTTGCTCTCATGAGAGTGAACTACTCTACACAAAGCAAATAAAATAGGACACATCCTACTTCCCTAGCCAGTACAGTGGTTATTTTAGAGATATGCATGTGTTGAATCTCTCCATGCAAAACTAAGAATTGACAGTGGGACTCTGGTGAGTAGATGGAATAACCATAGAGCAGTGCCACTGCTGGCTTTGTATCAAAGCCAGTCTGCTCAAGGTACTCTGAGACTGAATAACAGTTGGAGACATACAAGCGGGAAAAGCGATAGTCCTTACTGTGAAGACCAAGGCACTTCTGCCTGAATGCAGCATATTTACCCATTTACCTAGAAAAATGGGCATGCAGTGTAAAGATGGTTATATCATTTAGGAATTGAATTATTTTACTATTTAAATAAATTATTTAGGGGGTCAGAAGTTGCAAACCTTAAGGGCTATTTTTTGCTCAGAGCAAAGTAACATAAAAATGTTTAATTCTTTTATTCTATAGCATTAATAACTTTGTGATAATAATTAACGTAGAAATATGCCTATCCTCATAAGCCTGAAAGGATAAAAGTGGTTTGTTAATTGGTTAACTATACTAATGATTAATAATAAATAAAGGTAATCATATTTCTTTCCTAGGGATAGCATAACTGTCCTTTTAGCAGTTTATAATGAACCTCTGGGTTACTTGTTCTAATTAGTGGGTTGAGACACTCTTATTAAACATGTACTAAATAAAAACAAACTTTATTATAAGGCAATATATACTTTATATGGCATATACCATGAGAAACATTTCCAACAGCAGAATACAGAAAACAGACTATTCTCTCAGTGGTACTTCAAAATCTAATTGACTGGGAAAACCACAGAATTTTATAGCATTGTAGCCATTTGTACCCAGAAGCTATTCTTCCTTGCTCCTGTGGTCACTAGTACATTTTGAAACTAAAAGAGCTTAACAAATCATGGATGACCAGGGAAGCTGTACAGCATTACATGTATAGTACTGAACTTTCATTGTTGTAAGTAAAAGTCTGTGGCCAAATCTTAAAAGACAAGAATATTTTTTTTTGACACCCAAAGGAAGTCATAAGAGCAACCGAGAGTTCCCCAGCTGTATGGGATCCTACTAAAGAAATACCTTTTCGCTGGTATGTTTTGGCACCAAGACATTGTTGGCATGGGCCATGCCTAACTTGCTTGTGTGTTACAGATCAGTTTTGTCATTTGCATTTAACATTTGCAATGTTAAGTTGTTAGTCTGTTATTAGGATGAATATGACTCTACTCTTCATATTACAATAGTTGAACATGATGTCCAAGTTGATGGACACGTATGTCACCTTGACTGCAGCCTCCCACAGTGAAATGAAGGAGCCATATAGGAGGAATAAGAGACACCAAAAAAAGGAAAGAGGGGGAAAGAAAAGAGAAGCCTTTATTTAGGCATTAGTTTCTAGATAAAATGTTGAAAAATGCAAAAGAGCCTGTGGCAAGAGGAAATCACACATAAATTCAAGGATAAGAGGTTGGTCTTTCTAGTGGGTGGATTCTTCTGAGCTCCCTTTATCTATTACTCATGATTTGGGGGATTTATCTATATGACAGTAAACACATCATTTAGTGGTTTTGTGGCTAGATTTTAAGTGACTGACTACATGACAATTGGATTTTTTTGGGGGCTAGGCAAAAAAACTGTAAGAGCTTATCCAGGAGAAGAAGGGAATGACTAACTACTTCATCAGCTACTTTACAACTGTAGCAGAAGAAGTGGTTTCAAAGTATTCTCATTCTCAGCTTTGGTACATTATTCAGTTTTGCCAAGTGGTTTTATAAGTGTGTCTTGCTCTTACCCCTGATTTCTGCCTTTTATAAAGGTTGCTTGTGAGTGGAAAAGCATTGACTTCTCTTGAGTGCTCCACTGGAACAAGTTTCTCAGATCTAAGGAAAAGAGGGCAGTTTAAGTTTCGTATTCTTCTCTACAGAGTTAAGGGAAAGCTATTGTAGAAGGGACCTTACAATTTCAACTTTTAGACATTGTAATTTTCAATCTTAATTAGTTTCTATAAACAAGGGTGTATTAAATTCATGCCCTTAGTTCTGTGTATGTATGATGCTAAATTATAAGTTCTAAATCTTTTTCTTTCTGATAGAAATTAATTTTAGTTTTCAACTGAAAATTAGTTTTGTCACACTTATGTTTGATTAACTGATTTATCGTTCACTGTTAATGCTGTAATGTGACACATGACATTGTTTAATGTGGCTTGATCATGTAAGACTTCTTTGTGAAGGTGCTGAACATAATCCTAATTCAACAAAATATCTGACCATGGAAACAAAAACGCTTTTAAATAAGTACTTAAGTACTTATTTTGAAGGCTACTTAAAGCCAGAAAACATGGAAACACACCCTCTCCCCAACAAAAACACTAGTATCTGCTTGTTTTAATAGAAATCATACCTAAAAATATATTTTAAACTGAAATGAATGCTCAGGAATTTCAGGAGTTAAACTCTACTAATTCTTTTTTTTTTCATAAACTTTTTTTCATATGTTGCCATGTTTTACTCTTTGTTTCTCCAGAAACCTGTTACCTGGAAGTAGCAGTGTTGAAGCCAACGCTGGAGTGGTACAAGATCGAAACACAGATCTTGTGGAGATTTGAGGAGGATGCAGGGCTTCTAATTTATAAAATAGCTTTCTAAATTGTCTTTAAAGGATATATATCAACTTGTTCAAATGAACAGGTTTTAAATATGAAAGTGTCATTTTGCCCCCCTGGCCCCACATATTTCTCACAGGGTTGACTAATGAGTTATGAGTGATTTAGAGTTTACTTGATAAAAAATCAACCTTAAAAGAGAAAGAATAAGTTGTTCCTAAATAAGAACTGTAGCTAATTAAATATACATAATTTCATTCTTTCATTTTCTTTGGCAAAGCTTCGCAAGACTTAATATTACTTTAATCAGTATATTCAAAATGAAGCAATAAAAATTGAAATTAGGTTTGAAAAATGGAAATTAAGCAAACACTTGCAAAGAATTCTGTTCTTTTGTCAGAATGCCAAAGCAAAATTATGAGTCAACTTTATGAAATTTATTAGAGAATTAGTACATTTACATGAAAGAGAAAATATGAATTTTTTCTGTTTTAATTATATGCCCAATTTGGTGCTATTACAGTAGTTTTTCTTGATTAAAATGTTTAATGGGAACACTACACAGAAATATCTGGCATATTGACAGTTTGAAGAGTTGAATGAGCCAGCTATTGAGGCCACTAAAGAGCACTCTCATCTTAATCCTGAACACTTTGTTCTTTCTAATGGAAATGTATGTGAAACAGCTGCCTGTAAAAAAATACCACTGAAGGTAATTTTATCATTCACTGAATCACACAACAAACTCTAATATATAGTAAGGATTCATTTAGGACACTCATGCAACCATGCAGGGATCTGTGAGAAAAACCATTTAATTTGTGGGGCTTTTTCTTCAGCTATTTTTAAATCTATTGATAGCAATAAGGTTGGGTTTTTTCATTGATTTTAGCAATATTTGTCTTTGATCTTAGCACCCTAGATTTTCATAAGTGAGCAAAGTTAACAATATTGCATAGCAAAATTGTTGTTGAAATGCACATAGTTTGCCAAATGGTAAATCTTAATAGTGTGAACGTCTTAAACATCTAAATCTTCTGAAAAATGAATGTCAAATATCCCCGTTAGGCTTTCATGCAAGTAAAACTTTCCCTTAGCTTCTCAGAAAAAATTATCTTTTCTTTAAATCCATGACCTTTTTGACTGTTAAGCAGAAGTCTGCACGCTATTCAGCAATTGCCCTCCTTAGCTTAAGTGCTCGTAAGAAGCCTTCGGAGGCGTTCTCTGAGAGTATTAATATTAGGTGCGGCTCCTACCCAGGCATTGCTCTATGCCTGGTGCCAAAACACTACAACTGGAAGCAATGTTTTCCATATTAAACATGGCACTCTGTAGGAAAGCTACAAGAAACCTTGGCCTTATTTCAGGTGTCAGAAGATCTAAAAAAACATGATGGGACAACAACAGCACATTTTGAGTTCTGTAGGGCAAAGTCTGGTTAAACGGTCACTTGCTTTGCTGCTACTATCCCAACACAGTGAATTAAGGAGAGGAACATTCACACTGGGACAAACTGGACTAATAAGGAACTGGAGTACATAAGAGGAGATGATAAAAGGCCTCAGTTTACTTTGATGGAAGAGTTACATCTTACTACAAAGATTATTTTTTTCCTTTCCTTTTTTTTCCCCTTCAAAAGCAAAGCTAAAACAGCCCGTATATCCTGCAGGATTCAGCTGCTATGGAGATCTGTAAAAATTCATGCACAATTGGTGCATGATCACAAGTAATCTCATTAAGAAGTGGCTAGACAGGGGTACTGACCTCAGCTTAAATTCAGAAACCCAAAACCCAGCAGAGATGCAACTGAGCAGCACTTCACACCTATTCTTCATGTATTTTAATCACAGATAAACAGCATTTGCCAAACATCCTGGGATTCAGTTCCCCCAAGGAATAGTGAAGAATCCTATTTGGATGCTAAAACTGTGGGACAATAACAAAGACAGTAAAGGAAAGGAAAGCATTCCGAGACAGAGAACTACAGGACACTCCTTGCTGGGGCATGAACGATAAGGTTTTGTCAGCCTTAACGCTCGCAAACCTACTTAGAGGACCAACTCCAAAGCACAGGTCTTCTCCTGATAGGTGTCCTCTCTGTGACTCCCTGTTGCCTTACAAGAAAAGTTATCAGACCCATCAGGTAAAGTAAACTTGGAGGATGTATGCGTATTGTATTCTCACTCACTATAATTTCTTTCTTTCTTTCCCTGTTCATTAATTTTGCATATATAAACGCGAACTGATTTTTGTCCAATACACTGACATACAGAGGCCCATCTAATAATCTGTTCTGTTTCGCTCTTCTGAAGTCTATATCATTATCACTTTTCTTCACATTATCCTTTTTTCAAATAATTTTCTCAGCAGCAGTTTTTATCTTTTCTCTTCCCAGATCCACTTCAGTCCTTTCTCTTTATCTGTACGGGTATTTTCAACATTTCTCAGCAAACTATCCACTCCAAAATAGTAATATGCTGCTCCTGCCCTTCCACAGATGTTAAGGACGACTGGACTGAGCGACGATTCCTGCAGCTCTCTGCTAGCTACAGTACTTTTTGATCATTACCCTTTACTTGTCATTGCCTGATGGCAGAGTTCTCATCCAAGATAATTTTTGAATTATGTTTTCACTTAAGAAATGCTGCATCAAGTGGCTTATCAAAGATCATGTGCATTGTGCGCAGCTCGTATGCCTTGCCAACTAATGTTTAATTCTGTTCGAAAAGAGAAGTGCCCGCCACACGCAGGCACCGCATACCCGCAGGCGTATTTATCCCACCTGCACTCCCACCCAGATGGAGCGCTGCTGTACTGGGATCAGGGAGCTTGGTGCCGGTGGTTGGCGCTGTAATGTGGAGCAGCAGTGAAGTAGAACAGAGCTGATGTGAAAAAAAAAAAAAAAGAAAAGAAAAAAACCCGGTCCGTTCAGATACTTTAGGCCTACTCCAGTGCTTTGACCCAAATAACCTGATCTGCAAATAGCAAATAACTTCTCCTGTGTTCTAAATCAAAAGGGAAAAATAAGCTATTTGGGTCAAAGCATGCAAAAAAAAAAAAGACCTACCCAAATGACTAGTCTCTCCCTGACACTGGGGTGTGCATATCTTGTGGATCTTTTTAATTTGCAATTTTCCCATGGCTCCAGACAGATGTGTCAAACAGAGCTGAACATTAAAAACATTACCTAAAGCCACAATGATTTTTAATATCTTCTATTAATATAGTTATTTGAAATACAACATTCTGTAAAACTAGCATGGTCTTCCTAAAGGGTCTAAAGCACGTGGATGAAGGATTAATAATAAACCCCTCAGCTTTATCTTGTGATTTCCACCCCATAGATTACTTCGGTGTTCACTTAGTATAATGACATTGTCTCTTTCCAAAATGATCAGAAACATCCTGACTTCTCTCCAAATCCAGCTTCTGTTCATTCTGGTGCATTACTCATCACCCCCAAAGGATTTTTTGAGGCTGTGCACAAGGGATGGTATTCAGAACGAAGAGCTTACAAGCATATTGCTGCAGTAGAATACAATCGTTTATAAATTTCCTATTCATTAAGTTCTACATTCCCAAGAAACTTTAATACTAAATTTACACTCAGTTCCAAGGACCCAGCTGGATCTGTATCATAACTTACAATGGCACAGTGAGGAAATACCCCATTACTATAAAGAATGAATTAAAGGTGCAAAACTTCCTCAGAAACAACCAAAACTGAAAGCAGTCACCAATTATGTTTTCTTTGTATTTTTGGCCAACTTGGGAGCCATTTGCAGGAGAAAATGAATACGACTGGTTATATCCAATGATGGAAATAATCTTTGAAAAGTTCCTGTTTTATACTAATTCTGCTTTGTACAAGTCATTTGGGAGTATTGTAGAGGTTGTATAATTTCAGCATATGCAAATGTGATATAGCAAAAGGAATACATACTTTAAAACAGTTGTTTGAATCTTATTTGTTTCCATATTATAATTCAGGGTGTTCACAGAGATAAATGACAGAAAGAAGGATCCTTGCACATCCCAGAAACTGCTTTTATATAGTCTCCTATTCTGTTCAGGAGGAGGCACGGGGCTGGATATGAGTCATTCGGAGGACTGAAGAGAGCTCCAAAATTTATCTATGAGTAAGCAGCTTTTTTGGGGAGAGGCAGTAGTCAGAGAGATGTGTAGGGAATTCACCGAGGTCGGGAAATACAAGTGACTGGCCCAAGAAAGTCACTTCATAAGGATTATAATTTTCCCAGTGAACTGACTTGGGACAAACGTCATAGCCATCCAAGTCCTCTCAATTAAATCCACTTCGGGGGGCTCCTGCCCCCATCACAGACCTACCAAAAATCTGATATCTCTAACCTGTGATTAAATAGGTCTGACTAAAGAAGTCAGTCTAGATACCAGTGCAATATATGCCTGCAAAAGCTGTTATAAAAAGATAGTTCAAACAGCCTGGTCTGTTGTGACGTGACAGTCTTCATACATCCCTACGAAGAACCCGAGCTTCACAGTGCCAGGAGCAGGAGCAGGACCCCAGTCCCCTCTCTCCAGACCTGTCTCCTGCAGCATAAAAGATGCCTTTGAGTCCCTTTACACATTCACTGGACGCCTGAAGAAATGCAGGACTAGCGGTGCTTCCCGGAGTGCCTTTTTACAGTACCCGCAGCATCTAATACTGTGGCAGTAACACTTTCTACTGATGGTATCCTTTTTTCCCCTGCATTGCTTGAACCAGAAGGAAAAGCAGCATGTCACACGTTTTAAATAAGAGAATTCTACATACTAACTCACTGTTTTCTTAAACATAAAATACTGAGACTATTTACAGCAAGTCCTTAAGCAAAATGGAAAATAACAGCATGAGCAACATCACACCTGGTTGCTTAAATTGCATGAGAAAATTATGTTGCCTGCGTACCTATATCTCTATATTTATTTTAATCATCGTAGCATTATTAACTGTTTGGAGTACACTTTGCAAGATAAATGGACTAAATTTTTGATATCTCGTTGTGAATTTCCATAAATATCTCTTAACATCTAGAAGTATTATACCACCCCACCCCCCCCATTATCTGAATGTCAGTTCACTGACAAATGATCCAAAGGCACCAGAGGTATTTCAATCACTGAAATAATTCAAAGCCAGATAATACTCAGTTAATACTTAGATACTGTTGCCCACCTATACGCTTGAAAACGTCTTTGGAAATCCCTGAATAAAGTCTGTAGTAATGCATGTGTAAAAATAGAAACAGATTTCAAAAGACAAGGATATAGAATAGCAAGATCTGATACCTGCGGACCTAACATTATCATTTCCACTAATTACTAAGCAAAATCAGGACTAATCAGAATTCACTTTACATTCCTGGACTGACAAAGAAAAAAAAATATCAAGAGTTAATCATCTATTTTATTTCTTAATACTAGGAATGTAACTTTCTATCCTGATATTCTGCAGTATACAGAATGTAAGTAACTTAGAAAAATCTCATTTGGGTTTTATTTTGCATTTATAACACTGTCTTTTCTCACCAATGTGTATTTTTAAGTATTTTTGCACATGAGTATACATGCAGAAGTGGATCTGGCAATGACTACTGAAGTTAAAATTGCGTAACATTTCACATACATGAAACTGCTTTCAGATACCCATAATCTACTGAAAGTTCTACTTGTGGAGATTAAGTATTTTATGGAAAAAGCACCCTTTAATTCATATTTAATTTTACACGTGACTTAAGCATGTTTTCAAATGTTTTCCTAATTGGAGCTTTAAACCCGTTATTTAAAACAACTCCATAATGAATGCAGTCCCTTATGTTTATTTAATCGCTGAGTTTCAGTGGTCTGTGGAAATACTTAGCCATCTATTCCTCTTGTGACATTTGGTGCCCTTGAGCAACTTACCATTTGTGACCCAGTTCCTTCAGACTGTAAAATGGGTAGCATAGGAAGTATAAATTTTTCCATAGTATCGTCATCACTATTCAGCAGATCGCTATTCAGCTCCCAGCTTCATTGTACTAAGCAAATACAATAAAAGACAGCTTCTTTCACAAAGGAACAAGATAGAGGAAAGAAAGAAAGCGTTATCCTCTCAATTATTACAAAACAATTTCAATGGAATTTGTGAAAATCTATTACATGCCCATCTTCCTCGGGAGGTACCAAAAATACCTTGGAAGTATGCCGAGAGAAGAAAAAAATGTGACTTTTGTTTTCCAAAAAGCGAGCGAGTTGCATTTTGGAAAGCCTTCAGGTGCTTTTGAAAGATCTGTCCCTAAGCAGTTTGACCATTCGAGACATGCACAGCCTAGTCAGAAACTAAATCCAAGTATCCTAAGTTTTGCTTCATTGCATTTCTGACAAGACCGTGCCCTCCTAGTTCTTTTCCTCATAGCTAAATATATATGAGTTTGCACTATAAAAGGCCTGTGAAGTGCAGAAAACAGCGCAGCAATCCTCAGGAATACAATTCCGTGTCTGCACATTAGCAGCTGGCAAAAGAAAATCACTTTGAAAATGTTGTGTTTCAGTTCGAACAAAAGACAAAAACCAAAATAAAAAATAGGAAAGGTCAGATGAAATGAAATGAAAAGAGCTGTGTGTTTACCCATTCTCCCCTCGCTGACAAATGGCACAACTGGTTTTGCCCAAACTTGCCATTAAAATTCAGCCCCAGGTAGAGACCAAACGGGGGATTTTCAGTCTGAACGGTGAAGGTTTCTGAGATGAAAGCGAAGCTGTTACACAACCCGAACGATGGCAGGCCATGACCAGAACGCTGCTACTTTAATAAAGACTTATTTAAATGCATCTCCAAGGAGAAGGTTAAAAATATGCAGGAAAAACTCTTCTGGGTTTTACAGGCAAGAGCTCCTCTGACTTACCACCGAAGTACTGTTTAGATTGAAATGTATAGGTTTCCTTGCTCTTCTCCAGACTTCCAGGGTGTGTTGTGGGGGGGAACACTATGAATATATACATATCTGGAGCGGAACATAACTAAAAAAGAGAAGTTTAAATACTAAAGGCTGTACCTTTAAAACTATAATTCTCATATTTCCCTTAAAATAAACCAACAGAGCAACTAGATGGGGAAAAAAACGGGTGATTTGTTTTTTCCTACTGTTTTACAAAAGTAATGAAAACATGGCAGTAGTTCACAGGCTTTTTCTTTGGGTTTTCATTCAAACTGCTTTTAATCTTTGGTTATAGGTAAGGACCATCGTTTCTGCTACATACTTGTTTCTGTGTGTTAGTATGTAAACAGTACATGATATTAATTGCTTGCAATAATAACCAACTGCAAAAAATTGGGGTTTCTGCCTTCCTTTTCTGCACAAGAATGAGCCAGCTCAGACAGACGGAGGCCACCCGAGTCGGTAGGCAAGTCCCTTCACTTAACAGTGGAGAGCAGAAGGGAGTTTTGTAGAGAGAGAACTGTGTGGAATCGGTAAGTCTCACTCTGAAAATATATACGAAAAACCTGCACGCAGAAGCGTGTGTTTGTGTATATATACACAAACATATATACATTTTGTTTGTTTTCCTATGTGTGTGTATATATATACACGAAAACGTGTGTGTGTGTGTGTGTGTATATAGGAAAACATATATACATATATATAGGAAAATATATATACATATATATAGGAAAACATATACATATATATGGGAAAACAAGCAAAATAGTCAAAGTAATTCTCAATGCCTTTTTACTAGAATGAAATGCCTCGCAAATATTTTTAGGAACATTCTGGTGTATGTGTGCATATATACATATGTGTGTGTGTATATATATAAAAACCCACTATTTCTAAAAATTTAAAATGAACTTTTTCTCATTAAAATGTGTGCTCTAAGAAGCGTATTCTTTTATTAATCTTGAAAATAATGAATATTCTCAGGACTTTTTCAAGATTCACATTTTTTCATATCATTTAGTATTTCACCCAAATAAAAAACAGTGAGATTGCAATATGTAGTTTCCATACATAGCAACTTCTCCCAGGGTAGGATTTTTTTTTTGAGATGCAGATAGTAATATTCTCTCATCCAGTGTTCGCTGAAATTAATTAACAATATATAGAATGGAAAATTACAGAAGTTAGATGAAAGTCATTCATTAACTGTGCAAAGCATTAAATTTAGGGAAAGATAAATGATTACCAAAACAGAATAACAATTAAACTAAGCATTAAACATACTTGTACTATATTTGTTGGCATTGTAATTGCTGTATTTACAGCCATTATTAATTAGAGTTCTCATTGAGCTAAAGAAATCCCTAAATCTGTCACGTCCGTTGGTATGGTTGAGAAGAAAAGATTGCAGACAGAGAAGAGGAATTTTCCCCTTGGTGGTTTTACAGAGAAATTTTCATGATAATTTATCCAAGTTCCACCTAAAGTTTTGGGTTGGACTGCAAAACAAATTTTCATTCATTCTTAAAATGTGATAGATTCTATTACCTATTTTTTTTTTTTTAAGAAGTTGGAATAACAGTAGCAGATAGTTGAATTAAAAATAATTTTATAGGAATACTATTGGATAAAAAATAGACATCGGACTTGCTCAAAGTATTCCAGCTTGCATTTTCATAAAAAAGAAATATCTGTCAGTGCATAGATTGTTCTTTTAAGTACGTGATTTCCACTAACCGAGGAAAAAAAATGACATCCCATGAAATCAGTTATGCAGACCAAACTTGGAATTTTTTGCCATTCTGGTATTCTGCCATGATGCCTTATGAGTGCTGCAAATCTGGTACCTCATTTTTCTGATCTGTCATCTTGGCTGGCCTCCCAGTTTGTTGGCATATGCCCTCATGCACAAGGACAGCTATTCTCCATCAAGCAGGTGAGTTTCCATTATGTAATTTCCTGCAATCAGCAGTTGGATTTGTAATAGACTAAGATCCAAATGTAATTTTCTGTATAAATATAAACCCGTTTTTTTCTCGCCATTTGTCCTGAAAGTTGTCTTTCTTAAAATTCACTGTATGTGCCCTTGTCAGGGTTATCTGTTAATCTCTTCTGTCCAGATATTCTTGCCCTTTCTATCCTTTGCGTTAACGCACCATAATCAGCAGGAAAGGTAACCGCTGTCTCTGAGGCATCTGGACAATTTGCAGGAACAGGTTTTCTGCAATTTGGAAATGTGAATGAATTTAATGTAACAAAGGAAACCCAAGCTACTTGATTGCAATAGTTCTGTCTGAGTCCAAATTTAATACACAGACTACAAGTGAAAATCTGTTACTCACAAATTTTCTAGGAATATTATGAAACACAGCTGAAAATGTACCAAACAATGCTAGTATGTACAGTCACTATTTACTTCACATTACTATATCTATTTTTGGACGCTATTCACTCTGGTATTTCTGAAATGTGAAGTGCCTTTGAGATGAACTACTATTCCAAGATATGAAGGACCTGAATCATCCTCTCTCAGTAATTTTGGAGTAAATCAGAAATAACAGCAGCAAAATAAAGGCGAGTAGACCAATGTGTGATAAAGAATCAAGCCCAACATTTTACACAGAGATATCTACATGGGCATATACCCAAACATAAATAAAGGCTAAAATA
Organism: Burhinus oedicnemus; assembly: GCA_008921705.1. Classification (NCBI taxonomy): domain Eukaryota; kingdom Metazoa; phylum Chordata; class Aves; order Charadriiformes; family Burhinidae; genus Burhinus; species Burhinus oedicnemus. The sequence continues at coordinate 1,374,797 of VFFE01007141.1, read as the reverse complement.
TTTAGGAGTTATTTTGAGAAATATTTGCAGTGATATTTAATCATCTGACAATAAATTATATATATAAATGGTCTATGTATTTATTATGTACATTGCTTTATATGTTTACAAACATACCTCAGTGCTGTGATTTGTGCTGCTTGTCTCCTAATCTGAAGGCGTTCTGTTAGAATTTGTGGAAGTATTGCATATCTCTGAGATGCATATTTTATTCCACAGTATTTTTTACGTATACAGTTTTTGGAGGCCAACTCAAAATACATAATTAAAAAGTTGCAGATTAACCACACACTTCCTTCCATTTAATTGATGCTTATGAATATTATTCTTTAATGACCAGAGATAACATGATGTGAATTAAATATGAACTATGGGAACAGCAACTAATTTACATACTGTACAACATATTGTATATCTACCATTCTATACCAGAGAAGTTATTATGCGTGTGACTGACCTATTTCATCTCATATTTATGTAAATGGTATTTTACTTTGATGTGTAGGACTATGCAGATTCACCAGACTACATCTTTACATTCTTGCACATTCACTTGGTAAATTTGTTTTAGATGTTTGAGAGAATGAAATTAAGTGAGTTAAGACAAAATTACTTTTATATGCTAATAGTTAGACAAGCCTATTGTGCAAATGGTAGGATTTCATTTTGATGTTAGCATTTTTCCTGATTTCTTTGCTCAAGCTACTACTGCACAGCATTCAAGGCTGCCTCCACGGGTGTTGAGGCTGTCCAGTACAGGGACCGTTGCAGAGCACATTGTGTCTGTACTGAGAGGTGGGGCTACAGCAACCTCCTTCTGCTGATGAGTCCATCCTGGTGTTTATGTCACAAAATGTCACAATGCGTGAATAAATAGAAGAAATGTTAAATACAGGAACCATTCCAACCATCCTGACCTGGGACAATATCAGAGTGGGAGGCAGCTGAGAAGGGAGGACCTATCTCTAAGGGCATGGCTATATCAAGGAAAAATGAAGATCAATTCCCAGCGTTGAACTGATCTTAGCTGGTGAGTCTAAATGGTTTATCAAAAAACCAAACTTGCCAGTTATTAGGAAAAAAGTGTAGCGGCACATCAAATTTGAGTGTAGAGGCACATTTGATACAACAAAGTCCTGCTCCTTGAACTGGTAGTGGCTTGAGCTGACCAACCCAGCAGGTGCACACCAATGCCAAAACCTGTCCTTTCAGCATTTTCAGATTCTCGGAGCGGGGCACTTGGTAAATGCTATCACAGCATGAATAGCGAGGGCTGTCACCTTAGAAATGTGGTAAGATTTTTTTAAAATTCCTTTCAACAGCTGGTTTGCAAAGGAAGGCAGCAGGCAAATTTGTCTCCAGAGATGCCACACTTCAAGAGAAGAGGCTCTGCTCAGCAGGCTGCTGGTTATTCTGAAGCCCAGGTTTTCCAGGGAGCTCTTCCATCCCGCAACACCTCATTGATCTAGCTGTGGTTAATCTAGCGCCCGGATCAGAAGCAATACAGCTGGATGGAGCGTGGCTCAGGGCTGGAGCTAGTTACTGCAAAGCTTCTGTGTCATGGTGCACCGGGTAGTGTAAACATGCCCTCAGTCTCTGTGATTAGGTCTGGCCCATTTGGCACGAGAAGTTCAATGCGTTGAACCCGACCCCTTTACATCTGGGCGCTGTCTCACTGTCAGGACAATGTATTCAGCCGGCCGCTGTTTCACTTCTTAGCTCAACGAGCGGGAGCCGCATGATGCTCTCGGCTCCCGGCACATGTGAACAGCCTCGCAACTCGCTGCTGCAAGCTCTGCCGCCGTGTGAAGATTAAACATCTGAGCAAATAATCGCAAAGCCAAAAGCGGCCATTTTCTCAATAACACATCTGTCAGGATGAAATCCTGATCCTTTGTGCTTTGTGTGTGCTTTGATTGCCTAGGGAACCGGCATGCTAATTTTTGCTCAGAGGTTATAATATTGAAAGTCTGTTTTTTGTTTAACAGTCAATCTTAACTCTTGGGCTGATGTTTTTCCTGGAGTTTCCAACATGATCATGTAATTATGTCTTGTAAGTGAAGGACACACTTATGTCCTAAAAAAAGAAGATGTTAGCATGTTAGTTTGTCAATCAAGCAGTAATTTCACGTAAAATGATTAATCTAAACCATCTCACAACAGCTACAAGGGTAGGAAGGATTATTTACTTGTTAAAGGCAGCTATGCTCAGTTAGGGAAAAATAGATAAGGGCTGGATCAAATTTTAATTATTTTGTTTGATTTTTTCCTTGCCACAATGAGAGAGAAAAAAAAAAAAATCATTCAAAGAGCAACATTCAACAATCAAGCTACTCAAAATGAAACAGCACAGACATGCTGGATTCACAAGGTGTTGATTTTGACTTCTTTTTATCCAGAGGTTCAGAATTATATTTGTAGCCCCTCTGGTGATTTTTAGGTTGATCTTGAATCCTTCTGAATAACTACTGGGCTGTACAGTACCGTACTGTACCAATTACCATCTCAATAACTATGCTGATATTTAGAAGTAGTGGTCTGAATTCTAACCCACAGTACATCCTGAAGACAATGTAGTAACATCAACCTACCTGCTGTCTCTTCTGTGGGTTCCTGGTATCCCTTTCACTTTTCCCTGCTCTCATAACCAACCAGAGTCAACATCCCATTTCTTCTTGCGTGTAAGGCTTCTGTGTGGATAAGGACCTCCTTTAAATCTCATTTCCCCCCTGGTTTCTTCCACCTCGTGCTGAAAGCACCCACTTTTTTGGTTACTATCCCAGGCACTAGAGGCCATCCCTTTTCTCTGGATCTCTCTAGCTCCAGGTGCCAAATAACATTCAAAGAGCTACATGAACATAACTATTTCCATCAGCTCTCTAGAGACAAAGAGCTATTGCAGAAACCACAACTGCTGTCATAATTGTCACCTGTTCAGAAGGTGCACAAAGGCAAAATGGACGGGAGAGTTAGGGAGAAGACCTCATTTCAAGGGTTCCTCTTTCCACCGTGAGGTACAATGCAAGAGAGCGCTGTGTGAGTGCAGTGTGAGGAAACCTACAGATGATAACTGCTCTCTGCATTTCTCTTCTCTGGTCTCTCCCTATCATCAAACGTATATAAACTAATCTCACTACTCTGATGCTTCTGTCATGTTTGGGACATAAGCTACCATGTTATCCTCTCTAGGAATAACAAAGAACTGCATATTCTTTGCATGTGGTTTTTTTTTTTTTTTTTTTTTTTCCTAAGAACTTTCTGCATAGCCTTACTTGCCTGCCTTCAACTGGGATTTCTAATTCTATTAATGGTGGGTTGGCTAAGAGAAGTGTTCTCTCTTTGCTGCCTTTTTACTTTCTGCAAAGCCGCACGGGGACCCAGCAGCAGAGCCAGCAATGCGTCCCATAGGCGAGGGAAGAATTGTAACTTTATCCACACAAGCTAATCCCCAAAAGTTTCCAGAGGACTTGATCATTTCTGTTGCTAATTAAACCACATCTCATGTCTTTCTTCCTATGTCCAAAGACACATTTTTAGAGCCTGCCTGCTGCAGATGCACATAATCTGAAAAAGCTGAAATATCCTAATTGTCTTTCTCCTGTCGTCATTTCAGGGCCTCTACCTGCAAATGCTCCCGCCTAGAGAGGCTGGAGCCACACCTTCAGTACCTAAACCTGCAGATATTCATTGCCACAGTGCAAATTAAGTTTTTATACCTGATATCAATCTGTTCTTTTGTGGACAAAGTGGAACACAATTGTTAAAGGAGTATGGCAGAGAGAAAATCATTTGTACCTTCCATGGAAGTGCTAGTAAAAATAAATCACCTCACTGAAGAAAAAATGCTATTTCTTGTTTACTTATTATGAGTCAAACTCAACACTGTATTCCACAATTCAGGACAAAAATCAACAGTTCATTTAATATTGTTGATATTTGATAAAAAGCGTAGTAAGTGTAAATTGTTCAGATAGTTTCAAGCTTGTGAGAGATCTTTGAACTCTTTACTAAAACCCACAGATTTCTCTAGGGTAAAGATCCAGGTGGTCTTTATTTTGATTACTTGATATTACATAGATTACCTCTTTTTTTTTTTTTAAAGGAAGGTATATTTAGAAATTGAGTAAAAACCATATTCATTCTTTAGTAAACAAGGAAATTAAAGCTTATGTCACATCATTCTAAGGCTATTCTGTCACACCAGGTGTCCCAATGCTATCAATTGCCAATTTTTACAAAAAGGTCAGACCTCAGAGAAATTTACGTAACATGAAATTGTCTCCTTTATAATGGGATTCATTAATTCAGTAATTACTTGCTATAACACAAAAAAGATCCTGTTTTAAGGAGAGGCTGGATATATTAAAACCACCTCAAACCTTTCCTAACTGTAACACTTTTCTTCACTTCTTGTAAAGCCTGTCCAAGCTTACAACACAATTCTCAACAAGAAATTTTTGTTACACAGTTGATCAGTTCTAATATTATGAGAAAAACCTGATTCCGTGTCATACAGATGTGGCTATTCAAATAAGTATCACAGGAAAGCAAAATGGCCGTCTCTTTTCTGCTGCACAGAAAACAAGGCATACTTGGCTGAGAGCAGGTTTTTTTGCTATTTTCTGGACCTCAGTCCTCAAGTGGTTGTCAGCAACCCAGGGGATGATACTTACAGCATGTAAAAGCCCGCGCCCAGCCAGCAGCTCCATATTTCAGGATGTCTATTTCCAGATAACTTGAATGAACAGGGAACACTTGATGCAAAACTTTTCTTTTGAGGAATAAGATTAGGTTAGATAGAAAGCTAATTTTCACAAGTGTTCAGGTGTGAGAAGTTAACATTTAATCTAAAATTATTTTATATTATTTAAAAAACAAGATTATTGTGAAATACTGTGCTTTCCTATGAGGTTTTAAAACACTTTTACAGAAATAAGGTGTAAGTATCTTTGGACAGAGGTACCATACATAATAAAAGTGGAAAACTTGTTTGTGTGTATTGACTAAACAATTGGCAATGGCTCATGGCTATTTACTGTTTTTAAGAAATACTACAGGCAATATTCTTCAATCCAGAAATGCAAATGCTTTATCTAGTTTATACTGGCTGGCTGAAAGAAGGTTCCAAAACAAGTAAAATAGGTATCTCCACTAAAACTATTCTAATGCAAGTGATTCTTCTGTTGAAAGGGAGATTTCAGTATATTTTATGGAATTACTTTTTCCTCATGCTTTACAATTATGGTGCAGCTTCTCATACATATAGAACTATGAAGATTTACCCAGCTGAAGAGTTTCACTTTCCTCCTCTTTCATGTTTTCAGGTGAATGTCTATATCAAGATCCAGATCTTGAACTCACAGGATTTTATACCATCTTTCATATCAGCAGCGTTAATTTCAGTTTTCCTCACTGAAGATGAAAGATGAGGTTTTGCGATACCTGGCGGTTTTTCGCCCCCGTGACAGATGATGCCTTTGCTTCCTTCATTAGCTTGAAATGAAAGGGCAGTACAACATGTACTTGCAAAAGCTTGCTTAATACCCTTTTGCCTGGAAAACTAAGTTACTGGCATTACATTTGCTACATCCTTTTCATACCAGCTTGTTGTTTCGGGGCTTTACATGTTACTGGTCAGGGGACAATCAAATCATGCATATTAAAGCCAGGTCAAAGTGACCCATGCACAGAAGGAGAAAAACCACATGAGAAACTTGAGCTAACCACTATCATCAAGTATTAACGTCACAGGTTAATATATGTATGACCGTATTAGTTCCATAGAGGGTCTTTAATATCAAAGTCACAGAATGGGCCAGGTGAAGAGACTGAAGAATGGTGAGACTTAAAAATAATTCTCACGTTTTGACTCACCAGAGTGAATGACCACAAGAGCACAAACTACCTATGCCTTTACACTTTACAGACTTCTCAGAAAGAAAGAATTAATTTCCATTAAAACAATAGCCTGCAAATATAAATAACAGAGGAATAAAAACAATGATGATCATTACCCTTCAGCCTGCCTTGGAAAGACACAGTTCCAAGGTGAGATCAGGGCACCAAAGCTCTCATGGTCTTCTGTGCTTATTTTATAAGTGAAGAGCTAAAAGCCTAGATAAAGTAAAAATGAGACTGCCAGCATTAAAATGCGATGCAAGATGGGACACGGGGAAATGAAGGTCAACAGGATTGTCTACTAATAAGACATGAACTTGCATTACTTAATGATACCCTTGTAATCTGTCAGAAGTAGAAAGCTTAAGCAGTTAGTGAGCAAAGAGAGTCAAATGGAAATTGAACTGGAGTTCTAGCAATATTTTAAAGAGAAATAAATAAAAGATTCAGAATTAAGCCATCTCAGAAGCTAAAATCCACAGGCAAGTGAGTATGTTTGAGAAGGTACATCCAGGAGATACCATTCGTGTTCTTTATTTCAGAGGAGCATCTTATCTTAATAAAGATTTCATTAGCATCTTGAATAGAGTATTCCTGGGTTTTTTCTTCTTATTTTTATTTATGTATTTAGAGGCTACCTAAATGTTTTTGACTTAAATTGAATGTTTAGACTTGGCTTGAATGTGAATACAGTAGTTTTAATGATTTTTTTAAACATTAAACAGGAACGATGGTAGTGTATCAGAGTCTACAAACAGACATTTGGCTAAAGCTTCCATCAAGATGTTTGTGTAGCAATAAATGAAAAGATGTTGATATAAATTTTTTTGAAATATTTTAATTTATATTAATTTAAAACAATATTGATATACATACAGATTTCAGTATCTTAAATTTCTACCTATCAGTACAGTTTTAGGTGTTTTTTTTTCCTCTTAGAAATCAAGCCATCCCAGTAAACATGGGCAATCTCTTTAGAAATTGAAACATGCCAATAAGCATGGGAGAATGGATATAACATAAAATTGCCATGGTTAGTTTATATAACACAAATTCCAAATGCATTTCCCGTTTTATTTTTGTTGTTGTTGTTGAGTTTATTTGTTTGATTTAGTGAGAAAATTCACCTCCCATCTTCTTCCCAGGTCAGGTCTTTTTCATGTTACTTCTTCAAGGCTGGTCAATACAAATCCCCAGTTGAGAGTGCCGTTCTCAGCAATTTATTTAGATTTCATAAGAAGCCAGTGGCATCAGAGAAACAGCAATCTGTGTGGCAGAATCCCTTTTGCAGCTCATGATCAGAGATTAACATTGCCTTCTGGGACAAGTTATTACACTTTATCCTTGTAACCTTCCGTGCATTTAGTCTCACAATGTCCTTTCAAATGTGGCAAGTTCACAAGTTACAACATGAAAGTATTTTTATTCCTGCTGGTCCTTTCATGATAATAATCCCTCCATACAAGCAGGTATCTATACCACAAGAAAAGACTCATGAAAATGTGAATTTTTAAGTTTGGACTATTTTTAAGTTAAGTTGATAAAACGTCAACCAGAGCCTTGGTGTTCTTAGGCTATTTTACAGTAGCAGCAGTGAAATCAGTACCCCTGTTAAGATATTTTTGCATTGTCAGAGTGTAGAAACTGGACCTTAGCATAAACAAGGGATAGAGCTGTCATTTCTTTGCAAATCAAAGATCAGACTATTCTTTTGAATTTGAACTGGAAAACAGTTGACAAGTACAATCAGCTCCATCTTTTGTGCTTTGACATACTTAAAGGAACTCAGAGCAAAGGGGGGAAAAAAGGCTTAATGGGTTGGAAGTGATGACACATAAGAAAAGCTTAGAAAGATTAAATATGTACAGCTTGACTAACCAACAATTAAGCGGGGGGAGAGGGAGGAGATATATCTGTCAAAAGCAATGAGAAGGTAAACACCAAGGGGCAAGAGTAATTATTTAAGAATACAAATGGGATATATCTAGAAATAATGAGATCAAATTGAGAAAAGGACAATGTAGTCTGAATTTGAAGAATGACTTACTGTAAGTGAGAAATGGTATTTCCACTTTTTTCCCTTGAGATTATTCCACAATGTGCTAGATCTTCCTCAAAACAATTAAAATGAAATGAGTAAAACACAAGGGACTACATTCTATGTTACAATTCTGTATTGGCAGGGCTTTGCTTTTTGTCCTAAGAGATCTTTTCTAATTGCAATGTATTTTTTCCCAAAATTAATAAACAAAAAAAAAGCTAAATAAAATGAGAAGTTATCAAATAATATGTGCTTGGGGACAGGGAGAAAGCTACAGGAAATATTGAGGAAAAAAAGGGTAAGCTTTGTATCAATTAAATAAATAATGATAGGCCATATCAAAACATTTGCTCAGGTTTTCCAGTCACTTTCAGTGTACTACAAATCTCCTGTTTCCAGACACTCACTTATGTGACCTTGCACAGTCCCTTGAATATCCCGATTTTTATTTAATCAGGTATATAAGGATAGTTGAGAACAAATATTTTTAAATTAAAAAAAAAAGCTAAAAATGCATTCCTTTTAAGTTGAAGCTTATGGATTAAAGGAGGAAGGCAAAATGCAAAACAGTTACAAACTTAAACTGGAAGAAATTAATTCAATGATTATGTTAAAACATACTATGCCTACAAGAAAGAAAAGAGGAAAGAGAATTTCTAAATTCTTTTTCATGTGGAATTAACAGTAACATGAAAGGAAATTTGAAATTTGTATAACAAAAATAGAAAGAAGAGACTGCATAATTCCTTTATACAAAGGAATGCATTCTGATACTCTGAGTGACATTATCTAGTATTTTGAATAGTAATTATCCATTAATTAAAATTCAGTATTTCTATTACAATTTCTGCTTGCAGTGAGTTTTCTTTCATTGTCATTTTTATTTTCACCCTCAAATAAGGACATTGGCTGACTGAATCTTTCTGCTTGAACAGATAAAATAATTGCAAGTAAAAAAGTAAAAGCAATGCGACGTAATATTTCTATGCAACCAAAGATCTGTGTGTAAAGAGAAATACATGCAATTAAGAATATATCATTTATATTTTAGAAGAATAGCTATTAATTTTTAATCGCAAGTGATAAATTGGGATTAAATATATATAATAAGTAATTGGCTGATACAGATCACCATTCTTTCAATAGTCACTCTCATTCTTTCTGTGTCATTACACCACATATCTGAATCAGAAAACTAAATCTAACTTAGTAATACTAATTTTTTAAAATCTATCTAAACTGATCGATCTACCTAGACCTGAAAGCTGCTGTCTTCAAATATGGTCACAGGTTCCTCTGCTGTCCTTCCTGTTTACTATATGAATGTGTTAAAAAGATATTAACTTCTGTTGTTTACCAAATAATTTATGGCTCTGATGAACTGACATACCTGTCTTTGAAATCAAAGAAATAATACGAAAATTAAGTGTGTAAATGAAGTAGCAATATTGAGTTACTTCAGAAACTTGCCACGATAACAAGGGAACGCACATACGAGTAATCTTTACTACAGCAATGCAAGTTTATGTAATGATCTAGAAGAGTGAAATTGTCTAAAAGGCAGTCGTTTCTTTGAAATACTCGCATTTTAAAAGCATAAGCTAGTACAATACAATATGTTGCACAGAAGTGTAAGCACACTCTCATTATAACCAGGAAATGGCATCATTCTATACAATAACACTCAATATTCTATACAAAAACCACTCAAAAATCGCGAACTGCTGTTCTACTTAGAAGATGACTATAAAAATAGCAGAAATGGTTTTCATGCAGGCTGCCCTTCACTGATATGAAGTGCTTCATTTACAAATACAAAAACAGAGCGTGTATCGGCTCCCACTGAAATCCCATGAATTTAATGAAAGCAGAGTTATACCAACCAAGTTTCTGAAAAATCCCACTCACATTGTACATCTGTAGTGTGAGTTTTAAAAAACAAAATCTGACTACAAAAAGCGAATGATCATTATTTCCATCATGTGTTGTTAGGAGAAAGCAGATTCTTTCTTCACTATTCCTCTAACATGGTCCTTCAAATACGTGAGTCAAACCAGAAAGCTACTCTGGGGCACTGTTTTTTGTTGGTAGGAGAACTAGCAAGAGACAATCAGGTAGTTGAGCAAGGTGGCTGGCTCTTCAACCTGCCTGTCCCTTTTTCTATACAGGAGAATGGGACAGGCAAGGGAAAATGCTTCAACAATATTAAAGCGCAGATAGTGAAATGACATAAATAATTACTTGAATTAATTTATGCTGAATACAACCTCAGGCTAGAATAGTAGTGAAAATATTATGTCCTTTTTGTTAAAGGCCCTTGAAGCCGTTGACCACCAGCTGAGTCCCTCCCATTTCAGCTGTCAAGGCCTCTTCTCCACATCAGCATCTCCTCTGTTGTACGTGTTTGCGTAAGTCCCACCCAGTCCTGTTGTGTCCCATGGAATTATAATTATTAAGCAATTACTTATATGTAGTTAAGCTGCCTAGGTTGATCTGTATGGTTTCCGATTTCTTAGTAGAACATGATCAAAATAATTTTGTCAGTTTGTAATCACATATTTAGTTTTGTTGTCATTTGCCTTAGTTTTGTCTTCCTGCTTTCCTTAAATTTCTAGTTATCCTTGTACCATAACATCTTTTACTCCCATGATAGTAATGTTATCCTTAATTGTGGTGTTAATTAAACTAATATTAATGCAACTGAGAGTATAAAACCTGAAAGACAGCTCTTGTTTATATACTCTGGATATGCCTCTTGCACACAATGAAAATGAGATTTGAATATTATATCAAGTATTATTATTATCATCATCATCATCATTATTATTATTCCCAGGCAGCATTTCTCATTGTAAAGATCATTGCTTCCCTGATTTTGCACTGTTTCTTGAAAGAAAAGCTATAGAAGATTGCCACCAGAGGAAGATAGTGGGAAAAATCATTATAAACCTAACAATTTCATAGGGATTGGCAGAAAATCCACACAGAAATTGTTAGCCCACAGGGAACATCACTCTGCAACACCTAGAGATTTTAGAGGGACAGAGAAATCTCATGCTGTCTCAGGAAAAATTGAGGACTTACTTTCAAAGATGAAATGCCTATGCACCCGCTTTGTAATTCAAAAGTGACCTCCACATCAACGACTGCTGCAGCTCAGAGCTGACTCTCATTAAATAGAATTTGATTTTAAATTGGGACACCATCCCTTCTACTAAAATGTTTTCTTTTGGAAAGATTAAGAAATAAGAAGAGAACATCTTTTACAATATGGATCAGACTAACACAAGCATTCTGTGAAAATCAGATTTAGGAAGACCAAGAGGGCCTTTTAATTTTTAACCAAATTTCCCTATCCTAAAAATGTTTCACTATGAGAGATGCAGCCTGCTATTTCACTGATTTTTGTATTTATGCACCTCTAAAATACAGTTTTGCTGAAAGAGGGTCCTGCCTTTTGTTATCTTTCCAATTTTTGTAACTGATATTAGAAGGGTCTCAGTCTTAAGGTGAAATAGGAAATAAGCTGAAATAAGGAAAGGAAAAATTGTTTACAAAATATTGTCTTAATTTAAAGAAGCCTACGTTTAGAAATAAAAAAATCAGTATGTTATTAACTTAATAAGGTAACTGAATTTTTCAGATTACCAGGGAAAAACAACAAAAGAAACCATCAGTCCTGTTGCATACACAGCACTTTTTTTTTCTCCTCTTAAGTTTCACCCTCCTTTCCCATTAAATCCCTCAGGGAAAACCTGATAAGACCAAGTGAGTAATTACATTTTTAAGTGGGGGAACCTTAGTCATTTAATCTAAAATTTGGGAGGATAGTAACTAGATAGAAAATAGCCAGCACTTCAACTGCACTTGAGTTACTGTATCTTTTGTGTCTTTTGGATGACCCTTCCTTACTGTTGTTTATAGATTGTAAACTGCATAGAAATGTACACATTTAATAATACATATCAACTTAAACTAGGAATAGACGACCTTCACATTTCAAATTGGTTCAAATCAAAACTCTAACTTTACAGCTCATCAGACACACAGGACAAAAACTTTGTGTTTTAAGAGTGAGAAAGGATATTCACAAAAGTATGTCCTTACAAAATAACTTTTGGAAGGCAGAATCTATGAGGGCTAGGTATATATGTAAAAATTATAGAATCAGGACCATACAGAAGAGTGCCAGTAACAGGAGACATCTAAAAGTATCTCAAGGGTGTGGGGGGGAAATCTAAGGAGCTTACTTGATTAAAATTTAGATTGAATTGGATTTAGCCATATCAATAAATATATAATTATTCTTTATAAAGAATATGTAATATATATTTTATTTCCTCTTTATTTCTGGTTTTCTTGATTCTTTTTTAATAAAGGGAAAAGAAAGATAAAAGCCAGAGGTTAGGCAGGAATGATTGGAAGAAATTGTGAGCTTTAGGGAAAAAGAAATGAGGATCAAGAGCCAGAACAACACTTCAACACAGTTATGAAGTGTGATGTAGCTTTGATATAGTCAGGGAATGTAAGAACAAAAGGACTGTACTGAACAAGATAAAGTCAAGTTCTAATGACATGCTTGTCTTACATGTCCAAGTCATAGCTGTTAAATGCACATTTCATGCTAACCTACTGAGAACTAAAAGAGAAAGGTCAGTTCTGAACAAAACTGCATAAAAGAATATCAATAACAGGGGAAAAATTTATAATGAGATCTTGCCTATCAGGTACTACTTTAAGTGGAATTACACTTATCTGAAAATGAGGCATTAGTTAGAAAATACAACTTCAACACATGAAACTACATCACCAACTTCAGCTCTTAAAGAATATCATACCCCAGAGCTGTAAAAACTGTTGATTTGGAGTCTCTGTTTTCAGCAAATTTTGAAGAAACAAATTTCAGTGAACTTACTCGTTCCTTAAAGATAAGTATGAGCATAATTTAACAAGACCAAGAATGATTTAAAAATGGCTGTTCCAAGTAACCAAACCCATAATCTTCCAAATTCTTCATTATTTCTACCCCGTTCTAGTTCTGTAGCTTCAGACAGTGAAAAAGTATTGGTACTGTAGTTCAAAAGTTAGATAATAAATCTTAGATTTCATTGAACCTCTGCAGAAGTCGTTTAAATTTTGGTGATGGACTTAATTTCACTGATATTTTCCATGGCAGGCTACTAGAGAACTAGAGAACAGGGTGTCTTTTTCTAGAAAGTGTTAGGTTCACCCTTCACAACAGTTCTCATGCAATATATTCCTGAGGAGATAATATAAACACCACAAATATATTTATATCACACTAAACACTTGTCACAGTCTTAAAATCAGATATTTTACATAGCTCTATAAACTTAATGTTCTAGTTATATAAGAAGCTTAAATATGCTGGAAATAAATATTGATTTCTGGAGCTCAGCCACTTTCTGTAAGGGTGATGGCTGTAAAAAACTCTTACAGAAGGATAAATAATATTTATTTTTCCCTACATAAACCCTTCTTCTAAATTATTGAACAAATGACATGTTTGAATTAAGCACATAAAAATATTCATCTTTCTGTTTCAGTCTTTACTATCACCACTAAAATTGTCTCTACTAGCCCAGACATACTCTAAGCAATAGGATGTGAATATTTGTGGAATATAAAAAGGTTAAACTTTGATTTGTAGAGAAATGCAGCTTAGATTATTCAACTAGAAAAACAAATAATTTGAAGTCTCTTTACATAATTGAAAAACTTAACAAAGCACAAACCAAAATCTTTTAAAGGGAATCCTACTGCTTTTTCCAGAGCGTGCATCAGGATAATTATTTTGATAAAGGTAAGATGAATTTCCCTGAGGTTATACTTGACCAGTGAGAATTTATACTATAAATTAACTCCTGATTTTACACAATTCTTCTTGAAGCACCTTTTTAAGGACAACCATCAATGGTTTTCTGACCTGATAGAACATCTCACATAGTTTTCACTTTGAAGATGAGAGCCAGGCATAGACTCATCCCAGCTAGAAAGCAGTATTAGTAGCTGTGCAGGGGAAATCTCCACTTCAACTTCTGGCTCCGATGTCTCCAGTTTCACTTGCTGCTTTGTAGGGTCTTTAGCGACAGGAACTTTTCATTTGTCTTATAGAGGCATGCTGCTCAAGAGACATGTAAAAACGCAAATGCTCCCAGCCTTGACCGAGCTGTCGAACAAGCCTTGGAGGAACACACAGATCAGGTACGGACTCAAGGTGCTGTTTCTTCATTTGGGAGAAAACGAGTAAAGACAGAACTCGGTTGTCACTGACCAACTTACTTCTGCAGAAATCATGGATTTTGCTGCTTACTGTATTTCTGTCTGTGGCATAGAAGCCACTTCTTCCACAGCCCAGATTTACAACCAAAAAAACTTGGTGCTCACAGTATGCTCTGCCCTAGTTCCCCACCAAAAAACCCAGCAATGGGCTGACAAAAAGATATAGCCACGAACCCAACACTATGGACTCGGTGCTGCAAATAGATCCCTTCCTTGCGAGGCAGTGGCTCCCAAGCAACACGCCTTTAGTGGTGCCACAGGTGAAGGAACTGCTGCATCCACAAGGCAATTGGCTGGTATTTTCCCCTGGTTTCTGCTGTGTTTCTGCTGGTATTTAAAGTCTAGGCATGTGTTTAAAAGGGATTTTTGAAATTTTTATGACATCTTATTCGAGCAGCACTGTGAGCATAAGCACAGCCATAAGCCAGCCAACTTGACCTATTCAAGTTGCGTACAGCCCAAGAGCCAACCCTGATGTGAAATATGAAATCTGGAGTGTACTGGCTATAGACGACAAGCTCAACAAGACAGGAAGCTAATAGCGACTCTACAAAAAGGGAAACAGGCAATATATATTCATTTTGGTACCTTTAACAAGATTTGCATATCATTTAAATTACAATTAAACACCACATATCCCAGGTGCTTTTGATGAGAAATCAAAAGGATTTCCTTGTGCAGTATTTAAAGGTAATTGATTTTCAAGCTTCCTGCCATTATCCATGCTAGAGTCAAAGACTTGTGCTGCATAGTATGCAAAGAGGGTGCCTAAACTGTTCTGAAGTTCAGAATTCTGCTCCAGCTCTGCTTTTCTGAAAGTTCAAAGGAAATCTTGTGACTGGCATTAATTTTCAACACTGCTGAACTGCATCAGAATGATAATTGGTGGTAGTAGTGCTTGAAATAAATACTTTGTACCAATGAAGCTCTCATAAAAGACTGGAATTCATGACTTTCCTAATGAGCATGTGGCTATAAGAGGCTGTATAACGATAAGGAACCTTATTGATCAAAGAATTTGCCTATTTTACTGCGCATTTCTGTAATTACATGACAGCAATATGACCTATTCTATCTTCCCTATCAAATATAAAGAGCATAATCTTATACAAAAATCTATATTTAGCAAAGCTCATAAATACGTGCTTTAAGTAAAAAAAAATTTGGAAGTGTCATGGAAATCTGTTGAATTTAGCTAGTTATGCTCATTTAGAAACATGCTTAAGTTTCGTAAAACAGGCAGAATTAAGTATGCATCTTCATGCTTCTGGATTGAGAACAGGAATGAAGGTGTAAGGAGAAACTAGCGGAATGAAGACTTATAGGAAAGATTTTCCCAACTTGTTATATCCTCTTGGATGCAGGTTTTTTTTAAATTATTGTTTTGTATATTTGTTTTTCCCACATGGAATGTAACTAAACCTCTTTATAGTTAATGGTACTATCTAAACCTTTATGAATGATCAGGATACATGACTGCAACATTTCATTGAGAAACAGAAATTGGAAATGTTCTCTCATCCTTTCTGTAAAATTTTAAAAAAGTCCATCACCCTTTTACCTTAAGATGCCTTTATAATCCTTTTAGATTCAGATGCAACAGTAACAATGTCTAAGGCAGGGCAAAGGCAATAAGAAAAGTAGGAGATTAATAAAAAAACCCCCAGAAAATAGCAAGACTATAGAATTACCTTTTGAGATGCACATAGAGGATTTCACCATGTATTATATCCATATACCTTGTTTCAAAACTGATTTAAAAGTATATCTGAAGGAAATCCACCTGCATAAATTTGTATAACTATGCAATATTTCATAACCTTTGAGCTCATTCCCCAAAAAACCCAAATTGATGTTATTTTGCAGCTTATTCAAGTAACAAGCATAGCAATCAGTAGGAAAAATTAAATTAACTACTTATCTCTGTTGTACTCTTTGAAATTCAAGCAGCCAAAGACACAAGATTTAGGAGTATGAAAGACAATTATTCTATGTCATGTTTTAATTAGCAATCTAGATTTCAGTAAAAACAGCAAGTAAGCATCATAATCCTTTCATTTCTAATGCATACCTAAAGGATGCAAAGATTTCTCTAGACAGTAAAAAATGTTTCATTCTAGGAAAACTTCATTTTCAGTCATTGGAATTATGTTGTACTTCTACATGTGCTTCTCAGGCAAGTACCTAAGGCACTTGGTTCATCAAAATATCTCAAAAATTTCAGAGTAACCATAATGATAGAAACCGGCTTTAGTTTAAGTTCTATTCTGAGATATTCATAAGAATGTATTTAAAATACATTTCATTTTGAGTTTGGAAGCAACGGTTATCTAGGAGACATCACAAAATGGATAAGGGTGAAAGTTTTTGTCTGCTTTTCTTTTCTCTTTTCTTT
>VFFE01007141.1:1340811-1358135 GCA_008921705.1 Burhinus oedicnemus | reverse complement strand
GATGCTTTTTTTTTCTTTTTTTTTTTTTTTTTTTTTTTTTTTTTTTTTTTTTTTTTTTTGGTTATTCTTCACATTATACAGCTCCCTGGACTAGGAAACAAGTTGTATTCACCTTTTCTCTCCTTCTTGAAACACCTTCTTTTGAATGCACTGTAATGCCCAATTCTCTGCAAAGAAATCACGTCTTTTAACTAACTTTTAGGCATTTCAACTGCTGCTTACTATCAAGGTAACCAGATTATTCTACTACTAACAGTCATCCTTCTGTTGAATAGACTACCAACTCTAGTAAGTAGTTTTTTCCTTAGTATTCTTCATCTTAAATTATGAATACTAGGACTAAGTGTCCATGCTTACGTCTTGGAGGTCATAATGAACACTGACAGACATTACTAAATAGGAAAAAAAAAAAAGACAATTTAGTCTATCATAATATGAAAAACTTTTTACCTTTGCTTGTCAAGGTGGAATAGATCTTAGGAATGGGTAGCAATGCAATTTCATTTTACCTGCTTTTATCTCTGTATTGTACTTGAAGGGAGAAGTGGCATATATTTTAAAAAAAATTAACTTCTTTTTAATTTTCCTCTGTATTAATTCAGACTTTCCTCATACATCACCAAAAAGAGGAAAGGATCAAATCCAAGAGGCTGGATATAGATTAGCACAACTATGGAGATATGATACCAAGTATAAAGATCCCCAGGACAATAGCAAAGTGGGGGACTTTACCTTAGGACTGCTGGAAACCAGCTTCATACTTATCAACAGCTCTCTTCCTAACTAGTTTGTTAGCTCTTGAATTCATTATGAAAGCTGGGGGATACTCACCCAAATTATTCAATGAGCCAAGTAACTGAAAACATAAGGTCATTAGCTTAAACTGGACGATTAAGCTTTTCAATGGCCTTATTTGGGGAGCTGAATCACTCCCTGCTGACAGAGTTCTTTGAAACTGTTTCCAGTAGTGTAACTCCAAGCCCTCGTTAAGCCTTGCTTAATACTAAGCTCCATGATTTTAATATTTATTTCTCACCCTCACTCCCCCCGCCTCCCCGTCCAGTGTTCGGGGATGTAGTTCATAGGGGCAAAACTAAGACAGTAACTTTGCGCTCTAGATAGCGTGTGTGGGACCTGCACCCCTGTAAGAAGGCTCCTTGTTGCTAAACACATGTGCAGTGCCCTCTGCTATGCTTCGGAGGGAAAGCTCTCACCATCAGCAGGTCCTTCTTCCTCCTGCAAGCAGGCAGGAATAAGTCAGAAGTGAGAGGTAACCCCCAAAGCATCATAACACCATTAGCACAGCCCAAAAGCGTATTCTTGAGGGGGTAATATCCACTGTGCTAGCTTTTGTGTCAAAGAAGAGAGAGTTGAAAGTGAGCAGCCAAAGCTTTTTCTCTTCATGATCCAAAAAGTATTCATAGGAATAAAGATAAAAACGATTAAGAGAATAGATCATAAATTATAATTAATAATATAAATAGAATAGAAATATTATAATATTATAATGAGAATATAAATTATAATAATTTTTCTGCCATTAAGCTTCTCAGTAAAATCTCTTAGTGTATTTAAATTCACAGTTAGCTGGATGGTCTGAAGTTTATTTTCCTTGTGGATTCTTTGTTGTTAAGAATAACAGTATAAATGTATCCAGAATCCTCCTAAATCCTACTTTGCTCTTGTGCAAAGTTTCTATATTGATGTCAGTTCCCCAGCAACCAGCAAACGGAAGATCTTTTACTACAGACTATTAAACTTCAAAAAAGACCATGCAGCCTTTCAACTATTTTATATGTAGTCAATGTTTTTAAATATTTTATAACAGCTATCAAGAAGTTACAAGACATTAATCATCCAGAACATTAAGTTTTTGGTCATGATTTGAGTATCTTTTTCCTGTGATTTTCTTCTCTTTCTTTTGTTTTTCCTTTTTGTTTCAGTTTATTAAACATATTAAATATTATAAAAGAAGAATTACAGGTTTGTTTTCAGGAATCTTTTCTGACTCTACTTATTAGTTTGTTTTGGTTTGGTTTTTTTTTACCTTTTTGAATGATCACTTATGTTTTGCATATAGAAATCACCAGCCTCAACCACTCGTAGCAGAAACATGGCAGACTGAAAAGCTAAGATAATACAAACAGACAATACAAAAATGATAAAACTGTTTCTTCATGTACAAGATAATCATATGCTTTTTTAGGTGCTCTGCTAAAAAAAGAGCAAGTTACAAGCAGTCACCTCATAAAGGCTACACTTGGGAGGTTCACGGCTATAAACAATGTAAAGGCATGATGTCACATGCATCACATCCCTTGTCTTGACATCGCTCCTAAGTACTTACACTTGCCTCAAAGCTCATTGTTTTGTATGTGAAGTTACCATTATTTTTCCCATGTGCATTATTTAATAGACACATTCATTTCATCTGCCATTTTTTTTTTCCAGGCCAGATTCCCCCACAAAGTCCTAAAACTCTTTATAGCTGGTACCTGGATTTACTGCCTCAAATAACCTTGTATCATCAACAACATTGTCATCCTACTCCTTAATCAATTTCTATGTTGTTTATGTATATCCTCAGCAGGACACATCCCAGTATGGAGTCCTTTTGGGAGCTTCGCTTGGATACATATAGTGCACATGGAAAGAGTAGACATGTTTTTTTGTAAAGGGAAGCCCTGCTTCAAAAACCTCTTGGAGCACATGGAGTCACCTCATTGATACACCGTTCCACAAGACTTCAGGGAATCCCTCACCAAAGACTTTTAAGGAAAGTAAACAGCCTTGGTATCATAGGTAAGGTCCTTGCATGAATAAATACTGTCTTAAAACCCAGAAAACTAAGTAAACATAAATATTTAACTCTTACAGTGGAGGGAGGTTTTCCTTTTTATTCCTTTCTGCAGAGTTAAAAGCAGGATGGAGCATTGAACAATTGTTCTCGGTGCTGGTTCTATGGTTGACGTACAACTTCATTGTGTCTGTGTGCTGCAGTTCACATACCATTTCTTCACTTTTCATTTGCTTTTTCATATGAGCTGCTCAATACGTAAGGTGTTGATTGCCATGACAGAGAGTAAAGGAAACTTGTAACACAGGAATACAGGATAGGCTTCGCTGTTGAAATTCACTAGTAAATATTAAAAGCTCTTTTTAACAAGTATACTTCGGAATGTGCAAATTAATAGAATGATTTAGGAAGTCAGGAATAATTCTAAAAAGAATTGTGTTTTAAAGTTTTGTTACTGATTTGATTACTTTTCAGCTAAATTACCCCTCACTTTTGACCAGGACTGCTGTTTGAAAAAAATAATGACAAGTTTTTGAAAGTGCCAAGTAACTATATTTATTGCTATATTAATATCTGTATCCCATGTAAGTTAAATTTTCAAGATCATTTAATAAAATATCATAAATTTGCTATAAAAATCAGAGGCCTCCTAAAGTAGTTTCTTTTTTCTTTTTTCTTTTATGCTGACATTGCATATTTAAAAAACTTCAAATATTTTATGGTAACAGAGTTGAAACTTGCTGTACTTGCCACAGTGGTGAGCAAACATATAAAATGAATTTATATCAAAATACATCTCTGTAGCCATTTTAAATTCATATATAGGTAAATTGATTTCAGTGGGAGTTAAGTACTTAATCACCTTTGAGAAACTGGGCCTCAGTCCCTAATCAAGTCTGCTTAAATATGCTAACCAAATTGTTTTGAAAGTGCTGACATTCTTGAGCTTTGCAGTATCACTGGGTGTTTCTGGGTATTATATGTATAACACATATCTAAACTTGTTTAAGAAAACACAGTTTTGAAGTTGGTAAAGTATTTTCAGTGATTACTACTGATTTCCACCTCATAAGTATTATGCAGCAGTTAATGTTTACCTATCATGCAAACAATAACCAGTACTGTATAATTTTTTAAGATCCTTCCAGACAAACCTATATATAGACATCTGTATTATTTGTCTCAGACTGGCCTAATACTTCCTTCCTGCTATGATAAGATGAGTTGGGCTAGTTATTTCATTGATTTCTTTTTCATTGTTGTTTATGCTTTTCTAGCATCAGAATTGTATATCATAAAACTTCATTCTCAAAGGCCCACTGGACTCTCACAACCATGGGCTCATCATGTTCAAGAAGCTGGATCTTTCCAGGATGATTACACTTAGGGTTAAATCAAGATTTTTAAAAAATATATTATTAAATATCAACATATTTTCTTCAGAATATTTCTTTAGAGTTTACATTCCGTATAAATCCTTTGTGTTTCAGTGAAAGATCTTGAACTACTGGAGATTCTTTCAGAGCAGAATCCTGATTCATATTAAGCTCTGTGTAATGTTTGCATGAGCACAACTAGGGAATTAAATATTAGATTAGGTATATTGTCATAAAAATCACCTTTTTATTATTTAAACTTCTACACTAGCAATTAACATCCCAATGGAAACTGGGTCTTTAAGCAAAGTGCTAAACAGTATATTGGAGTAAAGGAAAATGAGGTGAGTGTGTTCAAAAGGAGGAGGAATTGGTGGGGTGGAATTTAGAAGAGACTAAACTAATATTTTGATGTGAGAGAGTTACAAACTTTGAGCTTTTTGCAAGTATAGGAGATTTTTTTTTCCCAAGACGATTGAAGTAATAATTGAGATAAATGCGGAAAAGTAAGGGAAACTTGAAAGTAGATACTTAGGAGAAAATGAATAGGATTTGAGAGAAGATGATAGGGATCTAGAGCTTCAGATGCATGGAAAACAGGTGAACATGACATATGAGATGGAAAGATGAGGGAAAGCTAGTCATGCTGGGTTAGACAAGCATGAGAGACAAGTAGGGAGGAACTGTTTGTTAGAAGATACAGAAAAAATTATTTTGATAGTAAAAAGAAGAAACAGTCATTTAAGAGAAAAGGGAGGGATGATGGATTAAGAAGGATTTTAAAACAAGCAGCGACAACAAAGACCCAACAGTATTACAGACTAGAGAAGAAAGAAAATCCCTAGAAAAAATGTGAAAAACAGGCATAGACCACAGATGAGAGTGAGGGGAACAGAAGATAAAAGTAAACAAGCCAGTTATCAGGGTGTTTTTCAGCTTAAATTATGCATAAACTTTAAGCTAAAATGAATTTTACATGCTGCGTGGAATGTGTTGATGCACACAGAGTCTTATCCGAAGACCACTCAAATCAATGGTAAAAACCTCCTGTGGTTATTTATAGGCTTAAATCACACTTAGAACTTTGCAGTTCCAAAACAAGAGCTGAAATTTGATCTATGAAAAACACACGTATTTTGGGAGGACTTTGATCATGCCTCTGCTTAAGCAAACTCTTTACAAAAGCTTTGAGTATTATTGAATTGAAGTCATGTGGGTGGGTCTGTGGGCATGCAACAATTGCCAAACTCAGAGCCTCTCACTCACAAAGGTCAACAGATATAATAACAATAACACTGTTCTAGGCTGTTGTGGCTGACACGTTTCTGGGTATCACAAAACCCCTTGCAGATTTCAGGCAGATATTATTCTGCCGAACGAAAGCTTGAGTACATTCTCTATGACAATTGTAGCAATTCAGTATCAATCTGGCAGCACCATTATGCTTAAAATTCTGTGCCCATTCCCATCATCAGTTTGGTTTTTTGAGTGGTTTATAATTCAGCTATTTTAAATTGCACTAGGATGAAACTCGACTTACAGTTTCTTATTCTGGTTGCATTTGTTCTCACAAAAACTGCATTTAAATTGTTTCATTCTCTTTTTAGGTTAGCAACTGAAAGAGATAAATGTTTTAGGAAATACTGTTGCTGGCTTCTCACTAAACAGTGCTTACTTAAAACATGAAACTTCGCTCATATTACATTGCCAACACAGACAATCAAGAGATACCAATTCAATACTGCTTGTGAAATTTGTCAATGAAATCTTTATAATATATTTATGCTATCATTGCAACAATAGCTTCACTGCATGGCAGGTCTCCTCATCTGGTCAAGTTGAAGACAACCTTTTACATTCATCCCAGTAACTGATTTTAAGGCAGCTCTTCACTTAAATACCTGTCTGCTTTGGGTGTGGTATTTTAGATGTCACCCTTGAATTTCTGGTTTCTGAAACGTACACAGGTTTATAAGCTTCTTATTCTCCAGATGTGCCCTTCCCCACTACCGATTTCCATTCACTGTTACGCAAGTAGCCACATACACTTATCTACCTACCATATTGAACGGACAAATACTCATATTTGTCTTTCTAGTAAACATCAGCTTAATGCAAAAACGTAAACAAACAAAGAGGTTGTGTTTTAGTATCAAGACGACCATCGTTTCCGTGATTCCTCACTTCTGGTGAGAGTGAGAGTTAAGTAACACTGAAAGATATTTAATGCCAAGTCATGCACTTCATGACCAGAGTGTTACCTGTTCCTTAGAAACCAGTTTTTACCTTAACTCTGATCTTTTCCTATTGCTGTATTAGCCATTTGATAAACGCTACCCACTACTAGTGAATTTCTATTCTGTTGTTGTTATGTCTTTGAACAGCAGCTTCTTTGAACATTCTCTCTCAGGAATGTGTACTTGTTATTTGATTTTTCTATGTTAGGTCATACAGTCTCATCTGTGGGGTGGGTGGGGATTTCACCGGGAAATTAGCATGAGCTTCATTCAGAAACTCAGTGAGATTCTATGGAACTTGTTTCCCAACTTTTAACAGTTTTCCATAAAGCCAGCAGGGCAACTTAAGTGGATAAATAAGAGTATATTTTTGATATATTTTTTTATTTCTAAACTTGGAATTTTAATTGACAGAACATACTGCAGGCCATCACAGAAAAAGATTTTTTTAAAATGTATAGATGTGTATAGAGACACATGCACATACAGTCAGATGTCTATATATGTATGTAGTGACACAATACTTCTCCATATGGTCCAAAATACACATGAAAACTCCCATCCAATTTAACACCGAAAAGAGAGTAAGGCAGGTTAGTTTATTCCCTGTGCAGTCACACTCTGCTCTTACAGGCTGAAGTAGACCTGTTCCACTAATACTTACAAACTGTCTCCAATTTTCAAAGCACTAAACCACCATTTAAACCATATAAACTCTAACTATTTAAGCCTCGATGAGAGAAGTCAGTTAAGACTCGTTATCATTTTACAAATGGGTAGGCAGATAGGTTCAGCCAGCTACCCCAGGATAAACGCATCATTACTGAAAGAAGACTTAGAAGATCACTCCTGGTTAACTAGTCCAAGGAAATCCAGCGATTAGAGCTCCATTCTACCAAGAACCAGCTTAGAAAATATTATAGGACAGCAAGTTGGATCTGCTCTAACTTAAGCCCATGCAACTTTAATGAGATTGTACAAGTATAAGTCGAAGTAAAACTAGATCAGAGTCGCATCATAAACCCAAGGAATTACAAATGACAAAAAGGAGGCAGAATTCTGGACTTTTTACATGTAAGATAAATATATAATCTATACTGGAGAACATTAAGGTTTGAAGCACTTGAAGTATAGAAAATGGTAATTTAAGGTTGATTTTATTGTCTCAGTGTACGCTTTTTCTCTTTTACAAATCAGGTTTGCATCAATCACCTAAGTGCAGCTCCAAATTTGTTATGAATCCCGTTTCAATCAGTGTAGAGGACGGATACCATCACAGAACAAAAAATATTTTTTACTGAAAGATACTCAATGTTTTTTTTCTCCTTATTGTTAGATTTGCGTTTCTGATGGACTCCTTTTCTGAAATGTCATAGCATATTTGGATTATCTCCAACATAAAATATTTCAGGCCAGAGAACAAATCTAAACCCAGGAAAAATAGAAGACAAATATGCACAAAATTTGTTAATAGGTGGTGCTATGATTTCTTATCCATGGTGCATGGTAAACGCTAGTAAGCATGCTAAAAAAGCTGTCAACTGAGAAATCTGAGTTACAGATGATAAAATGAGTGGTATGTATTGCAGAGGCAGAGACCTTTTCCCTGCCTTTCCTCACATACAAAATTTACTTAGAGAAAATTAGATAAGTCTCACAGGAAAATTAGCAATAAAACTGGTGGGTAGCTAATAGTTTCACAGTGTGACAAGAACTCTGAAAAGGTCAGTTTCCTACTATTTGCCTTTATATATCTATGCAATTTAAAAAAAAAAAAAAGAAGAAAAAAGTAAGGCATTTCAGAAAAACTCTCAGATATTTTTCTAAAGCTGATTTTTTCCTAAAGACTAATTTTTCCTACTACTGATCAATAGGACTGGGAAAAGAAGAGATTCATCTACTGATGCTTATTTTTTTCCTATCTAATACAAATGTGACCCTTAACTTGTCAAGGGTTTAGTTAGTTTTGCCTTGTCCTTATTTCCTTGGGGATACCAAGCTGTGGATTTATCAAATACAGAATTCCAGAAAACAAATTTTCTTGGAGCTGACACAGTATTAACAAGAAATCATTGCAGCAGTTACAAAAGAATTAGATAAGAAAAAAATATTACAAACTAGAAAATGTTTGTGGATAAGTAGATTCCATTAGAGGATAAGATCTTAAAGAAATTAAGAGCATTACTTAAGATTTCCTGTTTCATAGACAATGAAATTGCATTGATAAAAAGGGACAGACTGCAATTATGAATAGCACCTGCCATATTCTTAGCCAGAATCAACCCCTGCTTCTGTACGTTCAAACTAATATAAATTTCAGAGGTAAGGACTCATCTATTTTCAGAGTCCTAGAAAATCACAGTGGGATCCTGCTTATCTGCAGATATGCTGTGGTTCTTTGCACTACACCAAAAGGAGCCTGAATAGATTAGGTCTCAGTAGGGCTTCATTCTAGCATAACTTCACATACTTGGTCAATAGAAAGGATTTGTTTTTTTCTTGGAGTTTCCAGAACAGAACAACAAGTTATGCATGCTTGGGGGCACAATTACAAATGTATTTCATGAAAGTCAACCATATTTTAAAAGGAAAATGGCTTATTAGCTCGCAAATGCAATTCTGGGACCCAAATTTACTTGTGGGTATAAATTACTCATGCTATGGTACTTCATTTTATATGCCTACCTACCTGCCTGACAGCATTGAATATACCAGATACTATGTGCCTAAATGTGTTCAGAGTGGGTGTAAAGAAAGCACCCTATAAACTAACAGTCGAGAAAAAAAACAAAAAAGTGAGAAAAATCTTTATCAAATACTTTACAGAATGAGTACTGAGTAATTATTAACCTCCAAAGTATATAATACATGTACTGAAGATTTTCATTTCATTGTTGTCACCAACAATAGGTGATGCTAAGTACAGCTTTAGACTTTACTCCTTTAATGCACTGCATGTTGAAAATTGACTGTGAACACTTCAAAATTAGCATGTATATTTATCGATTATTCTATTTCAGCTGGGATCATTAACAATCAGTCATACAAAAAGTAGTTTTAAGCCTTTTTTCTTCCATAGCACTGCATTACACGTAGTAACTCTGAATAAATCTTCTGCTACATTTAAAGCTCTCTAACACAACAGTTTATTTTGGAACTGAAACATCCATCTTTGAAGATATGGAATCTGCTCTGATGCAGCTAACATAGACAGGTAAGATTTTCTGTGGGTATCAGTTTTGATACAAGGAATCTACAAGTTGTAAACTAAAACTAGCAAGCTAGGGTTGAATACAAGTTGTAGAAAGATTTCTCAGAAGACACAACCAAGTAAGATAATGATTAGGATAAAAAAAAAAAAAGGCTTAAACATCCTTTTGTATTCTCCCACAGGACGCAAAGGGCTCTGCTTTCCCCCTTGCCTCCCGATGAGCCTCACCAGTAACTCCACACTGGGGGCCTGGGAAGAGATATTCTCCTCTTGTAAAACACCACTACCCATAACCTGCCCCTATCTGCAGCTCATGCCGAAGAAAAACATGGGAGGCCTAAACACACCAGAGAAACAGACTACACATATTCCAGAACAAAAATGGGAAAAGATGGGTCTCAGATAGATGATACCTACCTCTAACTTCTTCCACTGCTTGTACTGCTCAGCAGCTTCTTCTCCCTCCTCTCCCCGCTACTACTCAGCCCTCCCCATCCTTCCGCCTTTCTAGCAATCCAAACTGCTTTTCCCCTGCTACTTCCCTCTTAATCCTCCTTGAATCCTTCCAAATGTCTTCACAGGTAAACACACCGCTTGCTTTTCTTGTTAAAACAGAGTGCCTTCCGAGGTTTACCGTGTGCTTAGATTACATTTTCCCATGCCATACTGAAAACCTGGGCCTCAGGCAGATGCTTGTTATCCCTTTTCCCTTTCAGGATTCCTGTCAGTATTTGGATGCAATTTGATGCTGGCTGGTGGGGAGGTGCAGAAGGATGAGGCTCAACAGCTGTTGTGCATCCCTTCGAGTCACCCACACCGTGTGAAAACCAGCAGGCTACAAAGCTCCTTGGCTACCCTGACTGCCCATCTGTTTTTAGGCTAGGCTTACACCCACCGAGACTACTTATCCTTTTTTAGAAAGCTGTTTTCAGTGTTGATTCCCCCGGAAGGTAGTAGGTATCAGGTGGGAATTGGGTAAGCCTCCGTACGTGAGACCATCTGGGGCAGGCTCAGATTTTTGGCCACGCTAAATCAGCTACTGCTTCCAGTCTGCTGCTGGTTCCCAGCCGCGCAGGTCTCCGTGCAAGTTCTGCCCTGCTCTCGAGGTGTGGCTACACGGGCGTACTTTCTGTCATCCACGGAAAAATAAATAAGCATATAAATACATCTGGGGGAAGGGATTTTGTACTTTGCTTATCAGGTACTTCCTGTTCATTTAATCAAAACACCGGGACACAAATCTACCCGTCTTGCCCATGGGAGCTCCAAATTTCAGTGCAACTGAAGAAGATGATGATTTTTTAAAATATTGAAATAAAAACGTGAAATCTTTCATTTCTGTTACAATGCAAGTTATAATAGGTATGCCCAGGCTAGAGTTTTATTCTGATTTTACGTGAAGAAGGAAAACCATAGCACGTGGGCTGAGAGGCAGCCATGGCAGTACGCCTGGTTTTAATAGAATATCCTCTAACTTTTTACCTTTGAGGGGCAGGGGGTGTAAACTCACTTTTTCTAACTACTTCGGTGAAAAAAAAAGACTGACTTGAAAACAGATGAGATAAAATGTTCATATTCCCATCAGAAAATATGAGTGTTGTTAAGTGCTGCTGTAGTGCTATATTCATGATAATGAGATTCATGCAATTTCCTTTCACTGTTACAGCTTTTCATTTTCGTGTGATACTATACCCCACTCAGCCCTATCAATGGCAGAGGCTGTCTCAGTTTATGTACAAGTAGCAGCCTCATTTAGATGAATAAAAGTTGTTTATGTTGTTTTCCTTTTCCAGAGGGATATAGGGTAAATAATTAACCCAGTGACCCCTACCCTGCTTGTTTAACATTTATGCAATTACTCAAAGCTTGTATCTGATGGTTCCATAGCTGTGAAAGCTATGGCAAAGGAGCAGAATTATACTGAACCCACATAGCAGAAGCTATACGACATGGGTTTTAATGCAGCGAGGCAACGCAGGCAGCGCCCTGCGCTTGTTTCCCTCTCATCTGCACCTACTTCTATGATTCTTTCAAGTTTGTAAGACAAATTCTTTTCATGAGCTGCAGGTGGTATTTTAAGACATGAATGTGGCATCTGTAAAATGAACACGAAAAGACCCAAATACGCAAAAGAAAGCAGCCACTGAAACCCGTGAGTCTCACCTGTTTATTTAGCATTTTTAACTCATCTATATTTTGATGAAAGCCTTTGAATTCCTTTTAAATTCTTAGAACCAATTTTTTCTCCAGGTTGCAAAAATCTCCAAATATAGGTTTCTAAGCTTGTCGTGCCTCATGAAAACAGGTTTTTATTTTTTTTTTTTCTTCCATGGAGGAGGTCATACAAATAAAGTGCATATATATGGTTGCATGGATCCAGGCTGGCACCAGTTATCCTCGCAGCACCACCTGGCTGGCTAATCCAGAAGCAGTACAGCCATTTTAGCAGAGACCTATACAGACCAATTAAAGGTTGCAGTTATCCTTATCAGAGCAAACTTAGTACTGGGCTGACAGATATATCTTAGTTGCAGGTTACTATAGTCTGGGACCTGAAGGTAGGTCTATGCATCATAGCTTTGCACAATTTAGGCATACCTGAGACTGTCAGATGATGGAGTTACGCATTTATAAAAGTATTACAGAATTTTTGAAGCAGCTTGTTGCAGTGTTTCTGGATTGTTAAGCCGAATAATTTAGGATTTATACTGAAGTTTAATTTCAATAATTCAGATTACTGGTCAAAATACTTCATGGAGTTGACATAAACCATATTACTGTGTTTCCAAGCAAAATGCTCTGACAAAACAATGTCTACAACTTACTGAAAAATTCAATATGCTCTGGTATTTCCAAATAAATTAGGTAGTAATTATTTTTCCTTGAAAACACATTAAAGTTCTAAAACCAGCAGCTTACTATTGATTGTGATCATTAATGGCTCCAAGGATAGAAAAAAATGTAGCCTAGGTTGAGGAAGGAAAGGAATTGAGTGCCCTTCACAGTTACTTGATTTTGTTTAGCTCTCACTCTCTCTTGAACCAGAGAAATCTAGTTTTTATCCTCATTTTTTGTACATATTCACAGCCAGATTCTTGGTCTGTGTGTGCTGGTGCCACTATCATGGATGTAATGCAAAACTATGCACTTTAGCAATAAAACTCAGTATAGCTGTACACCCCACTTTCTTAAATAACCTTGTTTCTTAGAGGAAGGAAGTGATCTGATTTTTCAAAATTATTCCAAGCCAAAGAAACTGCTGTATTGGTTGGCATCATTGTCAGGTTGGACTGAATTATTTTTCATTTCCATAAATTAGAGCACTGGAGGTACTCAGTGTACTCATCTAATTCATCTTCTTGTATAACACAGGTCATATGACTTCTGATTTGGTTCCATTTGAATCAGACTACCTCATTTAGAAATAGCATCTGAACCTGATTTTAAAATTACCAGTGATGGCCAATCAACCAAAACACTTAGTTAGCTTTCCAGTTAAATGACCTCATTTTAATTTTATTTTGCTTTTAGGAACATCTAATAGCTGATTTCAATATGCCTATGATCTGCTTCCAGCCTGCAATCTTATATTTCTGTCTGCTGGATTGAAGAACACACTATCAAAGTTTCCCATCTTATGTAGTAAGTACAGAGATACTCTGATCAAGTGACCCTTTAAATTCCCTATTGATAAATAAAACACATAAAATTATAGATTTTACCTCTATTAAAAAAAAAAAAGTGTTCCAATTTAATTAGGTTTTGTAGATTTTCATTGATCTCTTCCTATTTTATTAACAAACCTCAAAAACTGTTCATGACAGAGCTGAACAGACTCTTCAAAGGATCACGGATAATTCAGGTGGGAAGAGACCACAGGAGGTCTCTAGTCCAACTGGCTGCTCGCAGCAGGATCAGTTTGGAGGCCAGTCCATGTTGCTCAGGGCTTTATCCGGTCGGTCTTGAAAAGCCTCAAAGATGGAGACTGTACAGCTTCTCTGGGCAGCCTGCTGCACTGATCGGCTGTCCTCAAGGGGAAAAATGTTTCTTGTATCTGATGTGAACCCTCGTTACAAAGCAGAGGGTAGCTGCCACTAAAAACACTTCTGTTTCTAATTAGGCCCATTGTTCCTTGTTCTTCTGCCTGTTTCAACCTGCTGAATAGTCCCCAAATATACTAACAAAGATCACAGAATCATAGAATGGTTTGGGTTGGAAAGGACCTTTGAAGGTCCTCTAGTCCACCCTCCTCTGCAATGAACAGGGACACCTTCAACTAAATCAGGTTCCTCAAAGCCCCATCCAACCTAACCTTGAATGTTTCCAGGGATGGGGCATCTACCACCTCTCTGGGTAACCTGTGCCAGTGTTTCACCACCCTCATAGTGAAAAATTTTCTTCCATATAGCCAATCTAAATCTACCCTCCTTTAGTTTAAAACCATTACTCCTCGTACTATCACTACACTCCCTGACAAAGAGTCCCTCCCTATCTTTCCTGTAGGGCCCCTTTATGTACTGGAAGGCTGCTATAAGGTCTCCCTGGAGCCTTCTCTTCTTCAGGCTGAACAACCCCAACTCTCTCAGCCTGTCTTCATAGCAGAGGTGCTCCAGCCCTCTGATCACTTTTGTGGCCCTCCTCTGGACTCGCTCCAACAGGTCCATGTTTTTCCTGTGCTGAGGACTCCAGAGCTAGATGCAGTACTCCATGTGGGGTCTCACCAGAGTAGACTAGAGGAACAGAATCACCTCCCTTGACCTGCAGGCCATGCTTCTTTTGAAGCAGCCCAGGTTGGCTTTCTGGGCTGCGAGTGCACATTGTTGGCTCATGTCCAGCTTTTCATCCACCAGTATCCCCAAGTCCTCCTCGGCAGGGCTGCTCTCAATCCTTTCATCTCCCAGTCTGTGCTGTTACGAGGGGTTTGCCCTGACCCAGGTGCAGGACCTTGCACTTGGCCATGTTGAACCTCATGAGGTGCACATGGACACACTTCTCAAGCCTGTCCAAGTCCCTCTGGATGGCATCCTGTCCCTCAAGCACATCAACTACACCACTCTGCCCGGTGTCATCTGCAAATTCCTGAGAGTGCACTTGATCCCACTGCCAATGTTGTTGATGAAGATATTAAACAGTACTGGTCCCAGTATGGACCCCAGAGGGACACCACTCATCACTGATCTCTATCCAGACATTGAGCCATTGACCACTACTCTCTGGATGCATCCACCCAGCCAAATTCCTTATCCACTGAATGGTCCATCCACCAAATCCATTTCTCTCCAATTTAGAGAGAACGATGTTGTAGGGGGACCACATCAAAGGCCTTACAGGAGTCCAGATAGATGACATCCATAGCTGGTCCCTTGTCCACCAGTGTAGTCACTCCATCACAGACAACCTCTAGGTTGGTCAGGCAAGACGTGCCCTTGGTGAAGCCATGCTGGCTGTCTCAAATCACCTCCCTGTCCTCCACGTGCCTTAGCAGAGCTTCTATGAGAAGCTGTTCCATGATCTTCCCTGGCACAGAGGTGAGGCTGACAGGTCAGTAGTTCCCAGGGTCCTCCTTTCCACCCTTTTTAAAAATGGGTGCAACGTTTCCCTTTTGCCAGTCACCAGGGACTTCACCTGACTGCCATGACTTTTCAAATATCATGGAGAGTGGCTTGGCAACGACATCAACCAATTCCCTTAGGACTCTGATGCATGTCCTCATGTCCCACAGACTTATGTATGTTCAGGTTCCTCAGGTGGTCTTGAACCTGATCTTCTCTTACAGTGGGAAGGACTTTGCTCCCCCAGTCCCCGCCTTGCGGTTCATCCACTCAAGAGGTGTGGGAAGAGAGATTGCCAGTGAAGACTGGGGCAAAAAAGTTGTTGAGTACCTCACCCTTCTCCTCATCCGTTGTTATCAGTTTGCCTCCTGTGTTCGTTCAGGGGGGTACAGTTTCTTTGACCTTCCTTTTCTGGTTAACATACCTGTAGAAGCCCTTATTATTCTTTGTGTCCCATGCCAAGCTCAGCTCCAGCTGTGCCTTGGCCTTCCTGATCCCATCCCTACACAACCGAGCACTGTCCCTATACTCCTCCCAGGATACCTGGCCCTGCTTCCACTGCCTGTGCATTTCCTTCTTGCCCTTTAGTTTGACCAGCAGGTCTCGACTCAGCCATGCCAGTCTCTTGCCTTCTTTCCTGATTCCTTACACCTGGGGATCAAGAGCTCTTATAATCTATGGAAAGCTCCCTTAAAGATCTGCCAGCTCTGTTCTACTTCCTTGTCTGCGAGAGCAGTTTCCCAGGGCATCCTGTATTGACTAGCTCCTCGAAGAGCTGGAATTTTGCTTTCCTAAAATTCAGGGTCCTGACTTTACTCTTTGCTGGATCCATATCCCTCAGGACTGTGAACTCCACCAGTGCATGATCACTGCAGCCCAGGCTGCCTCCAATCTTGAGGTCTCCGATTAGCTCACTTGAGTTGGTGACTCAAGTCTCAAGAGGTCCAGTAATGCATCCCCTCTGGTAAGGCTGTCTATTACCTGGCTTAAGAAGTTAACCTCAATGCACTCCAGGAGTCTCTGGGATTGCCTACAGTTTACTATGTTACTTTTCCAGCAGATATTGGGGTGGCTGAAGTCCCCCAGCAGACTTCACCCCCAGAGACTCCACCACCTCTCTGGGCAGCCTGTTCAGTGCTCTGCCACCCTCAAAGTAATGAAGTTCCTTCTCATGCTTAGATGGAACTTCCTATGTTTAAGTGTGTGCCTGTTACATCTTGTCTTGGAGTGCAGGTAACTGATGAAAGTACTAAAGTGCCAGGTAATTTACAGTATAGAGACAGGGAATAGAGATGGACTTTATTACTATTTCTCCTAAATGAATAAGCTTATTTTTGGTATCTTAAAACACAGAATCTGCTTGTGCCCACCTTGTACCAATGGCCTATCTTGTTATTCAAAAACACCGTGGCGGTATTGTTTTATTTCCCTCTAGTCGAATGGCAAGAATTTTAAAAAAATAAGATAAAATAAAAAATCAGAAAAAATTATCCCTACAGTACAGCCTGCTCAGAGTCTGTTATTATTTCCCAGCCATCCTCTATTTGTAACTACGTTTTGATATCGAAAGTACTTCCTGTTTGAATCCATTGTGTTTTGCAAGGATTTGATGATGTTTTCATTCTTCAGTGAAATCCCCTGCACTAATACGTACGATTTCTACCTCCAGCTACATTTTGAATCTTCACAGCACCTCTCACAGCCCCCATCTACCCTGTGCCTTGCTGGCTTCCAGTCCGCCCTTGTACAGGTGCCATTTTCTCTGTCTCTTACGATATCGCAGAGTGAAAGAAAGGCTAGAATATGCATCGCATAACGACCTAATGTCAGAAGAGCATCACAACTGTCTCATCACATTATACAACAGGCAGTGACTTTTCATATCCTGTCTAGCCTACGTCTTAACCAGCTATTTCTTATCACCTCTGAGGAAGAGCACAACAGAAAAGGTAGCGGGAAAGGAAGAATTGCTGAAACTGCTCTGTGATCGTGCTTGGGTCCCACTGTAATAAGTGCAGTCCTCAAGGAAGCTACCGACTGCTTAACAGTCACTTGTAGCCCTTCTGCATCTTCTAGTTAGGAACTGACAAACCTCCTTTAAGGTTTCCTGATAAATTCAAAGAAAAAAAAAAAAAAAAAAAAAAAGACTGA
>VFFE01007141.1:1321836-1340791 GCA_008921705.1 Burhinus oedicnemus | reverse complement strand
AATTTTTTTTTTTTTTTTTTTTTTTTTTTTTTTTTTTTTCCTTTAACTCCCCTTTTTGGGAGGGGAGGTGGGGTGAAGATGTCTTTTTATTTTCAAGAAAAGATGCTTTATAAATACCGCTGTGACAAATCCATTACACAGCACAGAAGCGATCAGCGTGGTGCCAAACTCTGGCTGAGAACTGAAGGTCCAAACTAGTGCTGTTCCAAAAGATCAATGGGACACACTTCTAAACGGCAAGAGTTTTAACTGGCTCTATACACCACTAAAAGAAAATGAAAAGATCAAATGGTAGGTTCTAAGACAGAAATAAATGTGTGTTTGTTTCTGCCCTTCTGGCCCACTCTTTAAATACAGCTTAGGAAAAAAATACATTGAGGGACAACAAAGAAAATACAAGCAGCTGAGATCTGCGTTCTTCTGATAAGCTGTACTCTGATTCACAGCAAACTTTAAACAGCATAGGTAATTAACCTTATGGAAAAAAAATACCGGGGGACAGGGTAGATACTCTCCCACTTGAATTGTTTGAAACAAGACTGAATCTCTTCATTGAATTTATTTATTTATTTTTAAATTGTCAGTCCAGGCATAAGTTATGAGATGAACTGGGGAATCGGGGGCTTATATTGTCTTAGGGAGGAAAGGGGGTCTGCTCACGCTGTTAAAATCTAAATGCTCTGGTCAGGATATGTATTTTTCATAAATAATACAGTTCGTTTAATGAAATGATACTTACTCTGAAGAAACAAATAAAACTGTTTGGATTTAGGCACTGACCAGATATGCTGCTGAAACACTCTCAGATATCAATCTTACTCTTCTCAGTTTGTTGGCACACAATAATATATCGACTGGATTGTACTAGGCAATTTTCGTATTTCTTTCTTGGCAATGTGTTTCTCAGATATCTCCTGCTGATTTTAAAATGAGGTATCTATTTAAATCTCCCATATATGTTACTAGAAGAAAACTTTGATGTCTTAAATATCTGAAATTTTTAACATCTGCTGTTTACTTGCATGCATCTTGCATTAAGGAAGAAAAATAAGTTTCACTTCAGAAGGGTGGTTCTTGTGGTTTCACAGTCTTCTTAGTATAAAGAAATTGTGAGTTTTAAAGTAAAGTATAGCCACAACTCTACTTATTGAACAGGTTTTGGGGTTTTGGTGGTGTTTTGGGTTTTTTTTCACCAGCCCAGGTTAGTCAGATTTTATTTCACTAAGATATACTGACAGAAAAGATTACATGTTGTTTCATCATCAGTTTTAGGGAAATAATGTGTTCTGTGATTAAAAAGCTTTCACAAAGAAACTTCAGAAAGATGTTTCAGTATTTGATACTTCATATTTAAATACCTATAACTGTGCTAGAGGAAAAATCCAAAGCAATAATATTTTGCTTTGAGATCTGCCTTTCCCTGCTGCTAGGAAAATACGTTTCTAACTTCCTTTCCCTTTTAGATTGCACACACTTGAAACTAAACAAAAGCACATGAAAGACTGAAAACTCTCTGGCATATTTTAAACATCCGAAGAGACAAATTTATGAGCAAGAACATTTATGAATATGACTTATTTTAGTTACAAAACAAGTGGCACAGCAAGAAGAGAATCTAGAACATCAGAAGGCTGTTGATGAAATAGATTCATATTTTAAAATAGTGAGTGTATACTCTAAGTCATACTTTAAAAACACTCAAGCTTTTACATAAATAATTTTCTCATCATCTTTTATTATTATTCCTCTTTGTCCTTCTAGTCAGCCCTGGAAATGTCACAAACCACATTGCAATAGCTAGCATAAATAAAAGGTTTGTTTCTCTCCCCCTTCCTTTCCTCAAAGTAGGAACTTTTCTGGGAAGAATTTGTATCCCAGAACCACTCGCTACTTATCGGTCTTTTCAACACAAGCATGTACACGTTCAAAGAAGCTAAGACTAACCTCTAAGTACAGCTGGAACATTTCTCTTAAATAGGGTGAGTCATATTTGGATGGTTCTCAAAAAGAGCTTTCTTTCTATGCGGTCTTAAAATGTCTCTCATATTGCCCAACAGAAAGCTTAATTTGGATCGTGAGAAGCAACAAAGAGTACTTTTCATTCTTAGGCTCTCACAGTGAAAAAGCTTTTCTCCTCTTTGGTGTCACATATCATCACCAGCTTCAGCTAGGATCTTAAAGACACATAAATCAAAAAGCTGTCACTTCTTCTGAAAACATTTGTACGTAGCAGCAATACAATTTTCATGCCTGACAACATAATGAAACACTTTTTTGCAGAAGCTGCTAGAAACGTTATTTGTTTGACTCAAGTGGCCAGCAGCAGAAGTTCAAGCTCTAAGGAGCTTGTCAGGGATCTCCACTATCTTCTGCAGCTACCTCTGGTCTAGAAGAATATGAGGTAAACAGTATTTCTTCTGTAAACAAGGACTATCCAAGCATGGTTTACTAGAGGCTCAATGTCACTTGATTAACACATTTACTGAAATAGTGCCCATCAAAAATAAATCAGGTTAAAGCGTGGCCACTGCTGTAGAAATGTTTAGAAAGAGTTCCTGCTGCAAAGAGCTCATTGTGTGCGTAAAGTGAGAAGCGAGACCTTGAACGCAGCTGGGCTCTTCCTTCCCATGACCAGTTATACCAGACCAGCTTACAGACCCTTCCGGAAGCCTCTCTAACAGAAAAGCTGTGGTGCTGCATGATGGACATCATTTGGAGCTGGGGGGCAGCAATCAGCCAGCACGGCGATCTGCAAAATGTTTTCCCAGTTGCAGCGTCTGATGTGTGTGGGACCTCACCATCATCATCGGTGCAGCACTGGGCTGAGATTTCCTAACAGATTGGCTTCAGGGAAGGGTTCCTTCTTGATCCAAGATAAACACTTCCCACCTTCAGTGCCCATGGGAGAGGGAAAGAGGGAAACCGAAACATGGCTCACTCATCCTATTTCAGTAGGGTGAACAAAATGGTTCCCAGGCAGATGTGGCACGTCCCTCAAGAACTGTTTTCAAGGGGGTGTTCCCAAATGCAACACGTTAGAGTACACATAGGGGAAAATCCATCTATTTTGAAGATGTAAAAAAAGCAACCAGAAAAATCTTAGAAGGGACCTTCTATATATCAATGACAATAATAATAAAGACCTGTCTCAGATCAAGTATTTTGATCACCAGAAAAGAGGTTATTAATATGAAAACAAACGTAAAGAGGTTTGCTGAAGCTGCATCAGGCAGGATTGGTAACAGGAAATAAAATGTAAGTCTGCTGTATAGCAAACGCAATAGAGATCTAAAAGATAAAAGGGAGGAAAAAATGAAAGAGTGATTTATTACCTAGTCCACTAAATTTAAATTTGCATTACTGTTAAATGCTTTTATGACTGTTCATGGGCACTGAAAACCGTAATGAATGTCCCTAGACACAAAGAGCTCGAGTTAATTCATATATAAACTATTCAGATATTCTTACTAGAACTGACAAAAATTGGTGAGCTAAAGAAAAAGCACTTTGTGAGGTCAGTCAGAAATAACACAGATGAATCAGCAGCATGAGAGCTGTCTCAAGTAAGAAAGAACCAAAAGAACAGAAAAAATCTAAAGAACAAGAAGGAAATAAGTGACCTGATAAAAAGTACTGTATTTAGAGAGAAATTCAGGAGCTATTATACATCAAACTCTTTTTTCTTGATTTTGAGAGACAATAGAGGAATACACTATGCAAAATAAATTTCCTAAATAGCAGAATACAATACTATGATTAGTCCTATTATTTATTTAGATTATAATTAGTTCATATCCAGCTATCCAAGACTGATGCCCTTCAGACCCACCAGAAAGAAAATTACAAGTTTTCTTGCCAATTCAAGCTGAGAAAATGCAAGAGCAACCCTAGCTGTGATGACCTGATGTAATAGCTGGCTATTCTCTGCAGGTGAACAACTACTTTGTGTCTCAACATTTTATCCCCAACACTCTTATCCAAGACAAGTTTCACGGAATTAGGTTCCCTGCCTTTCTCAGCACATGGCTGTGACAGAAGCCTCTGCTGTCTGTGAGGTTTGGAGACTTGATGGTTACACTGGAGTTACAGAATAACACAGCAGTAATAAAAAGCATAGAGAGCTGGTAAACCTCAGCCGTTAGAACTTGTCTTCAACAAGTTGCTTGGTTTTATTTTCAAACAAACCAACCAACCAACCCCAACCACGACACAACCTCCCCCCTAACAAACACGCCATACCCAAACAAAAACCTAGCTACCTTTAAATTCATTAAGAAAAAATTCCCATGTATCCACATATACATCCATAAGTCTAGGTTGTCTAACCAATTCAAAGCTCAGGTTTCCTTATTAAACATGCCAACATTATTAATAATAATTGCTTCATTAAAGACTGCAGTAATTAGCTCTGCTTATATGTAATAAAAGTGTCCTCATTTATATTTGCATATAGAGCTCTGCTTCTTCACAACTTCATTGGAATTAAGGGGGAAACTTATTACTTCTGTGAACATAGTATTAATTTAACATACACAATTAAAGTCCAATTAAACAACTGGAAATCATGAAGTTCTCCTGGATGTTATGGGCTACTAAAGAATTGTCTTTCAAGTCATTGTTAAAAAATTTCACCTAGTATAAATAAGCCACTCACGCAGACAGCAACAACACACAATCACAAAAAGCCCTGGCTGATATTCGTGACACTCAGACGTCAGGCTGGGCAGCGATACCCAAACCAGCACTGATATAATTGCTCACAGACCATGTCAGCGCACTCGGCGCTCGTCATTCTGAGGCTGTCTGACACCTGATAATTGCTAATCGTCAAATACGTTTATTCCCATCCTGGGGAACTTCTGACTTTTGTGAAGGTTGCTCCTTTCTGAACCTTTTGCAGAAGGCTGAGGAGAACAGCTGATGTTTCCTGCAGCGTGGCAGGGAGAAAGCCAGGCAGTGGTCAGATCCACAGCTCTGCAGAGCCTGGGATTCTGCATCCCACTTTGTTAGTCACAATCCTCATTTTGATGACAAGCAACTTGTTAAAGCTGCTATCAGCTGAGAAAGCGATGTGAATAGGAATAATGAAACTCCTCAGATAACTTGTCTCTTTTGTGAGCTCCCTTGCTCACACCACCAGACGCTTTCTGTATCCGAAGCTAACCAATCCTCAGAAATAAAAAAACAGATACAGAGAAAAATCCCAAATCTGGACAGAAAACAATCTATGAGAATGTCAGCATTAGGCTACTGTTAACATAACTGTCTCTTCTTCAAGGGTACTAATTCAAGTCCCTGTTCAATCTGGAAAAAACCCAAAGACTTACATCTCTCACATCATGCCCATACTTGACAATTAATATACTTTTCCGAACGCTTTTCATGCAAAAAGATAAGCTCTGTTAACCAAGGGACAAGAGAGGAACATATTGGTGTATCTTTTCAAGCACTGTCAGAGAATCCATACGTTAAAGGTATTACTAATATTTCAAATGAAGAGAGTCACGCTCAGCTAAATTTTTTTGGTTTAAAATTTTATTTAAACTTGAGAGCTTGTTTTGCTAGCAACCAAGCAGAAATGATTCTGAAAAAATACTCATTCAGAAACAGCATCATGTTCAAAGAATGAAAGCGTTCATTGAACAACATGAATCCCCACCTAGTTATTATCAGATACAAGGAGTAAGACTGATTTTGGGCTGGTTTTTTTGTTTTGTTTTGTTTTTCTTTTTCTTTTTTTTTAAACAAAAGAAAGCTTTATCTTAATTCTAAATCCACATTCTCTTCCCAATGAAAATGCATAATTAGTACAACTTTGCAAATAAATGAAGGACCATGTTCAGGAAGAGTACTGTGAG
This sequence comes from Burhinus oedicnemus, assembly GCA_008921705.1. Lineage (NCBI taxonomy): Eukaryota > Metazoa > Chordata > Aves > Charadriiformes > Burhinidae > Burhinus > Burhinus oedicnemus. The sequence continues at coordinate 1,334,933 of VFFE01007141.1, read as the reverse complement.
CCCTATTGGAAGTCTGTAAAGACGTTACTGTTGCGGAGCCAAGCACGAGAGTAGCTGTGTAGCGTGTGGAGCCTCAGCCATCCTATAGAAACCACCTACTGAAAAACAAAGGGTATAGGCAAAGTGGGCTAGCAGCAGTGCTTTGAGAATGGCAGCTGTTTAGGAAATGAAGGGTTGTGGCCAAGACGATGCGATTAGCCTAAATTAAACTGTGCTTCTCATACCCCTTTTCATATGGTTTCTGATGATTTGACCCAGTGTTATGTATGGTGGCTCTAAAGCTGTGGAATAAAATACATTGTACATTCCATGCTAAAATGCATCCTCTCTCTGCTTAATGTTTTACATGGTTTTCCTAAAGAAATGGACAGTAACATACCAATGACTTACAGGTTACATATTCTGCTGTATTAAACATAATGAGAACTAGATAGGGTGTATTTCTATATATCTTTGTTAGCTCTGGTATCTACTGGCACTGAATTAAGTCATTGAGGCACAATCAGCCCAGAAGGACCAATACACGTGAGTGATTTCCACTCGCACGCTGTACTAGTTTTGGCCCCAGTACACTTTGCACTGGAGTACAACATACTGAAGTCGCTGAAGACTGGAGCTGCGGCCAAAGGAAAACTGAGTTATGCTTTCATGGCCATGTTGTTGCCATGCACTCCTGATAGCAGTGACTTAATGAACCTATGGATTATTACTGTTATTTAAAACAACCTCCCCCCAAAAAACTCCAAACCAAACCCAAACCCTTTCTGTTAATTACTTCAGGATCTATATATACCAAGCAATTACTGAAGTGTTCTGAATACTTTAAAGCTGTAAGTAATGGCATTGACATTCACAAAAAGAGCTACTGGATTAAAAGTCTATGCTTAGTTGTATTTGCAGTTGTGAACATACATTGCCTTTAACTGCCAAAATTAAGTAGACTTGTAATCAGAATGTAATTCTCAAGTCAAATATTTAGACTTTTTCCCCTTCTCCCAAGGGGAAGTTACTGAAAATAAATTGCACAATGGTTTCTCAGGTCTTAGAAGAAAAAGGTTACTTCATTTCAATCAATCAGATAAATATTTTGCATGCATAAAAGACTTAACATCACTTTCTGATGCTCAAAACTTTCTGAGGGTTAGCTGCTACAGCTCTAAAAGAAATTAAAAACATTTTCATCCTTTTGCTAGGCAGCACCTTCGTGTGTGAAAAATTTTGGAAATTTGCAACTATGTCAATAGAAATAACTCCCACCCCCCCTTTTCTGTTGCCTAAATTAATAGTTAATAATAAACATATTGGGGAGGTTGCTTGTTTGTGGTGGGTTTTGTTTCGTTGGGTTTTGTTTTGTTATTAAATTAGACTTGCTTTTCAGATGCTTTTTAAATTTTATTTTTTTTTTAAAGCACCACTTCTTCCTGTTAGAATTGAAGCTGATTATTGTTTACAGCAGAGCTATATAAACTCCTTTGGTAACATGCATAAGGGATGGAGCCCCTGTAACGCAGAGGAACAGGAATAACCTATGGGGAAGCGGAAAGACACCATCAGCCACTATTGGTAGGTGTTGACTTCTTTGTCGCACCAGACCACGGGCCCGGTGGGGAGTCTGTGAGTGTCCGTATCTAAAGCGGCTGATGAGGGAAACACAAAATAGATCAGTGTCAGCATTCACTGGCTAGCCCTGAGTTTTGTGAACGTACACCACAGGTTTGCTGCTTTTCTTCAAACATGCCAACCTGACCTTGTAATACCACGTCAAGCAAAGTATGCCCAAGGGCAGCAGGCCTCACTCGGGCTCTGACCGGGCCACTTCTGCAACGCAGGCGTGCTCACGCACATTTGAATAGTGACCAGAGGGCAAAGAAGCTGCAGAGAGAGTTAGGGAAGTTATTTAAGTATCCTGCTTATGTAAGGGTCTCCTGAGACCTTAGAAAGTTGACGTTCTTAAATCTTCCCTTGTTCAAGGAACACTGTGTTCCTCCACTCCGTCGTCAGCTTGTGCACGGCTTTGCGGTTTTATAGTGTAGCTGTCGAGCACCACTCAGTTTTGGGTCTCTAATTTATACTACTGCCTTGTCAAGAGAAAAAAGTCCCTGTATACACAGAGGTGCTCACGGACAAATAGAAGACAACTGGGAAATCTTGATATTGTTGAAAACTAAAAAGATGGCAGCGTTAATAAAGCATGTATTAAAAACCAAACAAACACTCACTCTTGTGGTTAAAGTTTTCCAGGTTAAAAGCAACAGAAACAACTTTAAATTTTTGACTTCTATGTGTTCTTAATCAATAAATTTTATTAATGAAAGTGTATTATTTCTGAGCAAATTGTCTTTATAAATTAATGAATATTTAAGGATCTTGTGAGCCAATCTGAAGCAGTCCCCCTCTCTCCAAACAGTCCTCTATCTTTTGCATACATTAAGATTTCCACTCACTGTAGGGGTGCGAAAGCGTGATACTCTGTCTCAGTGAAGGTGTACTTCACCAAGTGTTGTTTTTTATTTTTGTGTCGTTAATGAATCCATCCTGATCTGCTTTAAACTGCATAAACTGGACAGTTTTTCCCCAAGATACCTGGTCAGCCATGTAAATGAGCATCACATTGCAGCAAACCAGCCAAGTCACTCATATACCACCACCGTCTGGGGAAAAGCTGCTCCCTGTAAGGTTAACTGGTTTGTAAGTACGGATCATGACACAAGTAAAGTAACATCTATTTGATACATGTCATAAATAGAAAAGTGAATCTTTCAAAGATGCTTAATTTTTTTTTCTTCATCATGCTTATAAACTACTGTATTTTATTTACTTGGCAAGGTTTTGGTAGCGGGGGGACTGTAGGGGTGACCTCTGCAAGGAGATCAGCAGCCACCCCTGTGTTGGATGGAGCCAATGCCAGCCAGCTCCAAAATGGACCCACCACTGCCTAAAGCTGAGTCCATCAGTGACGCTGGCGGTGCCTCTGCAATAACATATTTAAGCAAGGGTAAAAACCTCTGTGCAGCAGCTGTGAGAGAGAGCAGTGAGAAAACTTTGAGGGGAACAGCCCTGCAGACACCAAGGCCAGAGAAGGAGGGGGAGAAGCTGCTCCAGGCGCCGGAGCAGAGATTCCCCTACAGCCCGTGGAGAGGACCATGGTGAAGCAGGTTGTCCCCCTGCACCTCAACGGAGGACCATGCTGGAGCAGATACCTGCAGTGCAGCCCATGGAGGACCACACACTGCGGCTGGTGGATGTGCCCTGAAGGCAGCTGCCGCCTGTGGAGAGCCTGTGCAGGAGGAGGCTCCTGGCAGGAGCTGCAGCCCGTGGAGAGGAGCCCCGTATTTTGAGGCTACACAACTCCCCCCCACACACACACCCCTTCCTTTCCTTTCTTCTTTCTAAATAGTAAACAAGGTATCTCTCTCTCCTGCATACACCTACATAATTTACTCATAAAAATTCTGGGCAGAAAATGGTAAATGCACAACCCACACCAGCTTTCAAAATTGCATCTATATCCAGCCATATTATCTAGATGCATCTTCCATCTCTCCCTGATAAACCAGTCACATTTGGCTGCTTTATTAGCCGCCTCCAGAGACATGACAGAGACTGTTAGGAACAGTACACATTGAGTTGCCTAAAGTGCTTATCTCAAGATTTTTACCAAACATTTATCAAAGAATAACAAAAGCATATTATTAGAGATTAATCCTTCCCTTCCTCTAGTCCCATCTTGATATTTTTAACCAGTTCTATTTGGCTCTATGAGACAATGACGAAATTACCAAAGTTTGTTTCTCGCATTCCTTCCTTCCCCAAGGATAAAAAACAAAACCAAAAGAACTCTTCAAATTTCAGTGCCCCTTTTTTTTTTAAATGGCAGTAATAATAAAAACCTTTTTGTAAAGAAGAAAAAGAAAATATTCTCTCTATTGCTTTCTATTTCTCTGTTATAATTTGTTTTGTGAAATGTTGCATTTTCCAGCACTTCACTGAGAAAATTAAGTTATCAGTGTTGGAAAACAAGGACATAAGGAACTTACTGAAGTGTGTTAAGCTGGTTTTTCAGTATTTGTGAAATTCAAGGACATACATACATACCAAAGGAAAAAGAAAGCTTTCTGTCCACAAGATTTTCTGAATCTTCACTGATAAAATGAAAACAGCTGCTTATTTATTAGGTTCTATATTCTTATTAGTTACATTTATATAGCACTAGATTTATTCTATGCTATACAAACATGTTTGAATTTTAACTGCACTACAGTTAACAGGAAAAACAGATTGAGCTGTAAAAAATATTTCTTAAAATTATTTCAAACTTTTCCGGTTTTTCTCATTACCTGTTATTCATGCACAGGTCAAAGATGAGTATTCCCCAAGGAAAGTGAGGGTGGGAAGGAGGTATATACTATAAAATAAAGCGAGCTAAGATACAATTAAATGCAAAAGATTATTTAAGCCAAGCAGGTATCTTCCTGAAACAGAAATCCCAGTAAGCCCATTATGGAGCAAAACAATCAACAGGATGAAAATTCACACATTTTTTAAAGGCTACAAAGAAAAGAAGAAAATCTAAAATAATTTGTAGACATGCTTGTCTATCAGTCCAATGGGTGCACAGGCACCTCACAGAAATTGAGTCATTGTGGGAGAGTTCCTGCTTTGGGGAATTCACTAACAAACCATGCCTTCTTCTCATATAAAGCAGCTTTGAGAAAATTTGGATGAATAGCTATTTGACTCATTATTTACTAAACAGAATGCTAGTGAGAAATAAACACCTATTCTTTTTCTTCTCATGAGTGTTTCCAGAGATAAAGTATCCGAAAAGAGGATGATGGAACAAACTAATAAAATAGAATAATATCTTTAGGACAAGATAAATTATACATGAAAGTTCCAAAGCTGCTGAAGTATTATCATAGTGCTAAATTTTCACAAAATGTCCTTCTTCATAATTTGCTCTGCTAATTACAGCCATTGGAGTTTATAGAGTAGGTTATTTTCAATACAAAGAAGGTAATTTTATTTCCTCCTGGCAGCCTGTGAGGCCCATTTGACCTGACATATAGGGAATCTGGATGTTTCAATGCTTTAATAAGTAAATGCATACAAACTATTGTTTATATTGTTACTTTTTAAAAGTACTTTTTTATTCCTCCTTTCTGCGAACTCTTTCAGGAGAGACTTATAGGAACAAAACCACATCAGACTTAGTGATCAATGTAATTATACAGTATTGGATTCCACCATTCTATTTACATACTTGTCCATAAAAATGAAAGACTCATTGTAATTCCCTTCACCTAGAAGTACAGCTATAAGAACATACAATCTCTTTCTAATGGAAATCAGAATTACAATTAGTTCTAATAAAAAAAAAAGTGCACTAGTAGAACATTTTTTCTGCAAAAGATGCTGATGCAGTAAAATCAAAAACAAGTTCAAAAGGACACATCAGTTCTGGTGACATTTTTAACGCAAAACTGAGAAGGCTAGCTGGCCGGCCGGCCGGCCTGCACGGGCTTTTGCTGCCAGAGTTTGTCCTGGCCCATTGCCCCTAAAGGTCTCCTCACTTCTGCAAGACAACAAACTTGCTGGAAATCAGCTTCATCTCTGAAGGATGCCCCCCAGATCTCCAGCTGGTAATTGAACAGTCTGCAGTTCCACTCAATCAGATACATAAAGAAATGTATGTATTTTATATACATACACATATACACACACACCCCTCTCTAGCCTCTCAAAATAAATTTTAACCTGAAAAGTTAAAAGAAATGCCACATCTAGAGGTCCCTTCCAACTCTGAGAATTCTGTGATTCCTTGATTTGGGGATAATAGGTTTTTAAATACAAATTAGCGAAACAGTTTTCTAAGAGAATGTGCTGATAGATTGTATTTCAAGATACTAACGCGGAGAATGAGATCAAGGGGTATCTCTCCTCATTCCAGTTCAAAGGTAATTTTCCTCACCTGGGGTAATTCTCACAATTTCTGTCCCACAGGAGTGGGACCTCTGAACTATTGCTTAAAAACAAAATACTGGTGCCAAAGGTCTTTCCCCTCTATGTACCTTCAGTGTGAGATTTGGTGTAATCCGAACACATCTACCAGAACGGGTAAAAAACATAACATAGCCAAAGAAAGCCACATTTTTAAAAAATGAATAGCTTAAAAATCAATCAGACACTTACCTGGTTAGTACTTTAAGGATTCAGCACCTATACACCTGCCCAAGAAAAGCAACATTAGACACGTAGGTCCTACAAATAACTTAGAGCCTAAGTACAGATCTACTGAGTGATAGTAAAGCCTAAATGTTCCTTGTAGACACCTGTGGCGGTCCGTATGACTGCAACCACAGTACCTTGCAAGAAAAAAGTAAGCTCATTAAGGAAATGAGTTTATAGATTCATCACCTACTATTCAAAGTGATTAATTATCATGATATGTAGACTCAACCAGTAATTAATTATATATACCTGTCTAAACAGAAAATTGATTTTATTTTTTTAATTGTAAACCCACTGTAAATATATAGTGCATGAATGGTACAAAGAGTAAATATGTCAAGCAGTCACCGAAAGACTTAGATTTACCCCCTGCCGATGCAGAGTTGTTTACTTCCCAGGTGAGCGACACGGTGCCTAACCTAGCAAAGAAATATCTTCACAACACTACTTGTGATAGTGACCAGACCGCTTGTAAAAGAGGAAAGGAGTCTGGGAGTAAAAGCGTGAACGTCTCTGGACCCAGGAGCCTTCAAAGGGAGGACTGACTACAAAAGCTAACACATCCCACCGTACAGGCAAGATGGAAAAAAGTGGGAAGCTCTAAAGCTCTGAATCTGTCTGAGGGTTCACTCTTAGGGGTGCCTTTGAAAGCTATCATTGATAGAAGCTTTTGAAAGACATTTCTTTAATGAGTATCTCAGAAGGAGCTGTTTTTAAAATAGGATTCTTAACAGGCTACATTGCCTGTGATGGTGATACTGCTAATATGTAAGTAGCCAAAACACTTCCAGAATCACCGCCTAACTCTGTTTTGTCATCTCTTGCAAAAAAATTATAATTAAATTAAATTAAAATAACCCCCCAAAACCTATGGAAACTAAGTGTTATGTTTTACTGTTTCATACCTGTCCTCTACTTTACCAAAATAAAAAAAATCAAAGCTAGAAAAAAATACAATCAAATATAGTCCCTCCTCTTCCCCCCCAGAAGGTCTTACTAGGACAGAATAAAATCTTTGCCTTTTGCTTTAGAGCACCTGGTTCCCACTAGCTAGCTAAAGATAATTAGCCTTTAATTATCACCAGTTACATTTTCACCTGCAAATCACTGGAAAGTCAGACTTGCCCAATTAGCATATTCATCTCCCACCTGCAGGCAGTGAGGAAACACTTCTGCACTTCAACTGAAGGATTAACTTTTAATGTACCAATGTCTTAGCTGCATTCTCAGCTGAAACCACAAAATGAAATTTGTGCACGTGCGTGCAGATTCTGAGGTCAAATGATCTCTTTTACCAGAAACTGATACCCTTCTACAACGTTACCCCTGGGGAAAACCTTAAAATATTTTCATAGAAATACACATTGAAGTGAAAAAAAAATTAAAAAAAAATCAATGCACAAACTGTGCAATCCTTTCAATTTTCTGTCAGTAGTTTAATATTACTAATTGAGCTGGAAGAGATTTCTAGACATTGTTGATATATCAAGGAAAATACAAAGCATGAAGTTCTTGTGAATCCTCCTAAAAGTATCTGCAATACAGGTAAATGATCTCAAAGGCAGGTGGTCTCACTACCAAATATACACTTCAGCTGACTTTCCAGCAACCAATTTTCAGCTTTTACTGAGCTTATTATAAAATTTATTCTGCAGCTTAATTTTTGCTTGCACTGCTATTTCTTATAAACATAACAGTTATTTTTTGCACATATGCAGATTTGATGATGTAAATGTTTGCAGGTTAGGGCTTTAATTGTGCAAACAAACACATCCATATGCAGGTGGCACATTCCAATGCCTTCAAAAGAACTAACAATGTGTGTAAACACATCACTAAGGCACATATTTTCAGAAGGAAGGCAAAGAACTATGAATTATTACAGACCGGGACATTGTGGCCACTGCCTGGAATAATATATGTACAGCTGAAATATAAATAGCATGCACTACACTAATTTTTAATATAGGAAGTCCTAGCTTAGGAATTTTTATATTTTTTTTTACATTTAAAAAAATAAATGGAATACTTTTCACATAAATGGAAAGAAACTGTAATGTGGTCACAGATACAAAAATATCTATTGTTTAAATTAACAAAAGGAATGGAGAAAATCCTCCATCCCTGAATCTGTGAACCTTAGTTGTTTTTCAGAGACAGAAACCAAAAAGCCTCCTCCCAAATGTAAAAGCTAAACTGAATTGCTATGGTCAGCCTCCTAAAACAACAACATTGTCCCAAAGTAATAATTCTACTTTTTGAGTATTTTTGTTTCTCATGCACTACAGTGTATCTTTATGTTGCAACTTTGATTCAGATAGGACTGTTGACAAATTATGCGTAAAATATGCGTAAAATTGTTTAGAAAATATGTTTATTAGATTGGCTGTAATGGGTTCAGCACAACTATGTCACTATCATTTTATTATCATCATATTAATTTTATTTATGAAAAACATAGATATAAAATAATATGGAGACAAAATAATATAAATTACAATTTTGAAATAATATAAAAGTCAAACTTAAAAACTTAGTGATTCTGTGTTCTCTTTAATATGCAAATAGATTTTTCTTTCTTCTACATGTAAATTACAATTTACCAGTCACAAACAAAGCCTTCGGTGCTGAACAGGTGTTCATGATAAAAACTACAATTTATCATAGATCAAGTATTTCTAAACATTTCTAAAAAGAGTTGATTTTTTTTTTCTCATCTGCAAACAGTAGTATATTCTGTATTTTGCCTCTTCATAGATGCAAAAAGGTTGACTACCATTCCCTTCAGTGCTAAAGCCTTGAGACACCAGGATAAACAAAAGCTCAGATACTAATGCACCTTTTCAGCCTGTTACATTTCTTTTTTGCCAGTTTACTTCAGATACATGAAATTGGATTTCTGAAGGCTTAGACAGGTATTTAAGCCACAAGGCTTTGATTTCTTCTGAATTAAATTTCTTACTTGGTTTCAACAAGCGATCCCATCCATAACTTGAAAAACCCTCTTCACAGAGTTTAATCAAAACTAATTAAAAAAAAGTTTTCCTGTGGGAACTTAACAAGACAGTATTTTCCACTGAAGATAATTTAATCAAATATTTCTGAGCTATTTCATCATTCCTTTCTGTCTTGCTGCATACTGATAGACAAGAGCATTCTGCCAAGATACAGTAATTTTGTAAGTAGTATGGAATATGTGTAAAATTAAACTAGTTTAGAAAGACAAAATGTCTACTCATATGGGAATGCTGGAGCCATTTTCCCCATGGCTAATAAGCTTAAACTGGCTTTATGAGAAGATGATACTTCAAACCAGAAACATTTCTGGGTTGAAACACTTAGTTAGACCAATGACTGTATTTTTCCCCAAATAGAGCTGTAGAGATGATACAAGGACAATAATACTACAGCAAAGCACTGCCGTTAATGCTAGGTTGATACTTCTTCATGCTGCTAGATGAAGTGAGAACTGCCAAATTAGTTACGTGTGTATTTTGTAGATAACAGAAGTTGGACACTACAATTTATAACAGGTTATTTCTGTGATAACACCTGTGGAAAGCACGTCAGCTGTCATACACATATCCTTGACCTACCGTCACCAGTGGTGGCATTAAATAATCTTAGTTAATATTCAAGAAAAACACATTTGTAAGGTATAGAACGCCAAAAGAAATTTATTTGGGTCAGTCTCAATCATTCAAAGAAAAAGATAGATGTAACATTAAGAACATACTGTAAATAGAAAAGAGGCTGACAGTCTGAAACACATTTTAAAGAATTCTAGAAAGCAGATACTAATTAAGTTAACATATAGAGTAAAAATGAATGAAGATCCTAGGAAAGCACTTACTGAAAAATCAATGAGAAAATACTATATTTTTTTTTAAAAAAAAATTGCAATTAATGTTTTTAGAGGACAGCATTCTATTTTAAATTGTTAGGACTTTTTAAAAAAAATTAAGCCTATATCAAGCTGTATGAAATTTATGAAGATGTATATCTCAAGTCTGAATGTCATTTTAAATGTAGTATAGCTATAGTCCAAACTCAAATTATTAAATTTCTAGAGTAAAAAATTCTAAATTTAAAAGTTTTTCAGTTTACCACCAGAAAATATATATTTAAGTACTCCGGCCAATTTTCAGTTTCATATTATTGTTTCACTTATTCCTCCTCCTTTACATTATCCACTCAGAATTTTAACATTGCTCTTTACTGCATTAGATACTGCTGCCATCCAGAAAACAGCAACAGTACCATATATTTTAGGTCACATTGCTATCATATAGAAAAGAGGGTTATGTCTGAAAAACATAAATTTACAATATATCTAATTCACTGTTACATAAATTTGCCATACACACTGACAGGTAGCAGACTGTCTTTTTCTTTTTATTTGTAGGAGAGCAATTGTATTTGCCATTAAGTTTCTTCAAAGAGAAACACGACACAGTTCTTTCTCTTACATGGATGCCACAGTAAATACATGGTATTCGAAGCACATTTTCTATACCAAGACAGAGCATAATTATAATTCAATACATTTGGCTGGAAATCAAAATAGCTACCCCCTACCAAAAGCAAAGGCACCAAAAGCATTTGCTTTGACTTAAATGATTGCAAAATTTCAGCACATAAGACAATACATCAATTTCTTGACACTTCCTTCAAATTGGCTTTTAACATGCAAACCCAAAGAAGGTAATTTATCTTTTCCCTTCTTTAACAATCCCTTTTTAGTTTACTGTTACTAAGGTTTCGCTAAAATATTCTGCATTAAATTCAATCCTTCCTCCCTAGCAAAGAATCCACAACTTTTTAAATGCAACTGTACTTGTAGATGTTTACAGTAGAGCTAAGAAATGTGAAGTTCATGCTTTCAGAGTTACTTTAATTTGCCTGATTTTATTTAAAGTATATAAACTTTAATTAAAATAATTTTTAATTACATATATTTTAAGTGTGCACTTATGACTTTACATTGACAGTCCAATAAAAACTTCTGTATGTGAATTTCATCAATAATCAACCTTAGTAATCCTTGGCTGTTCCAAGTCATCAACAAATCTCCACATGTATAACCTATTAATGTTATGATATCTTAATAAACTTTGAAGTTGCATTTTGAGACTTTCTAATTCAGTAAGTAATCAATAATGCATGCCATTTGCGTAACTAGCTTTTTCTCCCTGAAAAAGATGGTGAAAAGAAGTCCACAAACAATAAGTAAAAAAGGCTTCATCACTGTGGCGTCCAGTATTAATGGCATGATTCTGTACTACTCATTTGTGGCACAGAAACACGAATTTCTTCTCACTGCCCAGTCACGAGAAAACACAAAACTGATGCTCACGTGGACGACATATTTTCCTATCTGGAACATCTGAACTGAGCATCTGAGGTCTATCAGTGCTCAATAAAACACATTACTGACATACTCAATTCCTAGCAAAGCCTGATCTGGTTAACTAGTTCAAGCCCTGAACACGCGCATCTTTGATTCTGTCTACAGCTTCACCTGCTAAATGTACAAAGTGACCAGTCATTCTCTTTCGTGTATGTTAGGCACTTCTACAATTCAGTCAAAATACTATATAAAGAATAAAAGATAAAATGCTCTGAATATGTAAAAGATGATAAATATTACTAAATCCATCAAACAATCCAGACCATGCTCAGGAGTATTTGTGAAGGAAATATGCATCCATGTCCTTGTGCTTCTTCCTCCAAACACAACGTTCATGTGTAAATGAAGGTTATTTTCCAGGACAAGCCAACTACAACAGACAATGGCCAAATATTTTATCATGGTTTCTCATAAATGCTACAGAAAGAAAAAAGAGACCTTTTATTCTGAGCTACTAATGTTGCACCAAAGCACATAATTGCATTCTCAGCCCAGTGAACTCAAGCCAACTGTAATTAAACAAAGCTACTAGTTATTAAATCAAGGATTCCGATTTATTGAAGTTTTGTTGTTATTGGTGGTGGTAGTGGTGTTGGCTTCCCTTCTGGATATTTTATATGTTATACGTGCTACTATTTGAGGATTAACCAGTAATAAAAATGGTGTAGATCATTAAGCATAGTCTGCATTAAATTTTAAAGTACTATTTCCATTTACTTTGGCAAACTAATAATGAGGAATATATTGTGGATTTCATCTGAGAGTTAATAGGATCATTAAACTTGGAAAGTTTGGTATAACTGGATAAAAAATTGTTTTATTGTCATTGTAAAGGATGAAGAAAGAAAGAAACTTAATGAAAAAGATAACTAGCTGAATGTCTTTTCCCTTAAAACCACAGCTTCACCTTTTACCTTCTCAGCCATTTTCTCTTTGGAAGGTAGTGTTGCTAATGACATTAAGAGGCTGTGACTAGAACCGTCAGAAAAAACAAAGGATTTCCAGAAAATTATTATTATTATTAAATGATTACATTGGAATCACTTAGTATTTCTTTCCTTATAAACACACAACTCTTTTCTTGATAAGTGTGAACAGGCAGTGTTTTTCCCCACATTTGTGGAATCAGAACTGCAAAGGACACCAGTATACCTTACGTCTTCTGTCCAAAGGGAGAATCACCTATGTCTGTGTCATTCATTGTAATGGCTGCCAAAAAGTGAAAGCTCCACAATAATCCAGAAGTTTCTTTGCCCTTACCTTTGGAGACTTTTTTTTTGTTTTGTTTGTTGGTTTTTTTTTTGTTTGGTTTTTTGTTTGTTTGTTTGTTTTTTGTTTTGATTTTTGTTTTTGTTTGTTTGTTTGGTTTTTGGTGGGGTTTTTTTGTGTTGTGGCTTTTGTTTTGTCTTTTTATGTTTTGTCTTGCGGGTTTTTTGGGTGGGTTTTTTTTTTTTAG
>VFFE01007141.1:1268057-1321816 GCA_008921705.1 Burhinus oedicnemus | reverse complement strand
TTTTTTTTTTTGTTCTCTTTTTTTTTTTAATTCTCTCTTTTTTTTGTTTTGTTTATGTCTAAGCTGAATTTCTACCTGAAAGTTCTTGCCTGATTGATGGTGGATACAGACATTGTGCTACTCTCCTGCTCTGAAGAGTTTTCAAACACGTAAGTGTCCTTTACTATTTTGGAAACTGGTATCATTTACCTCTAAGAGTATTCCCTATTCCTCCCCTACCCCCCCAGTTTTCTTTATATTTAATAAACTCATCTAATTCATTTCTGTAGGTCATGTTACTTGGAGCTCTGATCTCTTTTATTCTTCTCTTTTGGACTTCCTCTGATTAGCCTACCGTGTTATCCTTTCAGACCTTAAAATAGAAGTACAAATCTGACATCCTTTAAATTCTCATATTTTACTCAAACATTTCTTCCAGAATGACATACGCTCGTGAATTAAAAATGGGAAGAAGTGAGGTGATATTTTGCCTCAAAGTTTTGATGACTTCAGCTTTCAAAAATATCCATTTAATTTTCCATCCCAGTGTGTGTAGGAGCCCTTAGGTCCTATGAAAGCCTACTTCCCTAATTGCAGTCATTCCATTTAATCCCCAAACTCCATCTCTGATCAGTATCCTATAAATCCTATAGGATGGCACAGAAAAAGAGTCCTATAAGATAGCAGACTGCTCCCGCATTTCTCCCTTCCTTTGTTGTTTGTATCATCTTCCAGCCACAGCCTTTGTTGTGTTTGTCTCTAGCAGATTAAAGAGTTTCTTAGAACCTTTCAGCATCTTTGTCTTTCTAATACCATATTTATACATTATAATAAAGTCACTTCTCAGCTCCTTCAAAAGAGTGTGCTGTTAGTTTATCAAATAGTGAGAGATTGGACTTTTCCTTTCTTCCCCCCTCCCCGGCTCCTTTTTAGTTCTCCCTGTAAAGTTTGCTGCTTATGTTCCAATGCAGAATAAAAGCAAACACTGCAATACTCCAGCAAAAGGGAAATTCTTACTTTTCTTAATGTTGCTATGGAACGAGAGGAACTCAGGAAGGGGAAAGAAAAGAGAGGAGCTACCAGTCCTGTATAATACTTTTGTCCCGGAATTTGTGACTGTCATTGCAGTTATCTATTTATCAACTAAATAGATGAAGTCTTAGCTTGAACTTTTACAGACTAAATAAAAGGGCAGAGATCTTTCTTTAATCTTTACGTAAGTAACCACTGTGAATAATATAAACTGCAAAGGACTACAGAATGTCTTTTTCTGTAGAACTTATAAATAGTAAATCTCACAAACTAGGTCCTTGGCTATAACACAACAACTTTTTATTTTTTAGCAAATGGGACCTAAGCCTCCATAATTGGTAGCATATATGAAATTTTCCTTTACAAATTACAATACTATGACCATTCGGGGTAGGATTTGAAACATAGTGCACTGCATTTTGTTAAAAAGAGTGAGTGAATAATGACTGACGAAGTGAATAACCTTAAACTGATTTTTGTAACAAAACAGACGCAAGTTATTACATAAAAATTAGTTCTATAATTACATATAAACAATCAGACTTCTGTTTTGCTAGCTTATCTGAAAATAGTCTCTTTGCTTGTGAATTCAGGTTAGATACGTGTTTTCTAACTAGGTGGAATTAAAAATAAATCTATATGGCATCAGTAGATTTTAAAAAATTACTGAAGACTGTGTGCTATGTTTACACAATGCTACTGATTTAACTATGTAGGATTGAATACTGAATAAAAATAGATGGCATGGAAGTTAAGCACTTTTGCAAAAAACAAGGAGAAATAAAAAATGCATAAGAATAAAGCTTGTGAAGAATAAAAGCATGCCAAACATAGAATTTTCTTTACAGTTTTGGACATATTCCCTAAAGTAAATCTTAAAAAAGCCATTCTAACTTTTGTTGCTGTGTTGAAAATAATAGAAAAGAAAGGACAAAACTGAAACCGTTCATGAGTACTTGAAGTTTTGTCAGTCTTTCACTGTCTATCCTTTGTCATTAAGGCATCATGTAAATACGCTCATGACAAGAGGTTTCTCTTTGTTCTTATATTAGATGTTAGCAATTTCAGAGGTCAATGGATCACTAAAACTTGATATAGTAGACTTTAATCCAAGTAGCAGAAACTGAAAAGATGCACACATACCCTATCACAGGTCCTGATCAGAACCACTGCTCTGAAATTGTGCCCCAGTGTTACACCTAAGCTGACTGAAATATAAGTAAAGTTCTAAAGAATTGCTGAGTGCAGCAGAACACCACCAATGTAAAATGAGGAACAAAATCATCACAGTAGTCATGTAGTTATATATTAGACACATGCAAAACTGTATCAGTTTTATATATGAGAAATAGTTACGTAGCTCAGTGTAAGGTATAAGGACTATTATAGAGAAGTTTCTGCAATGAAGTTATTCATAAGAAACGTGCTACACGAGAAATTGTCAGTATGCATCTATTATCTTATAAAACATAAAAATACAATTATTATAACTATTAAAATTGAGCAACTTTAAATGGGCGATTTGTAGGAAAAAATTTATTTTTGTGGGGGAACCCTCCCCTGTGAAGGGATATAGCGGGAAATAAGA
Source organism: Burhinus oedicnemus (assembly GCA_008921705.1). Classification (NCBI taxonomy): domain Eukaryota; kingdom Metazoa; phylum Chordata; class Aves; order Charadriiformes; family Burhinidae; genus Burhinus; species Burhinus oedicnemus. The sequence continues at coordinate 1,319,217 of VFFE01007141.1, read as the reverse complement.
AAGGAGTGTGATGTTGGAGGACTCTAGAGAAATGCTACTGACCTCACTATGAAAGCATCTCTATTTTTGTCCACAAGAGGAGAGAAAAGAAGACTGAAGTCAGTAAGAGTTCACATCTAAACTGAGAAGTTAAGAAGAGGTAGAAGCCAAGTACAGTTCTGTCCTTGTCCTCAGCTGTAGCTGAGGATGAGAGTCCTTGGGAAGAACCGTGCTGCTGCATTGAAGTATCCTGTCCATATCAAACCTATTCAGACTATATGAACATTACTTTCAGTCCACATTAAAGCCTTAGTTTTGCCTCCTAATTCTGTTCTCAGGATCCTGAATTCAGGTTGCCTGATCTTTAGTTAACTGGGCATAAGGTTGCGTAGGAAAGCATGCGTGACAGGTGAATCTGGAGTTCACAACCTGTTCTAGGATTCATCTTACATGTTTTTTCCACTTTCCTTTTTCTATTAGAAATAAATATTTAGTCTCATAATAGGACCTGAGCTAAATAGTGCTGAAGTCTTCAACAGCATGAGGGAAAAGAGTTACTGTTCTCCCTTTTTCTCTCTGCTCATATACAAAGTTACAGTACAAGACTATCAGAAAATTGCTATCCTGCATGGGACTCTTACTCTTGATTAGTTTTCTTATTTTCTACGTGGATTATATGCTTTTCCTGCTAACTATATATCAAAAGGAACTTTTACTTTTTGCACTACCTTTGACTTCTGCTAATTAAATCTCTTTATGACATCAGCGTAACAGAGCTGACACAGCAACTGTGAGCAAATGTCAGATTTACAGTCTCTCAGCTTCTACAAACCAGAAAAAGAGATGAATTATAAGGGATGCATTTACTGCTCAATAATAATAATAATAAGTTATAATTGGCCATTTGGGGAGAAAAATGGATCAGAAAGATAGAAAGTAATTTGAATAATTTTCAAATAATACACTTGTAAAATTTGACTGAGCATGAAGGTGCATCTTTATTAAATGTTGAGTCATCCACCTTTCTATGTCCCTACAGTCAAAACAGTATCAGCACTTTGCACACCACAAAGTCATAAGATAGAACACTAGTTTTGGTGCTGATACCAGAAAAAAAAAGGCAGAAACAGAAGTGTTCAGAAGCTTTTTCTTGGAGGGGTTGGGGTAGGTGAAGAGGTAATCATGTCTTATCACTTTCAATAGTATCTTTCCTAAACGTGACACAGAAGGTTTTAAAAAGTAATAGTCTACATAAGCAGCAGTTACACAAGTTATAAAACCTGAAAATAATTTAAAAAATTGGAACTATTTTCTACTTACCTTTCTTTATCGTATAATAAGTACAAAGCTAAGTATATGCTTGTCTTTCTCCAGAGAACATAATGGTTTTGGCACAAGATTTTACTCTGTAGAAATGGAAAAAATTTAGCTGTCAGAATCTTAGAAGGCCAGTTTCTTGCAAGAATAAAAGGCTTTGGATTTTTTATGGCATTACATTCTACAGTACTAAAAGTTCACAGACAAATTGTATTTATTTTTGGACTCACTAATATACAAATGAAAAAGCTTTCATATTCTAAAAATCAATAACTGACTTGTTTTTATTTCTAAAAGACACAAATTTATTAAGCGCCCTGACAGAAATTACAATACTAGATGCATATAATTTGTTGAATATAGAAGTGCGGGTTGGAATCAGAACTTGTGCTTTGATCAACAGCAGCTCAAGTCAGCCTTGGCTTTGTCCACCCCAGTCATCAAAATCTTCAGGGATGGAGATACCACAACTCTTCTGAGTAATCCCCTCCTGTGCTGCACTATCCCCCGAGTGAACAGAACAGAATATTCTTGCTGCCTATCCCTTCGTAGGAGGTGCAGCTTTCTGCTGGACCCTACCCAAATTCTTGATGTGCTTCTTGAACTGGGCCCCAGTACTTCAGGTCCAACCTAAGCAGCAATACTGAGTAGAAACAGGAAATAACATTTTTTAATGATATCCTGGTCATGAATCTCCTAATTGTAGGTAGCTCAGCTTGCATAATTGCAGTGAGAACTTGCTATTAGCTCATCTCCAATGTAGTATCCATCCTCCGGATCCTTTTCAGTAACTTGCTACTCAGGCAGTCTGGTCCCAGCCTGTATGGATGCATGGGGTTATTCGACTCATAAGTAATTCAAGAAACCCTCCAGTGCACAAATTAGCAAACAAACAAATCAATAAATAAAATTCCATGATAAAACTACAACTATACACTACTACATTGTAGTGTACAGTGTAGGACTACTTTTTCCTGTCCTGAAACCTCAATACAATAGTGGCATTGTCTTGAAAAAAACAACCACCAAACCATTCTCCTTGGAAACAGAGTTCATAGAGTTTATAAAGTACATCCAAATTCAATGTATCTGGGATTAAGGAAAAGATGCTCTTATGGCACAAGATTTGAAAATAGCTTCTTCACTTTTTAAACTATAAGAACTGCACGTTCCCTGCTTCCATTGAGCTCTGATTTGGATTTTAAGTAGAACATGAATTCCTGAAACAAGGAAGACCCTTCAAATACCACTGAAGCCAGACAGAAGACAGTGTAAAGCAGAGTTACCATGCCATACTCCCACACAGAAGCCATGACATATTCTGTATCAGTTTGTATTTCTGAACAGGTAAAAAGCGCTCCATGAAGTCTGCTATATGTAATCACCATAGACCTTGAAAATGGCATGGACAAAACTAGCTATGAGGACAACCAAAGTATTTTTTCCAGAATAAGCCTAGAATCCTGGTTTCAGGAACTATTTGATCATCTAAAAGTGTAAATACATTGATTTATCTGAACCACAATATTGTAAACTTGGATAATAATCTGGCAAATACATCTCAATCAAGTTGCACCTAAAACTGAACTTCAGCTAGCTTTTAGCTTCACAGCTGCTGTGATGTCTTAGAATGGAGACATAACTGAAATATAAAGTTATGACTGACACATTTTTACACTGGAATGACCACATCATTTCAAATAAAATTCACTGTTACCATGGAAATTACTGTATTTGAGCAAAATATCTCAATGATTACAAACCTAAACACCTACAGAAGATGGAGGAATACAGAAAAATACTTGAAGTTACATCAAAATATACATCCTACAATGGAGTAAATATTGTAAAATGCAAAGTATGCAATATTATATAGTGAAATCTTTCACAGATAATGTAGTATTAAGCAAGTAATAAAAACGTTAGCAGGGTTGGTGTTATTTCCTTTAGATACCATGATGACAGATACGTTTGGATAAAGTGTTCCAGATTCTTTTAATGGTACCAGATATCAGGAGGTGAGAACAAAGCAGGTAAAGTATATGGCATCACTGAGTAAGTTTCTACCTGACCTGCTCCAGCAAGGGTTTGGATAACCAAGACTCATTAGGAGATGAATGGTAACATGACGTAGATGTTCTTATGCTTGGACAGCAACTAGTACCTCATTAGCAAGTAAAAATTTGATGTTAACAACACATAAACACATAAAAGACAAATGGTATTGAATGAACAGGCCTGAGAGATTTTTCAAAGATTTCCACAGAGGAAAAATATATATACATTGTCAGACAACTTAGAGAATCCTGTGTTATGACACAGAGTTATGAACTATTTTTCAAGTGTGCTCACTAATGTTGTAATCAAGTGGATAAGAATTGAAAACTACTTAACAGAAATCATCAGAAAATAAAATATTTGTGTATTTGTTTAGGGACTTAAGGAAACTTCAAAACTGATAGCAAATTGTTAGCTATTGCAAGAGTCTGACCATGAATGAAATGAGAGACCTCCAGGGTAACTCGTGTCAGACTTAAGTGAACCAAAACCCACACTACAGGAAGTTCTCAAATTAGAAGATGAAAAATACCATTTAAAATCTTTGAGGAAAAAGAAGTAGAAGGTCTATTGAACTAATGGGAACCACTGTGTTTTTGTGCACTATTAAAGGACAAATATTAAAGTTCCATTTTAGATCTTCCTAAATCTATGTTAATATTCAATGCCCCATCTTCACAGAAACTTATTAAAAAAAATGAACCTCCAAAGGGTATGACTGTCTTCATTTACTGTGCTTTGGAGGATATTTGTCTTCAGTTTGCTGTCACCACTCCCATAACAATACATTTATCCACACACTCATTTTGGAAGAACCTCTGTTGCCCACATTATCATCTAGCCCCTATTTAATAAAAGTATGGCAATCTGATGTTACTGTATATGTTGAATATTTGTAGGCTTGGGTTTTGTTGTGGGGTTTTTTTTTTGTTTCGCTTTATATTAAGACACATTTTAGTGGACAACATTTTTGATGGCATCTCAAAGTGCAAACACTTTAGAGAAAAGCTGAATCCAGGCATTTTTTATTGATTTGATAACCACCAACAAAACAATTTTAGAGTTGAGTCATGTGGGGCAAAGGAAGTCTGCACAATAATCTAGCAAACAAACTGCCAAGCTTATTTCTCTTCCTCCTAAAAATTGGAAGCACCTAAGAGTGTTTTCTGAGATCCTTTTTGTTTTGCAATGCTGGTGGAGGTAATTGTAAATTTATCATGGAATATACTACTGATTAAAGCAGGATGATAATGGTCCTCAAAAACATCTATTATTTAGCTTTAAGATCTGGTTCAGTACAGAAAGGAACAACATTAGATCCTCAGAGCTGACAGATTTAAAAACTGCAAATACTACTGCAGCAGTTGCTTTAAGTGCAGATACATGAAACAGGAATGGCCAGAAGTCGGAATTTATGTTCGATGGCAGTTCAGAAAAGTTATAAAAAATTTACTATAGTTTTGTTCTGTATGCATAGTGTATGACTGAATGACAAAGCATTAGAATGTGTCCTAAATTTGACATTTAGAGGGTCAGAAAAGGATATAGCCGAATGGGTCATGTTCAGATCTGACCTAAAGCTTTCCTAGCAAAAAGATATTGCCAAGGAAAGTGACTGTTCACTATTCAAAGAGCTGCATAAAATAGACTGCAGTTCCTCAGCACTTAGAACAAAATACTTATGAATGGATGTTGCAAGAAAAGCATAGGTTGTTCAGAATTTTTTCAGAATACATAATGCAGAAAAAAATTGACAGGTTATAAGCAATAGACAATACTTCTGCCTTAGCCTGCTAACATGTCTAACACTTTACCAATAGCTGTACAAAGCAGTTGCCTAAAAAAGATTTGCTCTGTTTCTGTTATTTTAAAATATATTTGAATCATGCAAACCACAAGAGACCTCACAGAAAATCTATTTTATTACAAACAATGAAAAAATGAAAATTAAATGTAAATAAACATGACTGACAGATAGATACCAGATGACCAGAAGACCCAAGTGATGGGTATTCTGCATTTGTAAACAAAATATGCAAAGAACAAAAAGAAAAGATCTACATTTTCACAGACAGTTTTCATTTATAGCGTATTCATTATAGTCACTCCATTTTTAACTCCCACTGTTTTTTGAGTTTTTTTGTTTTGTTGAGGTTTTGTTTTGTTTCCTTCTATTTGTCTTTAATCCATTTGATATGGAGGAAACAACAAATGTGGCTATAAGTCTTACCTCCGCTGTTTAAATCAGCTGGAGGCCCAGATCTGACCCAGTGTAGAACAACTTCAAACCTGCTGTAAACTGCAGTCTTAGAGAGGCTTCAGAATTGACTCTACTACCTGGAATCGTGAAAATTCAGCAACTTCCTAGCCATATTAATTCTTAGGCAGAAATTTTTAAGAAAACTATCTATTCCACGTGTAGATTATCTGCTTTTAAAAAAAAAAAATTGGTTTGATTTTCAGACAAAAATAAGGGGGAAGCAAGCAGATTCTAAACAGCTTGGCAGGCTATGAGGGTGGATGCATGCATAGTAATTAATGATTCATTGTATATCCCTTTACTTTAGAAAATATTAAGCTGGTTATGGGGCAGATTCTGACACTTTGTTTATGTCAAATGGCATTGCTGAGAGAACCATTGAAAACTAATACATTGCCCTGTTACACTTATTTATTACTAGTGTAATGGTTATTGCTATTACATTGAAGTTTGGAAAGAAAGGCAGAAGATTTTAGGAGATCTTTGATGAATCTTGGAGCACAGGAAACATTACCGAACCATTTCTAGGGATTAAACTAGCAAAGACTTTTCTTGTGAATTTCCAAATGCTTTATGAAATCATATAGGTCAAAAGTGTCATGAGAATACTTCTTCTTGCTCTAGTTTGATGTCAGCCTTTCAATCCAATTCATAAACAGAAAGTAGGAGGCCATAAAATAAAAAGGTTAATGAAACTGTCAACTCTTAAGAAGTTGGGAATCAGTTTGATTTTTAGTCTCAATACAAAGTATAGCTTTACTTATGTTTTTTATTAAAATTTGTTGATGTTTTGCTTTATCCTACTCTTGTGCCTCTCCACAGATCAGACAGTATCTAATCTTGAGTATCTTTTTTGTGTTCTTTTTATTTTAATATTTAAACAGAAATAGTGATAGCTTTACAAGGAAGGGGGTGATTCCTCCTTTCTTCACTTACTTCCCTTTCTTTTATCTTGCTTCATGCAAGAGGAGATTCTATGAATTAAATAGACTTTAAATAATTGCAAAATATTTGATACATCGCACATAACTCTGTAACAAGACGATCTGTAAATTCCTTGGATTTCAGGAAGGAAATGAACATTAGTACCTCATGCATCTTAGAGATAAGAGAGGAATGAAGTTTCTGAGGTTATTTTCAGTCAGTTATTTGCAGTTCTTGGTATTGGATATGAATATTTTAATAGATGATAACCTGTCACTACCAGACTGCAGTTTTATTCAAAGTTGATTAGTCAGATTTTGTACATGTGTATTTATTTTTCTTCTATATTATCTCAAAATCTCTTCACTTATAGAATGCCATCATATATTCTGGAAGTTTCCAAAGACTGTAAACCCCGTCAAGCTCAGTTCTCAGAATTAATGGGAATTTCATTAGCATTGTCGGAACTGTTGGTCTTTCTCTGTCTTCTGCTTCCAGCATTGCTGTTTACATATTACCTGTGAACTGCTAGTTCTGCTTGCCTGTCTAGATGTTAGTTATGCAAAAACCAGAAAAAAATAGTCTTTGCTAAGATTTAAATCTTCTGCCTATAAAATAAACTGTGTGCTAAGCTAGAGGTCAGTTTAATTTTGGCAAATGGGTTATAGCACCATTAGAGCTGCGTGATTCAAGACTGCCGAGATTCTACATCAGTGAGCAACATTGCTAAGTTACTCAATGACCAGTCATACTGTAGTGGCAAATTCTAGCTCCAAGTAAAAAGGTATGAACTCAGGTCAATGCTTTAGTACAAAAAAAGAGTAAAATCATAAAGATATCAGATCTTTCCTCTCCACATCATGTCATAAAACCACTGTCTGTTTTCAAAAGCTGTATGCTTGTAAGAAAGAGCATGACTTTGAAACCAGAAGAGTTAAGCATATATGTGTACTTACAACATAACCTACCAGATGGTGAGGAGTAACTCTAAGTTAAAAAAAAAAAAAAATAAAAAAATTCTAGTTTGTCTTATCTTTAAAAAATTCTTTGATTTGAAGAAAAGACGTATTACTACAGGCACCATTGAAAAAATAAGACCTTGCACTGTTCCTACCTTCTGCTTTGGTAGTGGGAAAGAGACTTGAAAGAATGAAGTCTCATGGAGGAAAAACCAAAGAGGTGGCTGTAAACTATTTTCTTTCCTTCATGGGTACAATACTTTGCCGTATGAGTCACAGTTCAAAATTCTAGGAAAAATATTCTCATTGAAATTACGATGACTAATGCAAAACTAATCACTTCCCTTGCAAATACCACTACCTTCTCAAAGACTTTCTAAAACTGTCAGCTACCTACATATACAAGGAACATGGGTTTGAGAGACAACTCATGAAAAGGACTGGAATCACAGGAGGAACTTCTGGAATTTAACACCGAGTACTGCAAATCCTGAGCTTTAGCTCCTCTTTCATCAGTTGAAATATGAAACATTGGGTAGTCTGTTATACGATAGCATGATAGCTTTGGTCATCCTGAAACCGCATATCTGCAATAACATGAGACTATGCCCACACTGAAAAGTCCATCAAAGTTTTGGTGTAATTATACTAAATTATTTAAATAACTTAAAGATTTGGCTTACATGCTACCAGACATACATTTAAGTGATGTAAATAAGAAGCTATCCAATTCTAACCATACAGTCGTATCTTTAGTATAATATCTTTAAGTATGAAATACTTAAATATATTTAAGAAGAAGAAAGGTATGAGTGATACCTGGGTATGAGTGACATTATTGCTCTTACACGTACCTCCTTACAACATTTGTATTATCAGTTTAAATTATACCTGGCTTGCATTATATTTACATCGTGTATAGTCCAAAGCTAAAAAACATACTTGTATGTAATATTTAAAGCTATTTCAAGTAATCTTTTTAAATATCTTTAAGTATGAATTAATAGGAGCAAACACATTAAGCTGTGTTAACTCTCAGTCTATCAAATATTCTCACTTGTCTAGTATGTAAAAAAGTCATATGTACTTGCTATTATGTACTGTTAATCAGTTATGATACGGTTAAAAATACTCTTAGAAGTCCAAAGTATTGCTGGCAGTTTTGAGAAGAAATAGTTTCAAAAGAAATGTGCAAGAAGTTTTGTTTGTAAGTATGAACAATATTTGGAACTACAGGTGGCAGTCTTTTTAATGTAGTTTCAAGATTGAATGAAAAAGGGCCAGCTAGTCTACTTCCTTTCAATTTACATTCAAAGCCTAGACAAATATTTCATCCATGTTCAGAGAAACAAATGCCATCGTATAATCTCTCACAAGTGGTCAACACCTTTGCAGGACTGATTGGTGAAGTTGGAAGACATCTGCTTATCCTCCAATGCTTCACCATCAGCAACAGCTTCACAACATCTGTTTTGCTCTTCTCCCTTTCATTTCTTCTCATATCTTTGCCTATTTTAAATACCCAGGGGAATGGTGCTTTAAGTCTAACCATCTGTTACTTAGCCATTAAGAATAAATACAAATAAATATTAAAGCTTTGCTAAAAAGCAAGTGTGTGTGTATCCACTGATATTAAGAGTGTAATTTTTTAAAATACTATGTAAGTGGAATGAGTAAAAAAATCACTAAGCCATATTTTAGAGGTATTAAGCCCACTGTTAAACTTTTTAAGCATATGTATGTAAAAACAATAGCCCTGAAAGTTAAAATTAAACACATAATTAAGGTCTGTATCCATAAAGAGCCACACAAATCTTCAAATCCTTTTGCCCATAAATAAACATTCAAATGTTTAATGCTTAATTACCTCAACTTTTGTCACTTTATTTTTAGTCTAACTCCGGATCTCATTCTGTCTTTTCTACTTGAATAATAAGAAAGCTACTGTCAGAAGTCAGAGAAAGGTAGTTATAGGCTGTCAAGTCACTTCATTTTCTCTCACAAAAATGAAATAGATCAATCTTTTTAGTACATAACATATTTCCTAGACCAAATAATTCATGTAGCTTTTTTCACCTGAAAATCTCTGTTGCTTCATGACGTATGGACACAGGTAGATACAATACACTAATAATTACATCTCAAAGCTGTGTTCAGATATATTTTCACTTCCTGCCACTATTTATACATTATTTTTGCTGTTATATTCTCCCTCGCAGATCAAATACTGCATTGAAAATACATGCTTTATTGGATATCTTTTCTTAAACTCTTTTTAATCACGAGTATCAATCAAAATTAAAATTTTCACCTCATAAGATTTAGGTTTGACAATGATTTTTTTGCATTTTCTGACAGTGATTTGTATGATGATTTCCCTTCTTTTATTTAACTACTTCTCTTGTTTCCTCTCTTAGTTGGTATGTTGTCCCTTTTCAACCAACAGCAGCGGAACTGTGATGCTTGGGGACAACAAATAAAAGCCTACTTAACAATTCATTGTTATTGATCAATTACTGATTTTATTGACAAAAAGTGTCTATATTTTGTCACACAACTTTGTACACAAGTGTTCTCAGTATTTTAATTATAGACAACATACGACCTGACATAGTTTTTAATGCAAAATAATATAGAATAATATTTATGAATAATCAGAATGTGTATTTTCCCCTAATCTCAAAAAAGCTATATATTACATGTTGGTGAGCTCATAGTGAAGAGTCCTAAATCTAGATTTGTACTTTCTCAGGATTGGGATCTTTATTGCTTATAGATTATTCTATGATTTAACGATCATGGTGAATAATTGAGTTGATTAGTAAATCATCTTTTCCTGTAGAGAGAATTTCTTTAGTACATTTATTTGGTATATGCATAGGAAAAAGTTAACTACTATGCACAATTCTATATTAGCTTTCTATACTTGTTGCATGATTAAAATGCATTTATCATTAAGATCTTGCAGCTATAATGCAACACTTGCTTATCTATTTCTTATTTTTGGAAGCACAACTAGGTCTTATGAAAAATTTTACATCCACTTCCAATAATTTTTCAGCTTTCAATGAGAGATTTAATTAAAGTATTCACATAAAGTAATACATATAACTTCAAAGTACCTCATTCATTTTGCCAATATTACTTCAAAACATACTGGGGACAGATACACTGGAAAATCTTTTTATTGACAAATTGCTGACATTAGATAATTTTTTCAGCTTGTTTCTGAGATAATGGTAATGGTCAGTTACTTGATGGGTCACCCAATATAATACTGAGCCTTTTCAGTGTCCTGGGTATGAGTGACATTATTGCTCTTACCTCCTTACAACATTTGTATTATCAGTTTACATTATACCTGGCTTACATTATATTTACATCGTGTATAGTCCAAAGCTAAAAAACATACTTGTATGTAATATTTAAAGCTATTTCAAGACAATTTAGATAAGAAGATATTATCAGAGTGCAAATAAATATTCACTAAACAGAAAGGAAATGATTACTATCAATCATAAATAGTGCAGCCATTTACTTGGAAACTAAGGTTTGTCGCTACATTATTAATTGTCTTCCTCTCCATCATCAGGCATTTTTACATTGCACTGAATTATCAACCAGTAGATATTAAGACTATTTTGTTGCCCTTAGCTTTTCTGTGTGTTGGCAGTCTACTTTTTACAGCTTTTTAAACAGATGGTTTTATATCAGTAAAGCTTAACAAGACACAGAGCAAATAGAAATAAAACCTTCACTAGCAATATTACTTTTCATTGCCCAGTTGCTGCCAACTAAGATATATTGGACCTATCCCTCATTAAAAAGCCAACAAAAAAATGCAGTTTCACAATTCCTAAGTGTATACATACCAGTTTACAAGACTACAAATTCTGGGAGGCATTTTGTGAACTGTGGAGTTACGGATTTCAGTCATGAACATTTACTGCAAGAATTAATACAAAAGTGACTATTGGCAAGTTCTGCTGCCAGATTTGACTTCCACTATTTTATGAATACCAATGGGAATTTTAGCTCATGTGATCTAACAGGCTCTGGTTTTTGGTTTTAGGCTATTACAGCAGATTGCAGAGGACACATCATATGTGCATTGTGTGATATGATAGGAACCAGTAATGACTGACAACTCTGTCTCTATTCATAATTGCAGAAGCTGTGATTTTAAATAGATTCTCAGTACTAGAAAATAAACTTTGAAAATTACATCTATGTTTTTATTTTGTATGCTTAGTTTCCTAAAAAAGTAATTTTGGGTAATACTTAAAATGCACTCATACGTCCAAAAACATGCATTGCACTTCTCAGACCAGACTAATGCATCACACTTTTCTCTTATACCGAGACAGAATCAATTCACAGTTCCTAAAACAGTAGTAGATACTTTGTCTAACTTTGAAGGTCCTGATGATAATGGTTCAGCAATCCTTTTGAAAACCTACCTGTTTTTTCCTTCATGTCATTCCAGTCAAATAACACAAGGATAATTCAGAACAAAGAAAGTATGGAAAGATATTAGACTGCAGTCCAATATTTTAGTAAAAATCATTAAACACCAATGGAGAAAAGACACACGTTTACCCAAGATTATATCTCAATACTATTTGATATTATAAAGGAGTGGGTCCTTCACTTCTATGGTTTCATAAAATTGTAACTCACGTTAAAACACATGTTCTGTCAGACTATATGTGACCTAAAATACTTAACATTTGTTAAAATATTTAACAGATGCAAACAACATGTATTTATTTGCAGAGGTGAGAACACAATGAGTATATATTTCTGTAGCAGAGTTCATACTTACAATTGATCTGAAGAAGTCCTTTTAGCTGATTAACTGATAAAGACTCTTCCTCTAAATAAAGACTCTTCCTCTAAATTAAAAGTTTCCAAATTATTCCTCATATCTCTTTGAAGGTCACCTTGAAATTCTTGGGGACTTCATGAAATATTTCCCAAGTTCTAAACATAGCTGCCAGTCAACAGTCACATACTTGCATTTGACACAGATATAACTCAAAAAAAAATCCTCATAAATCTCGATGGAGTTACTCTAGATTTACGCTAGCATTCCTCAGATACATAGAAGTTTGCATCGTTTCCTAAGTCTTAAAAAAAAGGGAAGTAGAACTTTGAACATCAAATACTTAATTTGCAGCCTCTAATTTCAAAACTGTTCAGGGAAATCAGATGAACTAGTCACAATATTGCAAAGAGGGAAAGCACAGAAATTCAGGGCCCCATTACCTGACATACAGGAAAGCTATTCCTGTGTTCTTCACGTGCCATGGCAATATTTGTCTGAGCAATGCAAGGGACCTTGAGAAGTAGGCCAGTTTCCAAGCACACGGAGAGTTAGTGAAGCTTTAACTAGCACAGCATTTCATTCAAGAAGTCAGCTTCAAGACTTCATTTAAAATTATCAGGGGCACATTATCTGGGAACACAACAAGAAGCAATTATTGGTTTAATTAGCCTGCATTCACCACGTTGTGCTCCTTCTCTTTGTTGGATTGCCAGGCAATTTTGTAAAATCATTAAGCAAGGGAACTATAATTCCATAATGGCCTAATCTGCAGCTCCATCCTATCACACTGGAATATTTTAAAGTTATTTATGACTGTCCTCAATAAAAGCTAAGTCCATTGGGCAGGAAACACTTTGGGTCTCCAAAATTCCAAATGGCTTCCCTTGTTGAAAGGTTTTTGTTGTATTCAGTCATCTATTTTCTTCTACACTTGAAAGAGAAGTTTTGCTGTCAAAATAAATGCACGTTGCTATGGAAAGGCACAGGACACACGAAAGGATATCTCTCTCTCCCAGAAAAAAAAAAAAAATTAACTTCTTTCATTTTCAACATAACCTTTGATACAATTGACAGGAAGAGAGATTCAGAACAGTGCAAAACAAACAAACTCAAAACCTATTATATACATCTTTTTGCTGAGAAGGAAATTGAGTTAACAAAGTTATTTTTCTAGTTAATCGCTCAGATTTTGACAATAGGAGAGATTTAAGAATGCAATTCACGGCATTTTACGATTTCTTATTTCTTGCTTTCATCATCATCATATCAGGTTTATGTTCTTTTACTGTACCTTCTACGCCTGAGACTAGAAGAAAGGTTAGATTTATAAACTAACAATGTATCTCCATAACTTTTAAGTAGTACTTTAATATAGTATCATTGCCTTCAAAAATCCCAAAGCTTCATCATAAAGCATCCAGGAAGATTGCATATGAAACACTTGGAATAAATTAAAAAGTTGAAATTATCAGCTGATGATAACTATCTTTGAAGATACCATTTGCCTAACTAAATTGTTTCACTAGGCTAAAAAAAAATCTGTGTAGAAAGCTGTAATTTCTTCACATGTTTTGCTAAATAGAAAGATAGAAAAACTAATTAGGACAAAAGAAGAAGAATAAAAAGTACCTTTCATATATTTTGCTATGGAGATAAAGTAGAAGCTCTTCACAGTATTAAGACTTGGGAATAGTTAACGAACAGTGAAATTGCAATGGCATTTTTCATTTTAAAGGAACTTTACTAAGAGTACAGAGTTATCTAGCTATTTTATGAGTGAGATATGTGAAAAAGTCTATACCAATATAAAAGTTATGGAAAATATAATGTAAAAAAGGAACTGAGTTTCTGATTAAGAAGGCAAAGTTAAAACAGAGAATTTTGCATTGTGTTAATCAAGCAAACATATTTTTATTATTAATAAACAGAATAAATTGATACGAATGTTTTACTTTACTACTGCTCTCAGCATGCTGACCTGGAGCAGGTACATGGCCATTAACGATATCACCTAATCCTGGTACAGTAGGAGCGGTAGTATTTTAACATCTAAAGCACAGATTCCTACAAAGCAGAAAGGAAAAGGGTATGGGTATGTCTAAACCTCCATTATGGAATTTTTTAAACTTAGGAGGTCTGATTTGAGTTCATTAGGTAACACATCCAGTGTAGATAAAAGATAACGTCTTCATAAATGTGCTTAGTGGATTAAGTAAAACCTACTCTCTCTGTTAGGTTTTACCTAGAGCACTTGAGCACATGAAAATGCATCAGGTTTTGTTTACACTATACCCTGAAAATGTGTTCTTTAATACTTGGTTCTTAATATCCTAATATTGCTCTTTTTTAGCCTTGGAAATTATATGAACATTTAGTTTAGACTGTCTCAGTGGTTTACATTTTAAAGTGATGCGTGCTACTATGTAATGAAATCAAAGGATTTGAAATTTCAGTCTATGAAATTCCCAATAAAACAAGAAAGAAAAAAAATTGCAAATCACAGGCCTCACAATTGCAGGAACACGAGAGAAATGAGGCACTAATAGCAGTCAAATGTAAAATAAGAATTGTGGTCAGAACAAAAATTTTAAAATGCTTGTCTATGACACTTAGAGATGAAGAAAGGAAAAGAAAACTATAAAAGTAATTACATATGGTTGTATGGTTTTGCAAAGCTGTTTAAATACACTCAAAAGAAGCTCATTCATGCTTTCAAAAATGATACTGCAGTGGAAGTGCAAGAGGAAATCAGAAGCAAGAGGAACTCCAGAGCGAGAAGTGGGGAAATGACAGAATCGTACGAGAACAATATACAAATGTAGAAAAGATTAACTGTGCTCTTCTTTCTCATGGTATAAACATGAGTAAGTAGTCAGTTCTGCAGAGGTAACACCATTAAAATTTAAACAACTTCTTACATGGACCCTGTAATTAACGAAGTAACTGATAGCTTTTCCGTAGGTGTATATTTTACAATTAGAAGCTTTGACTGATTTTTTAAATTATTTTTTAAGTCATTTTGCAGCATATATGTGGCTTTTTTCCTGCATAGATTTTCTGAAGTCCACAGAACAGCTGATTTTTAGGTTGGAGCCACTCCCTGAAGCTCTTACTGTGTGGAACCCATAGGACCTTAAATATCTTTGAAATTTCCACTTCCTGTCAAATCGGACAGGAATTAGTTTGGAGGCTAAGATAGTACTGGGGACATGGATGCAATGGTTGTATAGCTCTTTTTGTCTTAGGAAGCTTATTAAGAAGAAAAATATGGTTTATGTGGTGCAGGTATAGAAGTTAGGATAATTGTCATAAAGCCCAGAAGCAAGAGTACAATAAAAGTATACCATCTTTGCTATTTAGAGTCTTTATACTAAAAATAAATAAATAAATAAATAAAAATCTAGAAAGCTAACTAGAATGTTCAATTGGCATGAAGAACTTCAATAAAATTAAAAAAAATCCCAAACAACATTGTAGATAATATGTAAAATAAATACTTCCAGAAGTTTTTCATTGTAAGATTACAGATCATTATACTGCATAAATTTTATCCAGTGGAAATTGTTTTCTAATACTGGATAACAACGAGCAAGAAGCCTCACATGTGAGGCAACTACTCCAGATGCAGAATACTGCTTGGCATGGTCCCAATTGTCGCTGCACTGCAACGGTGCAACTCTACTACAAGTTGTAAACACATCTGAGACTCATGGCAAAACTGTGCTTCTCTACTTTGATTTCTACATCTTTGAGACAGAGGGAACTGATCAAAGAATAACATTAAATAGTATCCTTTTTCAATACAATAACCTCAAGGCAACGTTGGTTATCAAACTTTGCCTGTTCCAACTCACGCACCATTGCACTGATCTAGGCTGGGCACTGCCTCAGTGAAGTGCTTTCGCTGTGCAGAAAAGAAGTAAAAAGGCAGATATATTATAGTCAGCAGGGCATTTGCCCTGCAGGATCCTGAATTCCAGTCAAGACTACAAGGACTGTTTCTGGTGGTAAGCCAGCACTGCACAAAATACCGTAAAGATTCTGGGAGGAGGACTGCAAACCAGGACTCTCTGTTAATATTGTATCCTTCCTTTTGAGACCTTTCAGACACATGGCTCCCAAGTTCATTGTCTTAGCTTTCTTCTCAATAACTATGTCAACACTATTGTTGACAGCCATGGTAATTTCAGTCTTAAGTTTACCAATGCAAGTAGCTTCAGACAGCTCCGTATGCTCCGTTGGCTTCGTTTGCTTTTTGATCACTTCAGCTGTCCCTGCACTGCAATTTGGCAGACTTGGACTTGATCCCTTAAACTATATTTCACTCTTCTTTTACATTGCCATGCCAAACCACATCTGTATCTCAGATGATCTTTTGCACTGTGCACATACACTAACATCTTTTTTTATCTTGTCAAAGCAACTGTGACAAAGCAGTAGCCTACATCAGGTGACTTGCGCTTCCCTGCAGAGAGAGTTGGGTGATCCAACTTTTATCCCTGTCATCATGGGTTTGTGTACTCTTCACAGCTGTGAAGATATTTGCATTGTCCCAAACAGCAGAGAGTATTGCACATTATAATCTAATTTCTTTACCTTTTATTGCCTACTTTACTGCAGAGGAAAGAATAACATCCCTCCGTAAAATCTTACTGCCTTGTACCCTCAAATCGATGGGTGCAACTTTTTCCTCATGAAGAGCTTTCAGAGATGCCCTAGACATATACCACCTCAAGGGCTCATTTTGGTGCTGAGGTGTTAGCAATTATCTTTTGAAGCTCAGCCATTCTTGACGCCTACCACTCACAGTTTGCTGGGAGCAAGTACACCAAAGAAGCTGTAGTAGAGTTGTGAGTTCTCAATGTTGTGTGTAAAGTTGCATTTGCCTATGATCTCAAGAAATCAATGGAAGCTGCATGCCACAGTCAGGCATACACTAGCCTTTAATTTTCTATAATTCAAATGGTATAAAGACAATTCTTAATGTTAAAATCGGTAACCTGATTTTTTAAAAAGAAATATTTGCCATAAAAGGACTGAATTTATGATTTAAATTGACTGCTTGCACAGATGAATTTTAGGTAAAGTGTACTAAGAAGCATATTATTTCCATGCATGGCAATTTACATGTGAAATTTCCATTAGTGATAATGGCAGTGGCACGTATAAATCTCCAATTCCCTTTAACATTAATTGCAGTCATCTATGTAAGTACTTGAATTTTCAATGACATTATATCCATAGCTCTACAAAGTCAGAAGGGATCACAGCATGGAGAGGCTAAACATTAAGCGCTGTCATTACTGATGGCACGTAATAACTAAAATCTGTATCTACACCATTGCTGAAATACAGCATCGCATGACTTTGAAAAAACACTAACGAAATATGCTTGCTTCATTTACCAGACTCTTAAAATAAAACTAGTTGACAGAATTCTGAATTAAGCTGATTATAATTTTAAGCAAATTCTGCTAATACTTTGAAAGTTACTAATTTACCATTTATTTCAATAAGTATGTGGAATTTGAATAAGTATGTAGAATCCACGTAGACTTTTCTAAATCTTCACAAGGCAGTGTTGGATTTCTTGTAATATGGGTTTTTGTGTGAACTTTCAGGGAAGCTGTTGAAAAATATAAGTGAACCAACAGGCTAATGAGAGTGCAATTTCTGGGATTTTTGCTAGAGTTCAAATAGACTGCATATTAGATGCTAAGATATTAAGCAGAAACAACCTCAAGTACATTTTAGTTCAGCAAATGCATTATTTAAACTGAACTTCAGATATTCTGTTAATGAAATTATCAAAGTTTGAAGTTCTCAAATTACCTGTCATGAAAAATCACTAAGGTGTATTTAAAACAAAATAAATCCAAGTTGTACTTGATATCTTTACGTAAATATTTCATGACATCTGATTCTTGCTTATTTATCTCCAACATGCATCTTTCAATTATCTTAATTAATTTTGAACCAAATAAGGAAACAATCACTACCTGATCATGATATGAACAGTAGCAAAAAGTTATTGGTTTTGCATTCAGTGTCCAAGAGAATCTGCCCAGTCACAAGACCGACTTAATCATCTTGCTCAAATCTCTAGCAATGAACAGTGGATGCAGAGTGCTTTTACAGTGCAAGTAAGAATGAAATGCAACTTAGTTTTATTTGCAAAAACACAGGAAAAAAAACCCCTAACCTTTCCAGAATCCTGTGGAAATCTATACAACAATAAACTGACTTACTGCTGAGGTTTGGCAAAAATTCTTAAAACTTGAAGGAATTTAAAGCACTGTACCTACAACAGAAGTTATTCAAATGAAGTGCTAAACAAGGTTTGTTTATCTTCATAATAAAATCCTCAAAGTATAAAATTGATTATATTGGCATGATGTATGACAACAAAAATGTCAGTCATTGTGCCTTGGACTCAAATTAGGCCTTGCCTACACTTGTAAATAATTATCAATACTTCAATCCTGAAATGCGCTGTCAGCAAAATGTTACCAAGGTGAATTTCTTCTCATGTAAGGCTAAAGGTTTAAAAGTTAGTTAATCATCTCAAATATCCCTGAAACATATCTAGAGTTATTACCTGATGGTGCCTATTTCTCCCTGTCGACTCTAAGAGGATCTTGGGCAAGTATCTTAGAATTTGACAGCAATTTTTGGATGTCAACCGCTAAGTGAGAGAACTGCCACCCTTTCTATGGAGCTAACATCTATCAGCAGAATTATTATTTTATAAATAGCTATTCTAGTTCTCCTGGGGGATGTAAAGTCTTACCAGAGAAAGTCAGTTTGTGTTCTTTAGTTGTCTTCTTTAACTACATCTGAATTTAACTTTTGCCAGCAGCTCTGTATTGGTTGGAGATAACTCATCAGATCTCTGACAGACAGAACCATGCTGGCAAGTTTTTACGGTAGACCTATCTTTAGATTAGTTTTAACGTTAAGTTAAATTGCATCAGCAGTCATGGTTCCCTCGAGGCTGATTCACGAAATTGGGATTACCTAAAGTACTCATGCTAAAGGCACATTTCCTGTGTCTTTCACATTTTACTCTACAGAACTGCATGGAGGAGAGTGGGGACAATTTAAACATTTCATTATAAGTGAAAATCCTCAGCAGCCCTTTTTCAGCTATGTATGGGCAAGCGTGTGAAAAGTGCACTGTGAACCGGGAGGGTGTTAAAACAGTGTATGTAAGGTGGGAGGCAGCATGGTAAGATTCAGACAGGTAATGAATCTATACCTACATCCAGCTGTCCCACTGATGGGTGGTGAGTACATACACACAAATACGGGCCAAGCAAGAAGACTCTTTGAAATTATAGTTTTATTAAAGTAAAATTTTGTTAGTTTTGGATGAGAAAGATAGAATTAAACATTTTCTTGCAACAGTCCAGCTACTCTGGATGAAGCAAAGGGAGATTCTGGACTCTTTTTACCGTTAATTTCCAGGAATTACATTCTGTTTTCTCTTCTGTTTCCCTCCATCTCCACTTTTTTTAAAGCACTAGTTAACGTTAAATCTCTTCACTGCCATCCACCCAATATCTAAACTGTTTTACACATTACAAACATTTAAGTATTTTATCACACTCTATTATAAAAACTACAAAGTAAAATGGAAAGTAGTGTTCATTTGTCACTGTTTGGTTTAGAATGCATCAATTAGTTGTGGAGTAGAGTTCATTTTATGCTGTATTTGAAAACACCACCAACAGTTAGCTATCTGTTCTATCTAGCTTGGCATGAAATGTAGACAGAGATAAATTTATGTACTTGACGCACTAAATCTCCTTCAGGATCCTATCAACCAAGGTGTACGTAGGTATCTTTTATATTTTAAAAGGTAGAATTGCATTTCCTGCTTTCATAAGTTACGTTAAGAAGGCATATAGTGCAATGCACCGCAAGTGACAGAGGGGGACTGAATTTTTTCAGGGGAGAAAGCAGAACAAATCTTTAACAGATTAAATATTTCCTCCTAATTGACAAACAACTGTGAGATTGAAAGTGTTCTTCTCCTTCTACACAGTAAGAGGCAGTAAACTAAAAAATATTTTTTGACAAGTGTAAATAATTCAGTACTTGGGGAAATGAAAAGGAGATATGAAATTCTGGTTTTGAGTAACTGCAATGATTTTTTCCGCTCTCTTTAGGATTTTTTTAAATTTCTTGAAACAAATAACAATCACCTATGTCATCTTCCACCTTCATATCTGATTGAATATTATTACAATGGTGAAAGTATATGCATTTCTTCTTTATGGAAAAATTCTATTACGATTTGTCTCAATCTGTTTGGCTGTTTAAACACCAAATAATAAATACTTGTAGAGACTCATGTAAACAATCAAGTAATTAAGAAAATAATTCCAGAAATAGCCCTGACAAATACACGGGATGGAATCTATGAGATGACGCAAGTTCAGCACTAACTGTTATATTTTTGTCTTACTCACTCATCAGGTTTCAGGAGATCTTTTTTCCTTCCTCATTCCATAACTTAAGGGTTGAATTCTTAATGAAATAATCTTAGCTTTTTCTAGTTGGCTCTTCTGTTAAATATCTGATCCAGAATTTCCTATATAATCAACACATCAAATGCTCTGAGAGGCAAAGACTTTTCTTGGAAGCATAAATATTTCTTTACAAGTACAATGTTTTTAACAGGGCTTTGGGGTGATTTGCTTTGTTTTGATATTTTTTTGTTACCATATGCAAAATAGATGTCAATATTAGAGCTGTGAAATCTGAAATGTCTTTTGGTTGATTTCCTACAGACTATGAAGGGGTCAAATGTTACTTTAGGCCTTATCTTATAAACCATATGAAGATACTGACTTGTGTCATGCAATTTCAGAATTCAGACAGCAGAAGTATGGATCCCCAGCAAGCAGTACAGCTAGGTCTTTACCTAGATCTTCTGAGTTTTATTGGGTTTATTGTCTATGCTATATTTTCTTTGGGTTATAAAAGAAGTACTACAAGTATGTCTTCCGAGAAGGTTACAGCATTGCTGTCAAGTGTCTCTAATAGATTATTTTTATATAGACAATAATTTTGGAGCATGCAGTCTGAAGTATAGTGCTGTGGCACTGTGAAGACCATTTGGAATTCAAGATGCTTCACAAACAGCAACATTTATAAACAGTGATCTGTATCCAGTAATATTCACCACAAATGAGCTTGCTCAGTACTCTTAGTTACCGTGACTTTAAGGTTGCCTTCTAGCCTCTGAGGATATATATGAGGCACAGCTTATTCAAATTCAGAAATATTGCAGATGAATTACATACTCCCATAAACGCATTAACTACAACTACATATATTGCCAATATATCACATACCGAATTAAATAAATTGTGAATTTACTGCAGCTTACATAGAAATAAAAGCACAGTCTATTAAATCAGCCATATTCCAAATCAGATACATAACCTATCTAATCAGATACTTAATATATTGAATCAAAATCACCGTACCTGCTGCATCAAATACATCACGCATTGAATGAAACATACCATCCAAAGAGCATACCGATATTAAACTAAATCATGTTGAACGGCTACGTAATTTACTAAATTAAATAAATTGGGCCAATGCAGTAATCACTGAACCTAGCATATCAGATCATAAACAAACACAAAGCTTAGATGTTTTAAAAGAATATTCCCAGTTACATCTCTGCGAAGTGTTATCTTTAAACGAACAAAGTTTTCCACAGTCTTGGGAAATTAATTTTTAGTCCTTGAATAAACACACCTGACTAATTTAGGTATCACACTTGAAAAAGAACTGCTATCGTTCCTAGGTATCCAATGTCTTCAAAAATTATAAAACTAATGGTAAACTAGAGTTTCATGAAATTAATGTTAAAAATATTCCCTGAGAAAATCTATAGAAGATAGGACATTTTGACTGTTTTTCCCTACACCCAAAATCATAACAAAAAGCAGCAAAGACCTGAGTTCAAAATGAGACAATAAATTCTTATTTTAGAGACATTTATAAGAAATGAATGACTTGTTTAAGCCCAGATTGCAAGTTTAATGTGACACAGACTGGAATTCTTTCCTAAAATAACTTTTCAAAGGCCAGGCACTAGTTATTCAAAAACTATTTATCTAAGGTTAAGTAGTAAAGCATTAGACTTCCTGCATTAAATTTAATCAGAGTTCTGCCAATTAGACTGTTTTCTGTCCAGTAAGTTCATAATGTTTTATCATAATTAATACTGTATATCATTTTATAATAAGCATTTTTAAAGACAAATCTAAATGACTATAGACATATTACGATACATTCAATATTCTTCAATTACAAAATAAAGAACAGATATTGATTTGCCTGTTGGCTTTTTTTTTTTTAATTTTTGAATGGCTTACTTCATAGAAAAGACACATTATATTTCCAAATGTCGTGTCAATACTCTTGCTGCAAAAACAAGAATGCACCATTGCCAAGGTATAATATATATTTGCATCCATTCTGGAGACAAAATGAGGTTATTCATAAAGTACATCTATGGTTTTTAAATAATTAACCCTTACAAAAACTCTATAAAGTACATGAAGCTAAATGAATAAATGAAGATTTATGATTACGAAAAAAATGTTTTAATGGGTAATTTTCTGTGTTTCGTTTGATCTAATTTGTAAGATTCTCTAAATCCTGAAGTAAGCATCATGTTGATGCTCAAATTCATACAGCAGCTTACACCTTTTATGAATATACTCGAAACTCTGAGCTCACGTGAGGCCCATCCACGTGGTGTTAGCAATCCAGTAATGAAGACATTTAGCCGGGAGCTGTGGGGATCTGTTTCCTCTGAGCTGCAAAGCTACGAAGTTACTCTTTTTATCACACAATAAATATTTAACCTCTGTTTTCTTTAAGTGGAACAGTTTCAGTGAAGAAATGGAGGAAAGATTAGAACTTTTATCTTTTTTTCCCCCCTCACAGTACCTCTAAAAGTTACTATCTATGGAAAAACATAAAATCTTCTCCAACTTCTCTCAGCCCCTGAAGAGGGAATGACACTGTTGCTCATTAAACACTTCCAACACTGACGTAAAAAATAAGGTGGTGTTCTCTGAAAGCATTAACAAATCCTGCGGTGTCAATATATGGACAGAAATTTTTCGGAAACCTTTTATTCTTAATTCCCCTTGCCTGAGGAACAAGAGATCAGCTGGAGTCTTTCACTCACTAAAGCATCATCTATAACACAAACCAGCAATCAATACCAAAAGCAGATGTTTTATGAAAACTTCTCTTGCTTTCTCAGCTTCAGTCCCCTTAACCCATGCTGAGAAGTTAAAGTAAGAAAGAGGAAAACTATTGATGTAAAGGGCAAAGCTAAGGATGAAAAAGCCGTGTCAGAATTAGAAAAGGTAAACTACTTTTTACAGAGAAACATATAGCGAGTTCTTCAATACAGTAGTTGAACTTGCCAATTCTGTAATTCTCTAAATTAGACTGTTTTCATGCAAGGTTTAGAGTTGCTGTGTTTTCAAGAAAATACATTTGCATCCTTAGAGGCATTCAACACTACTTTAGAAAGTCATCTAGTAAAAGGTCAATTGTGAGAACACTGGCATGCCCGTAACCTTTCATTTCTAATGAAATGCTCTGCAGATTCCCAATGGAGAAACAACCTGTATAGATCCTATGAGTTTTATTTTGAAATCAGTTCCCACATAATACATTTAAGAGAGGCTTTTGAGTCTGTTCCCCCCACCCCTTCAGGAAAATCAGTAACCTTGGCTATCATCCTGCCTGTGCATTATTAGCCGAGGAAGGATATGTTTAAATTTCAAATAGAAGTCCTGTTTTTCAAGATCTTATTTCCGAGCAATTAGTTTGCTGTAGGTTGATGCGTGGTGTGCAGTGTTTCGGGATATAAAGACTTTGTTGCGTTCTTATTTTTCCTAGAAATATACTGGGTATTTTTACACATAGCAGGAGAAAAAATTTGGGCTGATATCAAAATGCAACACACAAAGCAGAACCCTGTGCGTAACCCTGCTGATTTTATGGGTGTTTCTTGTAGCTCAGAGACCCCATTCATGTGGATCTCACTGAAGGCGTGGTGCCATCATTAATTGCAGCTGAAATTGAGTGAAACACTTAATTGCTTTGCCTTATTAGTAGTTTGGATTCAAAGGAGTTGTCTCAGTTGCTTTTTCCAAACTCATTAGGTGAATGTTAGTAACCTGGAACAAGGCAAATATTCAGACACTGACTAGGGGCAGGATGCAGAAAGCAGTTTTGCAACAGCATCATACTTTGTAAGTGAAATATGACTTAGACGCGACAAATGTTTGTCAAGAAGTCAAGTAATCTTAGTTCACAAAGTGTTAAATGTCCAAGAGCTTAATTTAGCAGAGGAGCTGCTCTGATAAATCTGTTCCCTCTTCATGCCAGATTACCAAGAAAAGAATCAAAAAAATGCCATTAAAAGACAGGAATAACAGGGTATTTTTGATAAGGAGACTCTAACTTTGACATATGCTTATGCATCATGAAAAGGGGTACACAATGCAACTATAACGGAAAGTTCATGCCCAGGTTACAAGGAAATATGAAGACTAAAGCCTGGATTTCTTTTACACAAGTTGTAAATTGTAACCAAATATACCCCATCACAAACTGAATGCATGAAAATGCCCTGCTTACTGATAAAGTGTGTCAACCATCTCAAAAATTCTAAAAATATATAAAAACTCTATAATATATATCCATAATATTATATTTCATTGTCAGTAAAACATATGAAAAAAACCTCTAGGACCCAGTCAGTTATAAAAGGAAGAATTCTGGATATTATCTGTCTTTGCAATATTTTAAGACATACAGAACGCCTGACTGATTTTATTTTAAGCTGACCCGAAAAATGCTTATTTAAATTTAAGGGGAAAAAAAAGGATATTCCTTAGGGAGCCATTAAAACTGCAATTTAAATAATTCCAATCATATCTTCATCTTATCCATATACCTATATATGATCTACGTAGATATATATATCTACTTAGCTATATGTAAGTAATTCTTTCCTTCATTAAGCATAAAGCAAAAGCAGAATTTGTATCAGAAAACCGTAACCGGCCTATAATTGTCACAGAAACTTCATTCGAATCGGATCCTTTCAATTTTCGCTATGGTGAGGTTTCACGCTGGCAGCATGCGCCCTGGGAGGGGCAGAGGAGCAGTCTTTGGGCTGGGGGCAGGGGGGCAGGTAGTACCACGCAGCGTTTCACACAGTGACTTAGGGGCGTCCTCGGGTATCAAACACTTTCAGACCGAAATAGAGGGTTATTTCCTCCTCTGCCTGTGTGTCAGCCCTGGCTGGAGCTGCCTGCTTGTAGCCAGGAGCTGCAACGTACCCGTCAAACACAGTGTGGGGAGCTGCTCTCCAAATCACGCGTTTGAAAATACGTTGTGGTCTGCTTTTTTCGTACTTACAGGCATTGTTAGAAAGAGTCTGTCTAACTTGTAAGGTTAATGGTTGGACCCAATGATCTTAAAGGTTCTTTCCAACCGTAATGATTCTATGATTCTACTTAGCTTACAAAAATAGGATTACAAAATGCAGCAAAGAAAAAATAACATTAAAAAAGAAAACGTCACTATTTGACTTTCCCCATAGAAATAATTTGAATCATTTTTAATTTCATCCAGGCTGAACAGATAGCATATTAATTAGTCAAGTGCTGTATTACAGCAGTCTAGAAAAAAATGCAGACCTATGTTTTAAATCTTATATTTTACTTGTTTAGACTAATTATTCAAGACACTTAAGATTGGACATTAGGGCGTCAACCCCTTTTGCTGGAGTGGCGTTTGATAGCTGCATTTTGTACTTTCAGGTTGGCAACACGGGTCACAGAAAATAGTCCTCAACCATACCTAAATAAAAGAAAACATTATAAATATTATTCAAAAATACACATACATTTTAATAAGCAGCTAATCAAAACTGGTTGTGAGGCATTTTGCAGACCCTTTGGGAAAGATGAAGCATGGTTCATTAAAACAGGATGGGAAAAAAATTTCTGTATTTAAATCTGTTTGATGCCAAGGGTTTAATCACAGAGGAGTGCCCCTTCTTACTGTATGAAAACGTTACAGAAAATAAAGGAATATTAAAAAAAATA
Source organism: Burhinus oedicnemus (assembly GCA_008921705.1). NCBI lineage: Eukaryota > Metazoa > Chordata > Aves > Charadriiformes > Burhinidae > Burhinus > Burhinus oedicnemus. The sequence goes on along the minus strand of VFFE01007141.1, from coordinate 1,292,721 downwards.
ATTTGGTCTCCAGATACACATTTATCTATTAAGACATGCATGAATATATCTTTCTATATTTAACCAACCCATGATCTGTTATACTGTTTGAAACAGCTGCATCATCTGCTTTCTAGAATTAATAAAAAAAGGAAAAAGGAAAGAAAAAATTATTATAAGGTACATACTGAGTTTTGGGAATAAAAACTTCTGTGTAGGCAAATAATATGCAAGCACACAGAAATACTTTTATTCCATTAAAACAAAATTTTTGCATTTTACTCCTGAACCCCTGGAAGAGCAGGGAAAGAGATGGTCAACATTTCAGCCCCAGATGGGTATCTGTTGAAAAACTGGAGGCAAAACTGACTGTCATCATAGAATGGGGAATAAGGCACTATTGAAATGCATTTTATATAGACTATTAGACATCTCTACATGGAGATGGTTTTAAACAATTAGGCTCAAGATCTGAAATCAACTACTGTGCGTTTTCTTTATGTCTCATCACCTTGTCTATGTCTCTTTTCCCTCTTCCTCTGCTATAAACTGTTGATAAGTCTTACCAGCGGTCTTTAACAATGGAAGAAATTTATGCGAAGTGGTTTGAGTAAGTTCTTAGAAAAATCATCCAGAGGGGATGAGGGGAACCCTAACCTCAGGGCTGAGAAATGGTACTTGCAAGCAGGTGAGTCATTACCTGTGAGAACTGAAATGGCAGCAGCTGTTTGGGGAACTTTTGCATGAAAAAAACCCTCAAGATCTGGAGCTTTTCCAGGTCTGGATGCACAAGCTGGCTACTTTTCTGTTTACTTCCCACAGAGTGCCAAGATTAAGGCTCATTCCTTGGAGATTTAGCGTAAATACTTATCAGCACTCTTTGCTGAAGTTCTCCAGGGGTTTTGTGGGATTTGCTTTTTTTGACTTAGAGTATAACATGTAAATTCATTCTTGTTTCTTTGAATATCCTGTTTATACTGATAGTGCTAAACAAGGTTTTATACCTCTCTCTCAATTCCTGATAAATTACGTTTTATTGTGATAAGCTGGAAACTACTAAGCCTCCTTAGTACCTTTTTTGTTGTTTGTTTTTTTTTTAAACTCTCATGCATTACATTTAAAGACGGGGTGAAGCACCTGGCTCATTGTTAACACCTGAAAAAGCACAAGAAGTGCCATTTGAAAATTGAAGCTCTATTAAAGCAAACAAGCAACTAAACAAAGGAGCTTAGTAAAAGACATGAGAAATCTGCTGTAGAAAATCTGGGGAACAAAAGGCACAGCTGAAACTAGTGAAGGAGGAAGTCAAATTCCTCTCTCACTCATCATGTAGGCTCATGTGCATAGCACCAGACAGGTTCATGAGAGCCTGGGTTGGAACTCTTGCTTTGGCATTGACCTTCTGTGTGATACAGGGTAACCTCTTCCCGCCTCAGCTACAAATAAGCCTCATGTATCCTCTTGTTGTAAAACGCTTTGAAAAGTATAGTGAAAATTAAAATATAATTATTGTTATATTAAATTTATTTCCTTTACTAGGCACCTCTAAAATACAAAGAAATGAGAGGAATATTTTGTTTCCTAGTTTTCGGGTTTCCCTCCTGAGGCATGGGGCTGAAAAGCAATAATCAGTACACCTTCTGATCCTTCTTGGAGTAGGATCTGTACCAAAAAAACCTTGACTAGATAAAAAAAACAAACAAACAAAAAAACCAAAACCAAACAAACAAACAAACCCACCAACGGTGAGGGGAATTTTTCTCTTCTGTTAAAAACATAAGTTTGGGATTTGCCTGACTTATTTTCTGCTATTGAGAAAACTGCATATAGAAGAAAATCAATTTCTTCAGAACATTATTAACTGCTAGATTTCTCCTATGTTCATGAAAAATGCCCCATTATGCTGTTTGCATGTTATTTTTCCATCACCCCAATTCTCAACTGCATCATTCTCCCATTTCACAGAAAGACGCCTACACAGACAAGTAACCTCTTCTACGTGTTTACAGAGAAAAAAATTAATCTAAGCAAAGGGTGTGACACACAGAAAACACATTGAATTTCTTGGCATTTGATTTTCATTCAGATGCATCTGCCTATGAAAAGAGTTGTCAACAACTAGTTGTCAGTGGGGAATGATTGCAGAAATGTCTGTCTAAATCTTCACTGACATTTTCCACTAAACTTTTCGGTAAGAGTTTGAAATGCATCACCCTGTTATTTAATCTTGACTCTCTCAAAAATATCTCCGAAGAATTTACTTATTAGCATTTGAAAGAAACTGTTACCTTTAAAGAAACCTTTACAGCCACAATTTTGAAAAGCATAACACACCTTCCTTGGAAGATTTATTTCTATCAGAAAGATGAGTAGATAGGGTGTATTTCACTGGGAATGTTAAAGTCCTTCCCTTGGTATTTCCAGACATTGGAAGCAGTAAGGATAGATAATGACAGTTGCCTTCCTTGCAGTGCCTACAGACTTTCTTCAGTTTGATAGAACAAGTTCTTCTGGTCCCCTCTTCTAGTTTCTTTGTACTGAAGAGGATGCAGAAGGATGGGAAGAACTGTTCTCTATACAATCCTCCTCATTGTAAGAATGAATTAAGTTGAAATTGAAATCTGAGTTCCTCAAAATGTGCAAGACATAAAAGAAATATATTTTGGAATATCTGGAAATGACAAAAAGACCATGGACTGAAAATTAATTTTGTGTTAAATAAAAGAGTTGGACTGTCCTAATAAAGAGAAGTCAAATAAAGCAAGGAATAGAACACATGTGTGCATGTATTGTTAAAAACAGAATACCTGCTAAGCTGTATTAGAATTGTTAAGACAATCAAAAGCTGTTTGGAATGACGCGGTAAGGTGTCATGACAATTCCCATAGCAGCTTTTTCAGATGCCATAAGCAATACAAAAGCAGACAGTATTTAAACATGTGGGTTTAACTTTTTAAAGAACTCATATTAGAAATCCTATTATCATTATAAATATATAATTTTTTTATTTATAAATTTTATCTTCTATTTTGCCACAAACTCCAAAATAATGAAAGACAATGATTGTCTTTTCCATTGCAATGTAATGCCCTATACACAAGGACACACGCACACTTAGTTATTGTGTTTACTGCCAATAAAATTGAAAATGGCCAAAGCATATCAAATGTCTCTATCCTTATTCACAACTCGGAAAGGTATTTAGGCTTTTATGTATCAAGTCCACTCCAGAAGACTGGAGCCAAAGCAAACCAAAGGTTCACCAGGGAGCACAACATGCCAGTACTTTCTCTTCTGGTGAAAAAACACTAGGAAAAAAAGAAAAAGATTTTTTCTAAATAATTCTCTTTCAGTATTAGAATTTATAAAACTATTTTTGCTTCCCAGACAATGCTATTCCCTATATACTAAGCCTTTGGGGGACATTCTGACAACATTGGTATCCAGAAAGTAGAAACTATTCCACGCTGTAGCTCCCAATGCAGACCCCACAGCAGCATTTCAGCTTCTTACTAAGGCACGACCCAGATATACACATTCTTTTTCTATGACCTTGCTTTCCAGATAAGAAAACCAGCCACAGAAGGAGAAATGATGTAAAAATAGTAACCAATTAGCCAAAAAATATAAGTTTGTATTGGAGCTGAGAAAAACCATCATCAAATCTTTTCTTTCTTTAAAAAAAAGCACAGTTTTCTAAAAGTAAAAATTAGATGTTAAATTGAAATATAAGAATTTTAAATTGTTTTTTTTTCTTCCACAATGTTACATAAAAATGAAATCTAACTTTAAAGAGAAGTGTTTCAAATAGTTCTTTGTAAATATTTGTATTTGTTTTATAGAAATAAAAGCAAGATTATGTCCCTTTTTCCATTTTCAGGATGGGGTTTTTTGTTTATTTTTATAAGCTGTACATAAATTTCTATCTAGTAAAGGAATGATGAGCACTGAAAAACGCAGTTACTAATGCACAAGCTGAACAACAGGTGAGTAGCTCAGGTAGTACTTCATCAGGTAGGTCACCAAAGAGGGAGACTTGTCTTTCATTCACGAGAAACGGAGCTGTTGCAAAAGCTTTGTAAGCCCAACATTGCCAACGTGTGGGGTAGGGTCTCTAACAAACAGTAAAGAAAAATAAGGAAGAGTAAAGAAGAAATTCTACCAAACTCCAGCAGGGGTAAAATTTGAATTGGTACAGTGGCGTGAAACATTTGAAACCTTCGAAACCTTCTAAGCTGATCTACATTTTATGCGTTCTTGCATGCAAACAACACCGAACATTTTCTATTCCCCATGTCCTCTGTAGAGCTGATGAACTGCAGATTTTTTTGATGTGCTCTAGCAAAATGTGATTAAAATTAACATTAGGTAAGGGACTTAAACCTGTCAGGAAATCAAGTGGGAGCAGAAGGAATTTCTGAGAAGAAAATGCTGAAGATTTTTATTTTAGTGCATTTCACCTTAACGGATTAGCTTGTTCTCCTGTTTGACTGTACTGCTGTCAGAGATGCAGTGAACTGCTGCTACCGTATACTTAATAAACTTCCAATATGTTCCAAAGACCCCCTGACAAAAAAAAAAAAAAGTTCTTTTTCAATCAATCCAAAGAGGTTTTAAAGAACTGGATTATTAGGGGAAGTCACGGTTTTCTGTGTATTTCTTGGAAGCCGTCATTTTAACTGGATGACAGCTGAACTCCCAAATATTTGGATAGAAACAGTTTATCCTGTGGCTTGTAATACCTTGCTTGGTACTCTTTTGTGTGTATATATATACATTTATATATTAATGTGTAAAACTTCTGAAGAGGAGTATTTGCCAAACTCTTTAAAAGAAACAGCTACATTCTGTACAAAAGGAGTTCTATGTTTATATGAACACCTCCCCATTACTACTCTTTCTCTTTCCTACAGAGCGTCCTCCCATTCTAAGTGATGAGCTTGTTTATACCTAAGATAAATAAGTAGTACACATTTTGCATACAGTAAGTTGCATTTGCAATCTAAATTAATAACACAGCTATCATGGAAATAAGCACCGATTATTCAGGTGACAGAGAAGACGCCCTTTTCAGCTGATTCAGCTCCCACCATGCCTTTTGTTAACATGTCCAGTCATCAAATGGGCACTTGCCTGTTCATTTGATTCACGCCGGGCTCATTTGTGAGAAAATTAAACAGGAACAATCATACGGAAAAATGTTATAAGGCTACCTTACTCTTTGGCTTAACTGTTGGCAAGGAGAAAGCTTTGCCTCCTCAAGTACTCCCGTTCCCAGGAGGGCCGTTAACACGCAAGTCCATTCACACAGGAGGCTTCTGCAATGGGTTTGTGTCCTTTGACTCCTTGCCAGTATAGATCCAGTTCCACTGAAAGGAGTTTCTTCTGGTACGGTCCCAACTAATTTCCATTTCCATTCAGCTCATTCATTTCATGGCTCTTGAGGCAAAGCCTCACGCCGACACTTTGTCTCTGCCCTGACTATGAGGACTCAGCAATTAGCAAGGATCTATCACAACGTTACGAGTAGGAAGCATAAGTCAGAGGGAGAATTGTGGAGAGCTCGGAGGCCTGCCGTCACCCTTACAAACAATTAATTTTGTAAGTATGAAGAATGGCCATGCTGTGATGAAATACATTACTGGTCTACACTTGTAAATACTATATATTTGAATGTGCACACACCCAGTTTGCGTCACTTATCACTAGTTCCTTCAGTGGTAATGACAAATTATTTCAGAGTAGTATTTTCTTACATGTGTTCCAGAAGGTCTGTATGGGAATTAATTTGTTTCCACAGGGAAGCAGGAAATTTAACACTTCTTTTATGGCACGAGGTCACTAAATGTTGGCTCTTTTATTGCTTACTTTCTCTGTAGCCCAGAACATTATGTGCTATTTATTGATAAACATGGTAGAAAAGTGAACAATTGTCACTGAGAATAACTTTCTCTGGTTGCAAAAAAAGTTCCTATTACTTTTATAAGACAATCAATATTGTTCAAACTCTCCAAAAAAACAAATTTTCACAAAGCTAGTGAAAGTAAGGTCACACATTTACTTTTGTTCCACTGATGTGTAGAAGTTTAAGCAGGGTCATTACCTCAGTGTTTGAAGAAAAGGCTTCACTTGCAGAGGCTGGTTCTGAATGGAAACAGTTTAATTTGAGGGATGTAGCACAGTATTCGGTATTATTAGGATTGATCTTCTCTATATATATCAATAACCTTGATTTGAGAAATGTGTTGAACTATGATGAAACCTAAAACAGAAGACGACAATCAATATGAAAGGGAGAAAACAAAACATATAAATAAATAAATACAATACATTGAAGAAAACAGAAGCATGAGCAGCTGTATGTTTTATATGAGTTTTATATAACATTGTTAAATATTTTGGAAACACTTTGCTGTAAATAATGTTAGAAATTTGGTGTTTCTTGTGGAAGAGACATCTTTTTATTTATACTAGCAAGTGGAAGTCAAAAGCAAAATAAAAGATAGTTTCTGGACTGGCTTGTTGGATTCCAAAAATATTCCCTTATTTAACTGTAATTTGATACAAATGCCAGGAAAGACAATTACACTGTTATTGCAGGCCCCATTTAATTTCTCCAGCGAACCCTGTATTTTTTACCAGCTTCTCATTTTGTTGCTTTTTGTCCCCATCCCTAGTTAAATATAACCTGTTTTACTTTTGATTAATGTTAGGACTTTTGATAGCTATCAGTGAGGCATCGGTGCTTCCTTCAGAGTTAAAAATAAACACGCTGATTGTCTTCTCCATTTCTAACAACAGAATAAAACAATAATTGATACATTATTTAAAGTACTAACCTTTTCTGCCAGCTAGTGTAGAAATACTTCAAATTGCCACATAAAGGTTGCCGGAAAATGTTAAAGAGCATTTTGTCTATCAAGATTTTCAGGGCAAGAGTATTCAGTACAGAATATCATGTGAAGAAAACTTTTTTTTTCAGTAGTATGAATCATTTACAAAATCAGAGTTTTTAATTACCTTTGAGACACACAGTACTGATTTTGCAGATCTCTCCCCGTTTTCATCACAGCAGGAGGAGGTGAAACAGCCTAATAAAGACAGGTAAGCATAATTGTTCATTACACGTTCAAGACGACTTCTAGAGGGGATTTCACTTGCTACTGAAGGGCTGAGACAAGCTTACGCTACAAGGAAAGCTTATATCAGTAATTCTCTCACGTCTTGAAGCAGCAGTATGAAAGGCAAAGACACTCTAAGGTAGCGCTCCCCTAAACCCTGGCTTCCAGGCAGTGTGTTATCAGACCTGTCTGGCGTGACTACCTGGTAAAGAACCAGGTAAAGACTGACAGGGAGAACAAAGAATGATATTGGTGTCAGCACGATGCTTGTTGAGTATTGTTAAACAATAATATGAGAAGCCTGGGAGTTGCTGGGCAAAAGGGTGTGGTTTTTTTCTGGTATATTTGTTAATTGTAAAAGAGCTATCTATTCACATAAGTAAACTAAAGAAAGACATTTCAGAATAATACATGGAAATACTGCAGTGGTATCAGATCAGATCTGTTTATGCAGAAATCGTATAAAACCCCCAAACTCTCTCTCTCTATGAAAAAGATAGTAATGAGTACTCAACTGATTCAAAGAAATACATGTTTAAAGACATTAATAAATACAACCTCAAAGAGCAAGCTCTTGAGAAAAGGCATCAGTCAGTTTTGTAAGAAAATAATTCATTTTCTTCCGAAAGAAATGGACAATTCAACTCAATTACCAACATTAACTCAAAAGAAGTATTAAGAAAGAACAGAGAACAAGAACTGAAATGGAATCATTATGTCTACAGAACAAGATTAGAAGCCAAAGTATCAGAAATTTGTAAGACAAATTTGCAATGTATGATGATCAGAGTATATTTGGGAGAAAAGGGGAGAACAGAGCTGTAAAGGGAAATGGAATATTTATGGAATGGTAGAACAATGAACTTAAATGGAACAAAATAATCAGCCCAGTCAGCGGTCTGCTAAATTTAACTCCGAGTGGAATCCTTTTCATTTATATTCATGGTCTTTCAGACTTTATTTATTGGTACCATAACGTATTTCAGGCTATCACCCTAAAAATGAGGTGAAGAAAGAGTAAATCTAATAAGAACAAATATAAAAGATAGCGGACGTCAAGTGTCTGGTGCAACTAAAAGTCTGTTAAATAGGGGCTACACGGATGACATGAGTGATGCATGCATCTAATGGTTGGCATAATCACAGGATTTTATATGCAAATAGGTATCAGGATACCACTCTGAGCTGATCTGTCCTGGATGCTGCATGAAGATTACGCCGGTACTAGCCAGTGACCATACCTAGGACACGGACTGTTGCTGTGCACTGGAAAACAAATAACACTGAAACTGTGAGAATACTCCCTAGCATAAAATTGGCTCCTTTCAGCTAGCATTCTCCCAAAGAGTTCCTGGCCCTGTTTCAGGAGCCTGAAAAATACAGGCTCCGTACCCACTGTCAGTTTGCACATAGTTATTTGGGTTTGGCAGCTAGGGAGCTCCGTGCCACATTAGCTTCAGTACCTGGGAGGGGATCCTGGACTTGTTAGCACAAATGTAGCCTGAGAGGCTGACTCCAGAATATATAACAGCAGCGTTTAGGCTCTTGTGTGTGTCTCCTCTTCCTCCATCAAGCTGTGACTCAGACACAACTTTGTACTCCTACGCTATGGTAATAGGAACAGGTTTCCTCTGAAGCACTAAGTATCTTTTATTTCCTCTTCTCCTTTATATTGATTGATGTTAATTCTAAAATTTTCCTAATGTACTCTTTAAAGCAGTAGAAAAAAAAAAAGGGTTTAATAAACTGTTCCTTCATATAAATTGCATAGTGCTAGTACTTCATTAAACCCCAAACCTGTCTGTGCACAGGAAAGGTGAAAGCATTTGTGTTCTGAGCCAAGAAGGCAACTGCAGTGGCAATTTTAGTATCTTAAAAAAGGTCACAGTGATGTCCATAATGTGTGATGCTACAATGATCATTATTTAAACATCCCACTTTTGCCTAGGGACATTATTGTAGGGTTCTCTCTCTTTATACACCATTAAGTATTGCTAGTAATTCATAAAGTTGAGAATAATTAGGCAGTATAAAAACAAAAATAAAGCGTAACTGAGCTATCAGATCTATTTGAGAATTCATATGAGACCATCAATCTGTTATCACACAAGTTAAAATTTTATTCAGCTATATCTCTCATTTTTAGATCCTTAGAACAGAATTAAAACTCTGACTGGTGTTTCCAAAACCAACCTTCCGATTTCCGTCAGGGGTAAGCCTTGTTTTCATCCAGAGGATGAACACTGCGGACTTACTGGCAAATCCTATAGATCACAGGAGATCCACCCATACCAGTTCACACTAGTGGTCAGATCCTGGTGTTTTCCTCTCTTAGATCTCACGACACTACAAACTCAATAGATGAGGTAAAACAATCCCTTTTCTACTGCAATACACAGCTGCTTTCCTGTTAATGGGAGCAGGGAAATGTTTGCCTTGTCTTATTTATATTTGCTTACCTGCCCTACTCCTCCCTCTCTTTTCTTTCCTTTCTCCTTTTCCCCAGACGAGAAACTATACTCAACACTTGTGACCGTAGCTATTGCTTCTCTCTGGCGACTGTGAAACATTGAAAGCAGAAGTAAAAACTAAAATAAACAAAGCAGATAAAGAAATCCTCAATCGACCCCAAGGATAAAAAAATATCCAAACGTTGGTGGAAAGTCTTAAATTTGATTCTAGTAATCGATAGGCATTTCTACCAGTAACATAATGTGGGTCAAAAGGATGTGTTCTGTTTTCCAGTATAGTGGTTAAGAGGAGAAAACACTGCTACAAATTAGTTATTACTTTGGGAATGAAAATAAGAGCTTACCAGATTGTTTTCTTGTTATAAAATGAACCATAGGAAACTACTTAAGAATTCCATATCTTCCTCTTTCTCTCCATATGTGTATATACGTCTACGTGTATATATTAAACTTTTACAATTAAAATCTCAGTGTTTCAGATTTTCTTAGGGAAAGTCACAGAATCACAAAATAATTACTTATGAAGTGAAATGTCTTCTGTTCTATTTCAAACTGAAGGATATTCGAATCTGAAAATACTGCCTTCATCCTTGTTTTAAAATCCTGATTCCCAGTCCAGGTTTTGGTTTAAAAATGCAGGGGCACATATGATGAAGTTTATTCTTGGAAAAAGCACGATTTCACTGAAACTAGAAAGTTTCATGAAACAAACTTGATTTGAAGAAAATTTTAATGGGAATATTTCTGAGACCCAAAGAGGAGCATCCAGCATTGTAATCCAGTCAAATTGTCCTACACAAGCAACAATGCCAGTAACCGCAAGGGCTCTACTGATGTTCCTCTTGACTAATTTAGAATGTGTGGTTTTGAATGTATGCATAGGTGTCCCTCTACCTTTTTTCCCTGAATCTCTATCTGATTCAGGCAGAGAAAATACCTAAATATACATTCTGTATTCAAATGATGTACTCTGCTACAGACTAGCTGTTTTAAAGGGAGAACGAATCATGACCAGGTGTACATGAAACTAAATAGTTGTAAATTATAGCATTATACTCAAAAAAGATATTTCATTTTATCGGAAACTTTCTGCCAGCTCTCCTACCAAGGTCCCTGCAATGCATTGTAGTAGGTAAGATACTGAAAAGGAAAAATATCATCAGGTATTAGTCTACCTGGTAAACAGTCAGAAGCATGCTTTTATTCCTCTTCAAGCAGCCTAACATTTTGCCACCCCTCAGCTGGAAACTATTGCCATATAATTACACACCTTTCAAGTGAGACATGGTAACGGACTGCGTACCCTCTGCTTGTCCATCACAACGCATTTTTGACCACTAGATGAGAATAAGCCAGAACCTGTGAAAATTAAGACACGAATTCAGAAGAAATGCACGGATTTATGTCATGGATGTTTTAGAATAATGAAGTTTTACTCTAAATATATCTTATGCTATTTTTATATTTCTACTTCATTTATCCTCTTGCGCATTGTATGTATGCACTACACCATAAAAAAATCTTTTAAAATTATCTAAATACAGACTAAAATAAGCTAAAATAGTAACAACAAATGTTTAGAGTTTAGATTCAAAATGCTAATATATATATTTTTTTTACTTATGTATTTGAAAGGTTTAAGCCAATTCTTAGTACTTAAACAGCTACCAAAAGCACTGCTCTATTATCACTTAGACATTATAGTACATGCTGAAATCTCTGGATTTTGGACGCTATTCATAAAATACGCACACACAGTTTCTAGCTCTGAAAGAGAATGTTCCCAGACCTGTAGCAACGTCTCTGCTTTGTTTGCATATGTACAGCACCTAGCACATAATAGTAAATAACCTTTCTCGCCCTTACTTGCATCACTGTCATAAGATAAATGAAAGCACTCAGTTATTTCCATTTTTTGTGAAAATTTTGTTGCTTTAACACAGTTGATAATTACAGCTGCGTTCATGAAAATATACTCTTCAGGGAAACTTTGAAAAAACCTTATTTTAGTGGAAAAGACAGAGGCATGAAACATTTAAGCCTTTCTAATATTTTTATAAGTCAGGTCATAAAACAAAGGATTCTTTAGTTTCTGGTATTTGTCTCACATATGATGGCACAAATATAAAAAATGGTAACTAATCAAGAAAATATTTTTTGAAAATTGATCATTAACAGAAATGATAATGCATTAGTGGCATTACACATTAGTCTCTCAGAAAAATAATTGCAACCATCAGCAAAAAATTCCTTTAAAAAATACTAGAAGCCAGTAGAGTATTCTCTGCAACTTCTGCATTCTCACCACTTAAGACATACCTCATCTGTAGCTCAGCTCTAATTAATTTATTCCTTGCTCAACACTTAAGTAGCTAAGTATCTTTTAGTAAGACAAATGAAAAGCATTATACCTAGCATGAAAGTGACTAAAGATTTTATTTCTTAGTTGTACAATTAACCACTTGATTTTAAAAAAAAAAAAAAAAAATCTTTGAGATGTACAGTTATTATTACTTCCATAGCCTGATACTAAAACATGTCCAAGATTATATTTGCAAGTAAGGTATAAACTGTTTTCTTTCACTATAATGTCTTGTGTGTCATTCTTAAAGCTCTATTTCCAATAAAATTACTGTAAGTACTTAAGTAACAACATTAATAAGTAGTAAAAGTAAGGCAGGGTTGCCTGTTGTATATTATTGCTTTCTCTAGTCCCAGCACTTTGGGATATGTTACTGAATCTAGTGATAAATTTTTATAGCTATGATTATATCTACAGTAAAACAAAATTTATGTACTTTTTATTTGGTCTATAAAAATGCATAGAAGGAATGGACAAAATTGCTTCATCTGGTTTACTGCTAAGGTCAGGAATTTAAGGATCATATCTCTTACCACCGTGGCCCACCCTCACTGCATATACTGAGAACAGGGAAAGAAAAATCTGTTCGTTTGATGAGCATGAACAGGCAGTTTGTTTTAGCCTGTCTATATTATAATTGTGTAAGATAGGTGAGAAAAGGAAAATGGCTGAGTTTCAAAGCGTCCTTTAAAATTGCATCAAATTTAATTGGAAAAAGAGCTGAGAAGAGGTTTCTCATAAATAAAAGGAGCTCAGAATTGTAACTTCGTGTTTCCCGAATATAAGTAGATTTCATATACCATATATGAACTGTATGTACATTTCTTTAACATATTTTTCAGCATAAGTTAAAACTCAACTGTATTGTTCCTATATTCAGTTGATCATGCAAGTTTCAAAGATGTGAGACACCTCATGCCTGTATACCCAACAGGCTTCTGGTTATCTATGTGTCTAATGTTTATATGTAAACACAGTACCGGAGAGGCAACGGTGGTTTATGACAGTTATCCATTTTTATCAATTTTATTCTAGGCAGAAAAATCAAAGATAGATTTATTGTCTTTAATTAGTTCTGATAGAAAAACTTCCATCACAACACATTTCTAAAAGTCAACCCTGAAATCACTGGATACTCAGTCCTGTCACACAACATCCTGTCAAGAGTAACATTTTGTTAACCGTCACATGTTTGAGGTTTTATTGAGAATTCAGTAAAACCGGTAATGACACTCCTGCTGTGCGAGTCACATATTACACCTGAAATTCCAAAAGGTCATGGTGGCTACGATTTGCGCGGCTACACTTGACCCAGCGTCTGTGTTCACAGTGAAACTCAACCGACCCCCCAATGAACGTAAATGAGCTTTACAAGCGTGTTGTACTTACGGAAACAACCTTACGGAAACAACTTCACGGACAAGTACTGTTTGGCTTATCAGAAACCTTGGAGTTTTTTCTGTAGCATAACTTTTTATGGTTCTCTACACGTGTTACACGTGATAGACAAAAACGAGGGGGGGAAGAGTAAAAAAGCTAAGTGACTCCCCTGCTTCAGGTGAAGATCAGAATATTGGTGAATCAAGCAGCGAATCATGACCTTCCAGACATTTAAGTAATCTGAAAAATAAGAGATCACTAGTGTCCCCGGCACATCCCTTTGTTAGTACCTTCCTTTTCTAGGAGAGAGTGCGCCTTGCTAGTTTGCAGCCCCTACAGACCTCCAGTGTGCAACAGATAAACTTATGCACCATTTCTAAGTGACAGACCACAAGCACGAGATGAGCAAAAGGTATTACATGTCTGGATTTTGCTTATATTTGGGAAAAATTCTGCCTCTGAAGGAAAAAGCAGCCCTGTTTCTGGTCAGGCTGAGCTTCTGTGTGGTGGTCTGGAGAGGGGAAGGACTTTTTTACTGATGGTTTATTTAAGTTCATTTATTTTTAAATGGCAGCTGTCTGAAGCTGTTCAGTGTTTGGAGCATGAAATTAAGTCTCAGGAGAGATGGATTAGAGGACAGAATGCCAGGGAGACAATCAAAAGCTCATGATATAAGTGGTTTACCCTATAGCTCTGAGAATCTCTCACAAAGCTTCCCAGTCTGTCGTTTGCTAGTTATAATTGTTTTATACAATCCTGCGTCGGATGTATATAAAGCACACTTCCTTTCATACTGCTGGCATTCACATGCATGCAATATGAATACTCAATACTACAGAATATTCCACTTAACTATATTATTGTTTTGTTCTTGTCTAATAAAAATATTTAATAAAGACAAAATTACCTTATCAACCATGTAAATGCCAAATATCATCTTACACTATGTGCATTTGTCATGAATTCTTGCCTGACACACAACCCTTTTCCAGCCAGTAAGTCTGCTATAGTACCCTCCACTTTTTCTATTGTGTTGTCTTTAAATAAAATCTTAAATGATACTATTCTTTCTGAGACATTTTTTGGACGGAATGGGGAAAGAGAGACATTCTAATTAAATGTACTTATTGTTGATGGCAACCGAACATTTTCACTTCCAAAAACTGCACTAAAAAAGTTCAGATGAAACATGATTCTTAATAATCAGAGACACAAGAGCATTGTAGAGCTGATGGTTTAATATTATTCTTTGACTTGACACCATTGGGGTATACTTTTTTCCCCTGAAATATATTTGATAAAGTAATAGCAATCAAACTGCTGTAGTAAACTAATAGATGTAATGAAACTCTATTGGCACCCAGAGACTTCTGAAACTGGAAGGAGACAATAGATTAATTTGGAAATCACTCTTTCATTAATTCATTTACACTCCTTTTTTCATAATTCTCACATGCAATGATGATACAGCACATGTGAGAATGACAGGTGAGAAAGCAGGTGGAATCATTTAGGAAATTATTCACCAGTAGAAGGAAGAGTTGTTGATCTTCAGGAAAGCATCGTAACAGGTTCATTTCTGATTTTGCCCTCTTATTCCCCTCCCTTTTTGTATTTGAACCCTTATAAACCTCTAGATGCTTTATTTTTGGAGGAGTGGGCATTGGCTTTCACTGGGAAGAACTGCAAGAGACATGACCTATCAGTACTTTAGCAGCCAGTAATGGTTTTTAATGTGTAACGCAGTGATGGGATCTTCTTGTCAGCAGGGGCAATAGCCTGGAAGTCTACAAAGAGGCATAATCAGTAACTGCAGACTCACCCCAGTGACTTCAGCCGAGTAGACTCCATCCCAACACAAAGAAAGGGAACGAGTCTCTGAAAGCACAAACTGATCCTGATGGAAAAATATACATATGTGAGGCAATAACAAGGTTAACATTTGTGCATTTTAGCATGTGATTAGCTTTTGGTTATTGAAAAAATATGTTTGAACAGGATGACTTTCTGACTCTTATAGGGACAGCACCTTTATTGGAACCAGCAGGGCCACCAACTCAGATATTGTGCTTAAAATGGAATTTTTATCTAATTTGATCTGAATAGAGCTATAACCCACCAAGGAACTAGAACACTTCAGCAAATGTGTACTCAGCAAATGGCTCCGAAGTGCCACCTGTCAGCAGGCATAGCAAGTTCAGTAGCCAAAGCTTAAAGCCTTGGCTAAGTCTTACTGCACAGCATGAAGGAGCAGAAATCACAGATGAAGACCGTAAGGAGTGGATGCACAACTGACTAACAGCTCAATTAGATGTTGCTCCTAAAGACACTGGCAACTGTGCGATCGATTCGCAGGCCACGACTTCATTGACAACTGATCTCCTTTGGCCAACTGCTGATCTAAATGCTCTACCTGACCTCTGAAGAGCATCTCCTTTTGTTCATGGCTATCGGGGCGCAGTGAGGGCCGGCTGCTCCCTGTGGGGCTGGCCTTGAGCCCAGAGGCTGAGGAGGGAGTTTGCCCCCATTACTGAGAAAAACATAGCTTTGTCAGCAGTGCAGATCACTCTTACCTGGGACGGGGCGGGGGGGAGAGAACGCCAATCCAACAGTTTGGTCTGACGCAAAGTTTGATCCCTGACTTCGTGTGTTTCGTTAGCAGACTGGGAGATCATGATTCACGCAGCTCTAGTTCTAAAAGTTCTGCATTTACTATTTGATGCATTGATCCTTTCACTTAATAGCTAGCCCTTAAGCCATAATAACTTACAGATATATGCATTTATTCTACAATACTCTGAAAGGTCTTTTTAAATATTCATTCTATTCTGCTAAATAAGCAGCCCTCCTTTCCAGGAGGCCTGTGATTAACGCTCCTTTCATCCGTCACCACTATACACTGCCTTTGGGAAAGCCTGATCCTCTTGCCACTCCGAAAATGTAACTTGAACCAGAACTTATTTTCCATACTTCTGCGACTGACAAGCTTCGGGACTTTAGGCAAATCGCTTGACCTTACTGCATCTCACTTTCTTCTCCATTAAAATGGGGACAGTGCCTAGCTTCATAAAGTATGTCAGTTCCACAGATTAAAATAAAATGCTATGGATAAACTTAATATAATTATTCTACACACAATGGAAATTTCATCCTTTAAGATGATGCCAATACAAAGCTGTCAAACCAAAATTACTGGCAGCCAAAATCTTACATCAGCACCATGGCCCAGTGCCATCACTAGGGCCATAAATAAGGTAAGGGACACATTTGTTCAGCTCACTTGACAGGATCATCATCAGTAGTTGGACTTCCAGGGCTGGGTTTTTTTTTTTATTTTTTTCAAATGAATACAGCATATAACCCAATGTTACTTCCTATAGCTAACACAGGAAAATACAGGAGGTGTATGGAGAATTTTCTATTAAAAAGCAAGTTGGCAGCACAATACAGTGTTCAGAAATAGTTCTAATAATATCTGCTAATGCTGGTTTAAAATGGTGACCTGCCTATTTGACTAACTATTCTGAAGGCTGTGGGATAATTATTTCAAACTGGCATCAAATTTAATTGTACGGTAAATTAACAAGTAAAAGGCTTCTTACTGTTGTTTAATAAGTATGAAGGAAATACACTTAACTTTTCATATAAAGTAGTCAAATTGCATAAGCAGTAAGTGCACATTAGATGTCGTATTTATTACATCAAATCTGTGAACACTATTAATACATTAACATTTAAAAAGGTAGCCCATGGCAAGTCAATTTCACAGCAATTAAAACTGAAAAACTGGTAATTGACATTTGATAAGTGTGTTAATTGATATCAAGCTTGCAATAGCTAACATGTTAAATGTCAATTAAATCCATGTGTTTTTACAATTAGAATTTATTAATAAAGAATCTAATTACAAAGTGTTGGTTATGTCAATTTATGTTAA
This sequence comes from Burhinus oedicnemus, assembly GCA_008921705.1. Taxonomy (NCBI): domain Eukaryota; kingdom Metazoa; phylum Chordata; class Aves; order Charadriiformes; family Burhinidae; genus Burhinus; species Burhinus oedicnemus. The sequence goes on along the minus strand of VFFE01007141.1, from coordinate 1,275,471 downwards.
TTATGCAACAACTAAATTTATAGTGGAAAAATTCCTTCAGTCCTCAACAGCACACTAAAATTTTCCCTAATTTTTAACATTTCGCATTTAACGTGTCGTCTGTTGTTTCCTGTTCTAGCTGTAACAGAGGAGGGGGGGAAGTTAGATTGGCAGTGTAGAATCACTAGTCATCTTATGATATTGAAAAAAAATTTAAGATCAGCACTTCCAGCATAGTTTTGATGATGACCACCATTTCAAACCTCTTAATAAAATTTAAAACAATTATTGTATAGTTTTGTGAAAGTACAGTTATGAAAATATTCTATATCATATGCGGTAAGTATTCAGTAAACCAAACAAGCTGCTGCTTTCATTTATGGGCCAGTGATTCTAGACACGAATCATACAACCGTGCCTGGACTACACAGATCATAGGTATTTCCTTACGGCCCAAGTTGGAAAAATGCCTAGGCAAGGCAGCCAAGGCAAAACAGGGGATGATAGGCATTCATTTCATAAGACTGATGTTTAGTCACAGAGACTGACTCGGAGATTTCTACATCTTTTAACTAGAACAGTTTGAATGTTTTATCCATCCCTGCCTGGGACAGCAAAGTGACCAGCATGAAGCTTGTCCCAACCAGAAAGCAAGCAATCTGGGAGCAAATATAAGATCCTACACTTGTTCTTGCACAAGAGAAAAAACATTTGATACCTGTTCTCTCTGATAGAGCATCCAGAGAGCAGGATATAGCCCTAATGTGCATCACATCTTGCTGCAAGAGTCAGCTTCTCGTCATCGGATGAACATAACGAGCAAGTTCCCATCCAGCCACAGTTCGCTCCCCAGATTCCCAGCTAAGCATCTCTCCGATTACTTACAGACTATCTGCGGAGATCTGTTCTACCAACATGTTTCTGGTTCCTACCCTTGGTGGCAACAGACTTTTTACTCTGGCATGTATTGATGGAAGCCGGGAAGAGGAGGTACTGCCACCAAGGGCTTGAAGACAGGGATGCAACTAGAGCTGCTGTAAACAACTGGAGGCACCAGCCAGAACCATGAGCCAACAGCGGGAAAGGCAGTCATCTAGGAGAAATTAATGTAGGTAGAGTGCGTCAGGCACCGTATGTGGGGGAAAACACAAGGTAAAGGGGAAGAAGAGGAGAAGAAAAAAAAATTAATATCCTTGAGGCACACAGAGGGAAATAAGAGAATTACAAGAAGGAGAAAGAAGCTGGGGAAAGTGAAGGGGGGGGGAACGAAGAAACCAGATTTCTACGTTATTTCTTTTTCATGTAGAGATTTCTTAGAATTTGTGGAAAGGTAAGAGAGTTCAAATCAAGATGAAAAAGACAGCAATTTTTTTTTTATGACACCATAAACTGCAAGTCTTAATGACATGTATATTGGGCTGTTATTAACAGTTTAAATTCTGTAAAAATAATTTCCCATTAATTTTTACCATTTTTATATCTTTGACTTCCTGCCTGTTGACGTGGAGTCTTTGGCTGCTGCTTTGGAACTTGAACAGATACTCTTTTGTGCCTTATAAGATCACCAACAGCAAAGGTCCCTTTACCTAACAAAGTTAAAATTGATTCTCTATTGGTCTTGTTTGTTTGTTCAGAACACTCGTTTCAATTGTCACTTCTGCTATTGCAACTTCTACAGCTTACTTTGCTTTTAATTTGACACTAATAGGGAAAAATTGATTTTATTTCCACTTATTTCCCAGCTTGTCACATGTTCGTCTCCATTTGGGACAACACGCAATGCTGTCTCCCTTCACTGTGAGAATGAAAATTAGGTTTACACTAAAGAAAGATTTTGTCAGGAAAGAATGTTTTGGCCTGACACTATCTGTAATTAAATTCTTAAAGAGAGGAATGCTGAGCTGAAAGTATTTAAAAATTAAACCCCTTTGATATCTGAAGTGCAACACTTCTTGGTACCTTTAAATTAAAATTGATCTAGTAAAGCAGAGTAGCAGATTTATGTGTGTGTTGTTTTGTTGTTTGTTTTGGTTTTTTTTAAAGGAGGTTTGTGTTGCTTTGTCAGCCAAATTTAAAATCCAGAAAAAGGGGCATACTTCAAAATTCACACACACGCTAGCACCATTCATGAAAGAGAGAGAATGGGGAAGAAGAAAAAAAACAGGAAGAGTTGAGAAGAAACAGTAAAAAGCCACTCTACAAGCATACGTAATCGCTGTTTCCAGTATTTATTTAAGTACCTGTTCAGTAAAACCCCATGTCTTTGACATACAGTTGTTATATAGCTGTGTATCATATGCACAGTTGGTGGAAACATTTAGCAGTGGCCTTTCCCTAACAGCACGACAGAATCCCCACCTTCTCCGTTTAGGAAAACAACTTCTCAAAAGGCTGTGTTTTATTTAGTTCTGCTACTCTAACTGTGCAGAGCAGTAGGTTTAGAGGCTCTCTTGAGCCTAGTTGCAAGCGATTGCAGTGTTTTGCCCATATCACACAATATTTCTCTGCGCGACCACAGACAGAATAAGACAACCTCTGCCCGCTGTCTTGGCTCTGAGTGAGGTCTGGACAACGTGGGGTCCCTCATCGACTACATTAAGTTTTAGGTACTATATATGTATAATTTCACAGAAGAGATTATTATCTCAGAAAGCATTGTTTAAGGATAGGTAGACCTCCTTGATTTATAACTATATGAACAGCAGTACCATCACACAGTCTCAAAGCCTTTGTCCTTTCGTTCTTAATGCGGCATACCATGTAAATCTCAGAAGCTGTGAACGCTCTTGGCAGGAAGGGGAGGAACAAAGGAATTTTGAGATGTAAAGCATGCCCCGTGGCATAGGCTGGACTGCCATAATGGTTCAATGTGCCAAGTGGTTAGAATCTGTTTTAAATGCATTTAAAAAAAAAAAAAAAAAAAATCACGTTTCTCAAAAAAGCAACAGAAAACACTTTGAAATTTGGTTCACAGTTCATTAGAGGAAAAAAATTAAAAGATCCTCTTAAAACTCTTTCTGGAAAAGATTCCTAGTTGCCTGAATGTCATAACATTTGCCCAAACCCCATTTGGTTTCTTATATTTAATCCAGGTATTATTTGCCCAACCTATACAGATACTGCCAACTACACAGCCGCTGTCCTACTCTTGTGCTCCTTAATAGGATCTGTTTGCATAAAGAAACAGTCACTGAAACAGAAAAAATGGACCTATAGCCTTGGGATTTCTGTATCTATACAAGTTATGCAAAACCCAGTTACCTGCTCTGCCTGGTCTGAAAGTAGGGTTTGCAACCCGATCTCTTTGCAAGTGGCTATTTCAATAGCTCCTTCTTACCCATACCCTTCTTGTAAAATCTCCTCATGACTGGTGAAAACCAGTATAAAAGAAATCAACACATTCCCAAATATATTTTCCTGGAGTATCTCTGATCAGATCTAGACAGCTCCATCTGAAGATGAAATCCTCAGCTTTGATTCCTGTACAGCTTAGAAGCACTTCAATAGCTAGCTTTTTGGGCCACTCTTGCATCGGGAAGGCTGAAGAAAACCTTCAAAGCTCCTCTGTAGCATCCTTTATACGGCATTTCAAGTATCCTCATAAATTCTGTTTCTGATATTAATACTCTTGAGATACTAAGCTCCTTCACAGATCCAAAATTCTATCTTATATACTACAAGGCAAGACATAATCAATCAAAAAACGTTACAACTCTTAGCAGTGGAATCCCAGTGAAAATGCATGCAGATCTACAATATTCAAGTAGTTATTTCAATTTAGTAATAATTTCATATCATTTGGAATAATGGTTTTTAAAAGTTCATTTTTAATTCTGCTGATTATAATAGGGGTGATACCAACATAAATACTGATGTTTCAATCAGTACTTGACAATCTCTGTCAAAAAAAAAAAAGATATTTTTAGCATAGACTTAAAGATTATGTTTAGGCTTATTTATTTCTTAACCTGAACACCTCTCTGTCCTCATATATGTCACCTAAATCTTGAAAACTCTTTCTGAAGAACAGCTAAAGTAAAGAGCCTTTCATTTTTGTGTGCACAGATGCAGGTATTGCCCAAGGTCTTGTCACCCGTTTTCAGTTATTACAGCTTCCTTCTCAGTAGCTTTGGTATCAGAACCCAGACGGTCAACGCTAAAACCTGACATGCTAGTCTTCTTTTGCTGCATTACTTGCCTTTTTGCATCCTGTCCTTTCCAAAGACCGAAGATAAACCATCTTTCTTCCTTCCAAGACCTTTCAGCAACATTTCTCCGTTCTGTTGAGGGTTAAGAATCAAAACCCATACATTTCCGAAATATTTTGTACTGCATAAAACAGGAGGCAGATAAAAGGAATTATAAGATCCATTAATGTAACATCAATTTTATATAGAATTGCTTTCCTTCAAAATTTTCTTATTTTTATCCCTAGATCTATTCTTTTCAATGATAGAAAAGTAGAAATAGTTTTAATTTTTTTTTTTTTTTAAAGTCTTGAGAATAATTTTCTGGAGTTTAATAAAGTTGTTCAAAATACTTGCCATGTTATTAGGCCCGGCATTTAAAGAATTCAAATGAATCTTCAAAGTGCTCAGCTTATGAGATTTGCAAAATTAACTTTGTAATTACAGTATGCAACAAAATACAGTGCTGATAGGCATTTTCCAACTGAATGAAGTTCATTTCTAGCACTAAACATTATGTATCCTGTCTCAGATAATTTTGGCTTTCCCGAGGATGGATTCTGTAATAGAGACAGATTTCCCAGCTATTACCTCTAGAGAAAAATGCCAGAACCTACTCCATAGACTGCATATTGTCAACCTGCTCATTTCAATACCTACCTGGTTTTGAGAAGTGAATTTTAAAGGACAGATCCTGTTTTCACAAACTCAAGTTCTATTGTTCTATCTAAAAGCCCTGTTTGAAGGCTGCCAGGGTCATCATCTCCTCCCTCCAGTTTTGACTGAAAAAATGTAACTTTCTGCTCTATAATTAACAAACTTGATTTTGTAACACATCAGGGACAATGTGCAATGGATTTTAGATTTTCAAAAAAACCTTTTCTTTTATCTTAGTGCATAATAATTTTATTTAGAGTCTGGGTTGATTGGCTTCCTTTTTACAGGCATGACATTCTGACTGTTTGTAAAACGAGAAAGTCAAATTTAAATCCTTAGAAGCAGCTGATTTGAGCAAGGATATTAATTTGCTTTTCATATTGCTTTTTACTTTTTTTTTTTCCTTTTCCTCTCCTTTTTTTTTTTTGCCTCCTCCTTCGGGCAACTCTTGAAAACATACTTCTGTTATATTTCACAATCAAAATACAGAACTATCCTACAGGTCTGAGTAAAAGTCCAGTGTTTACATGAGACCTGTTGGAAGGTGAACACTGAGAAACTTAATAAAGAAAAAAAAACACCAAAGCCACCGAATGCAGAAAAATAGTGGAAGAACTTCTCTAGGGATGTGGAGAATCCTCATTACATGTGGTATTTAGATCAAATTTGTAGTAGGTCAAAACAATGCACTTGGCTTCCTTGGGCTGACCTTGTCTTTCACCACATGACTAGGCCATGTAGTCTGCCATACAAGATGACACACGCGTCCAAATCCACCTGGCTGGATGCCTCTGAAATGCGGCTAACACACGTCTTGAGCTGTTTCACCACGTAACCAAACACATTTGTATTACCTGTTTGTATGCCTTAATACATAAGGATGCCTACCAAATGGTGAGTGGGCCTAGAGGTTATTTCTGGGATAAGGACATGTTCCGGCATAACACTGGCCCTTCCTGTAACTCAGTGCAACTGGTCATGGGGTAAACAGTTATGCTATTTCTTTTTTTGCTTTAAAACATTTGATTCTTTCTTTTGCTTATCAGTAGTAAGCTACTCAATTCTATTAATCATTCACATCTGCCAAATACTGGATGCAATATTGCCCTGCATCTACAGCTACACTTATAAAATCTTGTCCTCTCCCATTTAAATCTTCATTTTTACCCATAAAAACATGCTGAAGTCAGACAGATTAGCACAAATGGTTAAAAGCATAATTTTAAGGCAACAGTTTTAAAGAAGTCTACATATGGATATAATTTAATATCCAGGATCTTTATTAGTAATGTTGAAGAAAGTGACATGAGGCACCATAGTTAGACTGCATTTTGGGGCAATACGTGGTCACATGTTGGAGAGGGCAACACCTGGATTTGCACCTTAAATGAATTAGGTCAAGGAATAAAGGTGACAGAATGTTAACTGAAACCCTGCAGATCTGTACAAAACTTTACCAACATATAAGCCCTCGTCTTCAATTAAATAATTTACTGGAATAAAAGCAAGGGAAATCATTATAATCGGAGACCTATTTTTCATGTTTCATGCTTGCACTTTTGAAAGATGTTAGAGGTTTTGGAAGAAGAGAAGAAAGAATTTTATACAGAACCAAGGACCTGGAAACCTTGCAATGCACACTGCAATTATCTGGTTTGTACCATTCATAGCCATTGCATGGTTTAATATGCACCATTAGTAGTTCGCTATATGAGCACCTGTTTACTAAGCTCAGACACGGAGGACCTCTAGATCTAACTGTTCACACCAGTATATTTTAACTTTGATGCTCTGCTCGGGTTTTAGCTAGCAGGTACAATAACTGAAATTCTCATGCCTAATTTGCCAGCACCTTGGAAATCTTTTCATTGCAGCCTAGGCTGCAATGAAGAGACATATTGTATTCTCATTCCACTTGAAGTCTTTCTTGAAATATCCTTCTCCTCTGTCCTGAGAAGATGTGTTCCTGAATCCATATGAAATAATTAATTGAATATACTTACAAGAAACATATTTATCGCAATTTTTATTATATTGCCTCAGTTAACTATTGGAAAAAAATCAAACACAAAAACATGCATTGCAGTGCATTTGTTTAATTAAAGATTTGTTTGTTTTTCTTTCATAGCAGTGGTATCTTGAGAAGGGTTGGAAATGGAGAAATTCAATAATCAACTATAACATACCTAGTCAGTATAATCTCTACTGCAGCTTGTTTTTCTTTTCTGTCTGCAAATTAGCCCCCTCCCACAAGGGAAATTGATTCTAATTTAACCGCACTAAAAGCCTCTTGATGTTCCTATCTGGACACCCTCCAGTCTTTGAGGGAATTATGTCATGTGTATGGCTGTTTTCCAGCTTCTTTCTGCTTTCTGAAACTATGATATCCTAAAAAAACCAACTTCTATTTCTTGCAAGCTTTTGGAACAGATAATTAACTATCACTTTCCTTTCATGCTAATTTTGGAATATTGCTGCTCTGTATGTGACTCCACATTTGAGTTTGGGACATTCAAACAAAAGAAAATACAAACAATCTTGTAAAAAGATGATTAATTTTTGCGTGACATACAGGAAAATGAAGAGACAAA
>VFFE01007141.1:1242892-1268007 GCA_008921705.1 Burhinus oedicnemus | reverse complement strand
AAAAAAAAAAAAAAAAAAGCATGCATACTGAGAATACAGTTCTAGCCCAACTTGCTGTGGAATGGTGGAAAAATGCTATTAGAATTGCTTAATCTTCTATCCATATAAATATATGGACAGGGACGTATTATATGCGAGAAAGTACTTTTAAGGTAAAGCATAGTTGCAAGCAGTAGGAGGTATATCATGACACAAATATGACGAAGACCAGGGCACAGCAACTTCTTCAAAGAGCTGGGAGTGTGGTCCCTAATCTGTAAACCAGGCACAGCAATGGTGCTTTTTTAATGGACTGTCAATAGAAACTTTCCTGTGGGCAGGGAAGAGAGAGCGCAGTAGTTCAAAGGACATAACCTGAACTAATATTTAGATTTTTAATGAGGGATAAGTGCAAAATTTGCAAAAGATGCCTATTTCAACAAGGCAAAAGGAAACAGCACTAATTCTTTCCTGTATTGCCCAGAAAGCACAGCACGAACTTGATTTATCCTGAACTCAGGAAGTCTGACTTCAGAACAAAAGTATGACAGTCTATACTTATAAAATTTGTGCTTGTTTACAAGTTTACTCCTAAACCCCACATATTTTGGGTCAGTCTTGCTCTTCCTTGTACACATGCCCGTTGTTTTTATGACTCTTTTTTTTCCATATACTTTTCATTATTAGCAATGTATTGACCTTAACAGGACTATAATTAAAGGGCAACTTCAGTTTGTTCCCAAAACTTAGACCTTCTATAATATTCCCAATCATTCTCAAAGACAGTGGTATTTAAACAGTAAGTATTTATGCACATGCCTTCAAATGTGCCTTTCTTTATATAGGTATAGTTTTAAAAGCCTTCAGGTATTTTTGTGTATTTCACGTTACTCATGTTAAAAAACATCAAAAGTAAAAAGATCACATTTGCTCTTGAAAACAAAAAAAACAGAATCAAAGAAGAATACAAATAAAAAAAATTAACAGTAAGAAATCTATTCCAGCAACACAGAGTCCTACCTTTAAACTCTAGTAAAGTAGAGTAATCCACATCTATAATAAAACTGATGTCATTAAAATATACTAGAGGTCACCCATATAGATAGCCTTGTATCTGCAACCTCTGTGTGTACCTGTGTGAACATTCTTCTAAGTTTTATACATGTGGCTGGGGGAATTTCCCCTCTCAATTTATCAGGTCATTCAAGACTTTCATCTTATTGAAAAGCATTATGGCTGCCTTTGTTGTTTGATCATGTAGAAAACTGAGCCTGTTGGTAGAAAAACTATATTCTCAGTGATGCAAATCAATGTTTTCCAGATGGACTATTGAAAGGACTCACTCTTTGTTTTAAAAACAGTGTCTGTTGTGCCATATTTCTTTTTATTGTTTATTACCTGTCCCTCAAAAAAAAAAAAAAAAAGGTGGTGGTGGTGTTTATAACTTTGCATTTCTTTGTAACATCAGAAACCTACAAACCTGTCTGCCAAAAAAATAAGCTTCAGAGAGTTCAGAAGCCAACTCCAGGGCAACCTAATAGCATCTACAGAAAAACTCAGGCACAATTTCGTATTGGGCATGTGCCAAATCACACATATTGCATGCACACTAATTGATCGTTACAGAAAACCCCTAACTACTGGTGGAAAGAAGCGATGTGACAAACCCAGACAGTGTTACAGCTCCAAAGAATTCTCTGGAGCAATGACAGCTTTACCAGATGCCTATCTGTCCTCATATTTTACAACTTGGCAAAAGAAAAACTGCTTTTTCTCATCAATTTTCAGGAGAAAAAAAAAAAACCCACTCCAAAAAAAACCCCAAAGTAAAAATTCCAACTGGATGGAAACAATCTCATTTGCAGTGAAAAGTTCCTTCTACTAAGAAAACGATTTCAGCAAAATCGGTGCGTTAATGATTTTGACCTAGGAATTTAAATTTGACTGGTGCTAAAAATACTTTTATTTCAAATTTCAGGGCCAAATACTTCCGTCCAAGTTTATTCAACTCAAAAGGTCCATTTACTTTAATAGGCTCCTCCCATCTCCCATGGATTACGTGCTAAGTGACTTAATTTACATTTCTAGGCTTATTTTAGTTGCACACTTAAAACAAAGAAGTAGACATCTCTAAACACTGGTAACAGATGAAGTAGTCAACAATCTTATCTGTTCATGCCATGTTTAGGGATACCAGGTGTGGCCTGTCATAACTGTGAGGACTCCAGAATAGGAAGGGTAGAACTTTTTGCAAGGTGATTTCTTGGTATTTTTGTACTGCAGCACAACTTGTGTAGTCGTCCAACTTTTTATCAAGATATATAGAATGAAGAATCAGCTCTCACAAGGCATGTATTATTTGACCACTGTTACTGCTGTTTGGGACTTCAAAGACATTTAACCTTCAACCCTACCAATGCCACTTACCTTTCATGAGACATCTACCTAACAGCTAATCTGTTAAATCACAGCTGTAGCTGGAAAGTCACAGCTATAAACCATTTGAAAAAAGAACTTCTATATAGATTGTGTATTTGAAATATGACAAGGTTAGTGTCCTAATGCCAACAAGGAATCTCAAAGTCTTTATATGGGAAAATAAGTATTTAAAACTTTAGAGAGAGCAAGAGAGATGGTGCTTTTTCTTCCACTGTATAGCTTCAAAGTAAACCTTTGCAGTCTAATAGTTCAAGGGTGCTATTTAAGCAATTTCTCTCATTTGAACAAAAAGAAGTGCTCTAACTCAATCCCTGGTTTTGCTACAAGAATATGATTTTTATTTTAACTTAATAAAAGAAATGGTTCTCATGGGGTACAGAATTTATACACATGCTGCCTAAGGTACCATTTAAAGACAGAACTTAAGGCAGTATGTTGCAGGGAGTTATTAGCAGGTCTAATATCAATGTAACTACCATAGTGACATTACTGATTTATTTAGCAGAAGCATCAGCAATTTTTTTGCCCTTCTATCGTTGTGTTATAGCCTACTTCTTATTAATCATTTATCTTGGTTCCCGCATAAAAAGTGTTACTAGTTCTTCTTGGTCCTCTTCCCAGTTTCAACATCCTGTCTTGATCACTGCTTGGGCCATTGACAGTAGCAATATTTCATACAAAAATGAAGCTCTGTCAACTACTTGTTCCAAGTCAGTTGCTTTTCCTTCACACTGATTTCAATTAACTGGGAAGAAAAAAAAACCCCGCTCATTTGTTATGAGGAACCTCAGATTTTCCTGTTCATTTCAAGCTGACTTGTGAATTCCACCTCTTAGGAGCTTTGTTTTTGTTTATTCTTTAGTCCTCACTGAACATCTCATTTTTTTTTCTTAGCAGTATGCACAGAATGAAAGGAGGGAAAAACAGCAACTGAAATCTAACAGGAAAAGAAAGTGGTTAGATTGTGCTGTTCTGGACAACAAGAACTCATTTTATTGATATATGTGATGGGAAGAGAATTATACTGTAAAAGCTTTACTATTTTTAAGGAATTTTACTCGGGCAGGGAAAGAGGAGTGGAAAAAACCCCATACTTTTTAACGGAACAAATGTTTGAAATTTGCAGAATGCCTTGCAATGCACTCAATTTTTCCAAAGGTATACTGTCTTGCCAGGGCAACCACAGGTTTCCCTTGTCCACATTACTTGCTTAGATTACATTTTCCCCATTGATTTCTACAACTTTATTGGTATTGGCCAAACTCTACTGCTATTAGAAAGGAGGTGGAAAGCAAGGAACTCTGACATTAAAAACTCAGTGAGAAAGTCTCATCTTCTCTCTCCCACTAAGACACTCACCTCCTGCCGTGCAGCAGTAATGCTGGTAAGCAGGCTCTCCCGGGTCTTCGGGTCTTCTTCCGTGGCTGCGAACACTATTACCTTCTTCCCTAGATGCGCGCATAGGAGCAGTTGAGTGCCTTCTTTCTCTTTTAAAAATTTAAGTTGTTCATTTCTTTCTTTTCGTCCTCTTAAAAATCAGTCTTTGTTCTGTCTTATCTCTGCTTAGCAACCAGAAGTCAGAGGACAGGAAAGAGCATCTTTATTCAAGCTTGAAGAGCAGCTCTAGCAAGGTCTCAGGCCCAGAAGTGCACTTCCAGGGCCACCCTACTGGATGGAGGTGCTTTGCCTGCATGCTGCATTTCCTTGTGGTTTCCTTCTGCACCCTTTCGGTTTCTCTGCAAAAGATTCAGCAATAACAACAGGCCCTACAGACGTTCTCCTCTTCAGGTTAGAGATAACTGTATACTTGTTTTGAATGTTGAGAACAATAGATAACTTCAGTTCTGGGTAAAAATGGAAATTAATGAAAAATATGTCTTCCCCCCCATTTAAGCAGAAATGTCTTTAAAGTCTAACAATGACATCATTGCCAGAAATCTTATGAGGCAGCAGGCAGAGGGTCTGGCTAAGGCCACAAAGCCGATTGCTAAAAAAAGAGCACGTACTTTACACACTGCTGAAGCGTGTGGTAGACACGTAGTAACACATTTCAGCAGAGTGTACCTTTTTTCCGATGTAGTGCTTCTTGGAGCTGCTAGCTTTCCCCGCTGATCGTAGTCCTTCCAGTAATTTCAAGACTTTACCAAGCCTATAGCTTTCATTAAGTCCCCCCAAAATGATGAGAAGTCATCCATTTCTTCAAATTTTACCCATTCCTCCTCTTTCCCTTTCCATACAACTCTGTGCAGAACGCTCGAGATGAGGGGCTAAACCCAGCCTCCCCACTACCTTTATTTTCACCGGGTAATCGGGGGGAGCAGTGCCCCTGCTTTGCCCTGGTTGGGGCTGGCAGAGCAGACACAAGGTTTTGGGTACCCGGTCCCACAGGCGCATTGAATTCTGCTTCGCTGGTGCCACCCTGACACCCCTGCTGAGGCTGATCACCCAAATGCCAGCCCCAGTTCAGCCCTATAACCGTGCTTCTGCCCTTTTTATTAAATATCTTCTTTCCTGTGTGATAACAGCCATCATCATTCAAGTTTGACTTTATTCCATAATGCTTTTCTAGTGATTCAGGAGACTAACCCACACTATTACACCACCTCAGCAGAGGCTGGTTTTCCTCCCATTGAAGTCAATAGCAAAATTCTTGTAATAGGAAGAGAAACTGACTGCAGATGAACATTAACCATATCCTTTCAACATTTTTCTCTGCCTAATGGAGTATATTAAAGCTTCTCTGCATAACTTCTGAATAATACTGTATGCAATTTCATTATTAAATTTTCACTTAATTTAATTCTGCTTTGAGGTTCTCGGTTAAAAATAAAATATGATTAATGCTTACAAAAGAGAATGAGAAATCTGGGTGTTAAGAATTCTGATAATGGCTACAGTTTCTGGGTAAATTGCTTCAGTAATTTTCGTAGTAAAACACGCTAATGTTACCCTTGCTTATTACAGTTCCCTACCCTAACAGTCACTGCTCTTCCCTATGATTCTTTTTAAAATTAATTAGCGTGGCATTTGGCTGCTTAATATAACACACTGAAAAAACAGTAGTTTTCCCTGAAGGTCATTAGTGGCTGTATACAACTGAAAGAACACGAACACCCAGTTGTGGGCGTTTATTCTGCCTGCATCAGGAATGGATTTCAGGTTTAGAGCAAGGAGAGTTACCAGATCTCCCTCTGGCTGTCTGCTGAACCTGAGTTTTCAAGAGAAAAAAGCTAATACAGGCTAGGAGGATGATGGACAACTGTGGTGTGGCTCCAGGTCCAGTCTGCACAAGGTAACAGGATGCCAAGCATTTAATGACACTATTAGCAGATCTAGTCCCAATAGTGATTTTTTTAAAATAATAATAATAAAAAAAAAATCTACTGATACTGTTTTGGATTAGGTATTTGCATAGGAGCAGAACAAAACCTGAGACTGTTTTTCCAAAAACTGAGTTTTATAAATTCTTGATCTTCTTGACCCATGCAGGCTCGTATCCTGGCTTCCCAGTCAATCAGTGGAAGCTTATTAGGACAATTAGAGATTCATTAGAGAAAGAAATTTCATCAAATGGGGTAAAGAAAGCCAGAAGGTGGAGCTTTCCTCTGACCTTTGCACCCTACTTTTTCACTGTACAGATTTAGCTGGAACTTTTTTCATGTAAGATGCATGAGCTTTCAGAGTTTATCTACCTGTTAACACATGGTAAAATATAATATAGTGATTAAACACAGTAGATGTAGTATGACAAAAAACGAAAAAAACCCTGTTAATTCAACAGAAGTGCCTTGGCTACATACTAAGCTAACCAGTTCATCTTTATTAATTATCATTAATTATTCTTGTTACTATAGGAGATTCATAATACCTTTCCCAGTGGTAGTACCTATGTAGGACTTGGATATAACAAGGTGATTTGGAATTCACAAAGAGAGGGATGACCCTACAATTAAGGATGCAGATAATGACATTTTCCAATGGGTTTTGTCAATTCACATTTGGCCAAGACTTTAAAAGCAATTATGGCATTAAGCTCTTATGAGCTTAAAAGAGGATCTTTTTAGATAAATAAATGTACATGATAATAGATGCTTTTTAAAAACTGAAATTTATGCCACAGATGATCTCCAAGAAAACTACTGAATTCCAAGTGCTGGGGAAATTTCAGTCTGCCTCCTAATCTAAAGTTCACAGATAAATTTTAACTAAGCCTTATTAACTAGAAAGAATGTAATAAATCTGGTCCTTTTCCTAAGAATTATGCAATACTAGCCCCTGACCCAGAAAATAATCACCTTTGAGCATAATAAGCAGTTCCATTGAAATCAATAGAAATTCCCATAAAAGTAAAATATTAACTTAAGCATGTGTTTAGATCCTGTGAATAACTTGGACCTTACTTTTTATTTGAAACCTATCTCGAAAATAAAAAGCCATAATGATCTAGAGAAGGAGATAAATTACAAAAAAAGTAGTCAGCAAATAACTGATATTACTTGCTGCAGCTGCAGGTTAACAAATCAAATCTAAACCAGCTATTGCCCGTAGACAATAGGGAAATTCAGAGTAAGATCTTAGTCGTGACTAGTGGAGACAGGGGTACTATTATTGGGCTTTGCTAAATCTCTGTAGCCTTCATTTATAGTCACACATAACTTGGCATAAAGAATTCTCCTTTTACAGTCATGAATAAAAATTTAAATATTATTATTGATTATAGAAGTAACAATAAGATTTCCAAAGAATAGTGGTAAGATACTCAAAGCAAAACATATAGATAAACAAACAGAATACATATATGACAAAAGTTTTTTTCCCCAGCCTACATCCAACTCCACTTACAAAGACTTGTCATCCTTTTTGTAAATTGTGGGCACAAAAAAAGACAAAACTCTCATATACACTGTATTTATCTCCTTCCCACTCAACATATGCTTTACTTTTATTTTTCAGTTGTATCTTTCCACCGAAGCGGGTGTGTTCCCTAAGAAGAAATTTTTTTCTCTAGATTAAGGAGGAAATGATGGTGTCCTGGTCCCAAACCACGACAGATGGATAAAGGAAGATTTGAGGAGAGCTTCTATTGCTAATCATAAAAGGTTTTGGTTGGCACAGGATAGTTAATAAGTAGAAATCTATTTCATTTAGATATAATAGGGGAAAGGAATATTTTGTTTCTCAAGTATCAAACTGCACTATAATATAGCATTTTACGGAGAAGCCAGACTTGCTTATAATTTGCAGCTCTGACTATTACTTTGGGTCTCACCAGTGCAAGACTGGACTTTTGGTTTAAGTTATTCTACCAAAAAAAAAAAAAAATTAAATCAAAGTATGTGGTAGAGACAATTACAAAATCTTATAAATTCCCAAAGGCAAGGAGCTATTTGTTAGCTAAGTTAACATAAGTAATGGGCACACTGCTACAAGCCAGCTACAAGCAGAGTTTCCAGAAAGTAGATAAATTCTCCTGAGCAGAGAGGGGTGTGAAACCAGCTACGCACCAGCTCCCTCAGCCTGAAAGCTATGCTGCAAAGGACCGCAGGATGCAGAAGTATGTGCTGCCTGCCTGAGCACTGCTGAGAGTGGGAAGGAAGGACTAGAGCCATTACCAATCCTTCCTTTTTTAAGTTAGCACATCTCCAGTAGGGAACGGAGCCAGTTCTAGAGTGCTCTCTGTTAAACATAACTTCTTCACTATCTGTTTCTCTATAAACAATAATTTTCCATCCAAGTCAGGAAGAAAAGTTACATTCAGAAATTAAACTTTGCTCTAGATACTTCTAATGGCCTGTAATGAAAATTTTCACTTCAGTGAGATAAGGTCACAAACTCAGATCGAGGTGTTAAAGAATAAATTGAAGAATACCAATATAATTTAAACAGTTGCTGATAGAGAACAAGCATTGCTTTTCATTTATAAGTCTCAATACACTAAGAAAAGGAAGGGGAAATAAAACCAAAGTGCACGAGTGCATGGCCATTCGAGGGTTGTTTAAGCTCTTGATACTTAAGTAAGTTTTCTTTCAGGCAAGCTTGCTTCCCCCCCGCCATGTTTCAATTTGCGTCTCAGATGCATTAGGTATCTTACTTTGTCAAGAGCTCCTCTTGCCCAGGTCTTGAGGAATGCATTAAGGCCGAAAACAAATGTTAGAGTTTTTCAGTTCTGTACAAATCAGATTTGAACTAATGCAGTGCAACAAATGAGAAGTTCTTCATTACTCACCCAGTAACCCCATTTTGGAAAAATCTAAATGCATAGCCGATAGCTGGTTTTATATTTCAAACTGGAAGCTTGTCTAAACTCTAACGTAAGCTTGTGGCTTTTTATGAGTAATAAAAGGGACATAGTGACATGAAACTTTAGCTCTTGTAATCTATGTCATTTCAGCACAGAATTTCCTTACCACCATGGTCATAATACCTTCTACAAACACTGTGGGCCATTGTTGGGACATGTGAGTATTAAACAAGAGTCTAAAGTGTGAACTGCATGCATTAGTTAAGTAATAATGATGTATTTTTGCTCTCTTTCTGTGCCACGGTACAAACCTTGGGTGTAGACAGGAATGCATAAAAGCCTTCAGACGAAATCCCAATTTGCTGCCCACTTTCCATAATCCACGGGAAGCATTCCTATAGGTTATAAAAACAGATCTAGCCAAATAGTTGCCAGGCAAAAAACTGAGAAAAAGCTGGCCTTCTGACACAGAAGGCGCTTCTTGGTTTTAACATCAGCCAGAGATAAAATAGGCTATGCCGAAGCAATCTGAGGACTTCAGCAAGTAAGACAAAGTGTAAACGGGGATTTACCGTACGTGGTGTATTTAATCAAGTCCTGAACAAAGGGAAAATACTAGTTCTGCACAGCAGTCCTCAGCTGACATACAAAATGGGTACTGGACTCAAATCTTAGGAACACTTTCAAATAAGACACGGATTTAGAAATGCCAAAGCAGGAGCTATTAGCATATAGGACTGTATTTCAGCAGCCACAGGAACACCTTACATTAGTCGTCTTATCCTACTGCATGAAAAACGTGGTGAAAGACTTCTTACCATCAACTGGGACAGAATACAGCTCTGTCAGCAACTGATGTGCTCCAGCAGAACGTGAACAGCCTCCACCTCTCTCCCATTAGCCTGCCTTTCTCCACTCCTGAGTGCAAACACCTCATCCACTCTCAGAAACATCTGTTCACCCTCCAATGAGGAAGGAGGCAATAGTCTAATTTTATAGGCGCAATTCTGTTAAAAAATTGATCTGTTCTCCAACACACACCCTTGCTCAAACTACTAATCCTTCTCTTACAGTTAGGTTCTGTACCTAATACCACCCATTAGCTTCTGGATGACCCTGCTTGCACAGGTTCCCTACTACACTTTGAAAAACAATATGACATTTGGAGTTGAGAAAGTTGAAAAAGCAAGGATTCTCCTTGGAGATAAACTTTTCTCTTGCTTTTGGGTTGTTACCAGGAAATCCACAAGCCTCTTGATACCAGACCTGCCTTCCCCCTTTTCTTCCTTTTTAATATTATTGTCTCTCTTTTAATTATAGTGGCACCAAGAGACCCCAAATGCAATCAGTGACTCATTCTGCCAGTCTCTGTGAAGACATATGGTGTGAGACAGTCCTTGCCCTGAAGAGCTTACAGTCTAAATAGGCAAGACAATAATGAGACACATTAGCATTGTTATCACCGTCTCCCAGGTGGGAAATTGAGTCACAAAGATGAAAAGCAACATGCCCTAAATCACATGTCTACACCATACAGTGAAGCATGGTTCAGTCCTCTCGGAGTTAACAAACATTTAAGCTGATAAATTGACATGGTGGAAAGAAATGCTGATGTGCAAGTTTGGGTCCAGAAGCCCTACAGTTTGGAAATGCACCATTCTGGCCAAGACAACAAGCCCTGAAAGGAAGCATTGTATGAAGCGTGCTTACAGTACAACCAAGTCAGATGTCTACACTACGCTTTCACTCTAGGCAACCCAGGATGCATTGCACAGGTACCCATGAAAAGTATGTAGTGCAGAAATAGAAATTATTCAAGATTCAATCAAACAGATGTCTTTAAAATCCACTTTCCGTTCTTTTATGGAGTTGTTTGTTCCCAAGATGAGAATTGTTTACAGATTTGCCTTCTCAGCAATCCTGTTGAGCTGGACTCCAAAGCACGGGCAGAAAATGCTCATGCTTTTCATAGCAGTAAAGATCTAGAAGTGAAGTCAAATGGCACACTGCATCAGTTTTCTATATATCGGTTTAGGAAACCTGTTTAAAATGAAGAATATTGTACACAAAGAGCAAGACAATCACATATAGTTTTAATTCCCCTGAGGAAAAATATGTTTCTGAAATGAACTTATTTCAAAAGTATTATACCAGAAATGAGAGATTTCATTTGTCTTTTTGAAGTGAGGTTACACATGGTGGGTATATTTAATTAATAATATTCAGTATTATCCATCAGTTCAGAGGCCACTGGAAACTGAGTTATGCTGTTATATCAGTCTCTTTTCTCTATTGTTTTTTGCTTTCATCTGATTAATAGCATACTAAATTTTATTTCTTTTATCATTGATCCTAAGCTTTGGAATTTTATTTTTTTTTCCAAACCTAGTGAAAAAATAAATAATTTGCCATAGTGCTTTCTTGTGCATGACTTCTTTTTCCTGATAACCTCAGGATATCTCGTGATTTTTCATAATCATTTTGAGTAGTCTTCCATTATAATTTGGAAGCACAAATTCATTTTCATAAAACCACTAAGAGTTACGAAATAGATTCCCCTCCAAACAACAGAAATTAGCATGGACTGTTGTGACAAAAACACTTACTGTATCACTTCTGTTATACTCGACATTTTTCAGTTTTGGCTACTTATGATATATTATCCTTTTCTTATTTTAAAAATACTTGAATACACTGTGGAGCATGTAGATTACTGCTGCTTGTATTATCAGACAAGTAGTTTGGAGGTACTACAGTAGTACTTGAGGTTTGTTATTTATCTTGATCTTCTCTCTCCATTCAACATTTTGATGAGAAAATACTGCATAGCAAGCTGGTTCAGATAATGCAATACTTCTACCCTAATTACTTATTTCTCCAACACGCATGCAAAGCTTTTACATATTAACAATCTATTACATAATAAGAAAAGTACCATACAGCAAGTCTTCAAAAGGAAAGTAGAATAGGCTAACATTTCTTTGAATGGTTAGTTTGCCTGAAGAAGTGAATCAAAAAAAAATGAAAGAACTAGAGGAGATCTGGATAAGGTCCATGCCACACCATAGCCCTTTCATAAAGTCATCCAAACCCACTATAAAACTAATTCTTTTACTTTCCACCCTTTTGTATTACTACTTTTGGTAACGTCTCCTGATTGTATAAAATAAATGCTAACTTGAATTTTTTCCAATTAAAATCATGCTACCTGTCATTCCGCATCTGTAAAGTCAATCATTTGTTTCCACAATTCAAAAGAGTATCACTGTGTAACACTAAAGACTAATTTATTTATCAGTCAGTTACCTAAAGCAGTAGCTACTTGTTAGCTCATTAATGAATCCTGATTAGCCTGTGGGGGATCAAGAATGACATCCCATTTTCCAGATGGAAAGAAGACTAAGGGAAAAAAAAATATTTAATTTCTAATCCAAGCATACTGAAAGCAACCTAAAAGATTCATGTTTTATTTTCCAAGCTTTATTGTATCTACCAATTTAGAAGATCTGCAGGCTGCGCAGAAGAGTTACCATCTCCAGAATTCACTTATTACATATACCGAATGATCTACTAAAAGGTTATGCAGGAATGTACGAGAGAATATAGGTGCTCTGAATCAATTAGAATTGGCCTGAGAATACGTGGCGTTCACACTAATCAGTTGTGATAGTCTTCTCTCAAATAAGTTTTCCCATGCCCTTTTATATAGACTTTTACATCCATTGAGTATTCACATTGTCTCCAGAATAATTTGCATATCTATCTAATATTTAAGGAGGTATATGATGGCCTCTAGTGGTGCATATCAGCATAAAAATGCTAAACTGCTGCTCTATTTCCTCATAGTTTCAAAGATAGCATGTAAGAAAAACAAACATACATTTGAATTGGCTCTTCTGGACTAGAAGAACAGTAGAATATGGCACACAGCAAAGAACGTGAATGTTTCATTGCTTTTTGCCTGGTAACAAGCAAAAGATTCCTTGAGCCAACATTATCAAGTTAAAATAATTTAAAAAACACTTCAAATCTTTACCATTTCACATTGTTTTCTTTCTCCCAGGCTTTTGATCGCTCTAGACAGTTAAGCTTTAGCCTGCTGGTACTGTCAGTCACTAATTCATTTGGGATGCTGCGGATACTGAATGAGATAAAATCCATCTATGATTTTCCATAGAGAAGGTGCTTACAGAGTAGATATTCTTTGGCCTGAATTAGTCCTTCATGTTAAAGAGACTTTCATCACTGCATTTGTGAAATATTTTAAAGATAAAGACTGTCCTTGGTAAATTAATTCCTAACAATGAAAACACCAAAATAAAGTTTTAACGTACTGATTTTACCTTATTCTTACAAATATGGCGTCTCATAACCCAGCAAACTGTAAGACAGCTCACACAGCTGATGGGATTTATTATCATACTAGAAAGTACAGTTAGGCAGGCTATTAAACACTAACAGATTTTTTAGCAAGTTAAATATTAAACAGCTATCTCACTGTGCATGTCCTCTTAAAACTATTTGTTTTGATATTGCTATTTCTATATGGCCAAAAACTTGATTTTGTCTTTCAAAATGCCTAGCAAAAACATCAACGCTTATAGGTTGACGTTTTAGGCAGTAATTTCAGCCTGAAGTTTCATGTATTCTTGGAAGTCATGAGAATTCAGATACTAATTTGTTTTTAAGCAAAAATATATATGCTTTTTTTCCAATCAAAGCCATTCACAATTTCCTGGCAAGTCTCTCTATCATGTTTTTAAAAAAATCTCTTAACTAACAAATAAACTCAGAAGCATTTCTATTCGTCAGAATGTGAATTTACAAGAATTTGAAAGGCAGAGCTACTGATCTCAGTCAGTGTCCTCTGTAGCTCCGCTTCAAGCGAGTTTTCAGAAACTAAGTCATGTGATAGATAATTGCCATAGCTCATTCCCAAGGAAAACACAGACGTAAAAGGATACAGTAAGGCCATTCAAGGGAGTTTCTGAACACATCTTTGTCTCTGTTATGCCAAACTTTTGCAACAGCATCCTTCCCTATCCTAGGCTATCTGCAGTTACATGGACTAATTTTTTGTCCCTTGTTCCGAGTCATTTCACAAGTATTGTAAGAGAGATGGAAGCCTATAATGTCACAGACCCTTTTCCTGTAATTTCTGCATTTTTGCGAGGAAGGTTGTTCAGGTGCAATCAGGTTCTTTTCACTGGAAAACGGTTTCAAAATCTCAGCAATGCAAATGTTGCAAGATACTTGTGAACTGTATAGACTGACAGTAAGCAAAATGTTTTCACATCAGAACAGAGCAGAAAACTAGAGGCAAGGAAATGACTAATCATATGGTAAAGTAACTGATTAGCCCCTTACTGTCTATTAGCTGCTTCTAAGTGCAAAGGGTAGAAGCTGAACTATTTTCTTAAACGCTTCTGATAAGTTTTCAAGTATATATGGTCTTTCGGCTGTACCTTTTTCCTTGCAGTTTCTCACATTTCCCAGGGTCTTATGCGTTTTCAGTATCTTACTGCCTCTAGCTACGCACAGCTACTTGTGCTACACAGTCCTCCCCTAAGCACTGTGTCCCAAGTCTCAGGATTAGTGAGCCACGTTTTCACTGAGCCAAAGCGAGCCTACTAGATGAAAACCAAGAAATGATCCTTTCACAAGGGGATTCTCTCTCTCACGCTGTTTCCTCCTCTGCCTCACCACACCACTCCCTCCCAGCATCACATCCCTGCTCTCCTGCTCTCTCTCCCCCGGGATCTGGATGCCCAACACAGTGTGAAATATTAACTAGATAATGATTTTTATTTCCCTTGCAGGAGATCAGAGAAGCTACTAGGAAAACCATTGCTATGAAGCAGAAGGCAGAGAGAGCCGTCATCTGAGGAGAAGTCACCAGCCGCTCTCTGCGCGGCAGTGATGTTAATGTACAATGCTATATCTTAATAGCCATCTCAATTGGCTATTAAAATGCAGCACTGCACATTAAAATCACTACCCCAGTGCTGCAGGAATACTTACCAAAGATGCAGTCCCTGAAAATTACCTTTCAGCTCAATGGAATGCTGCCATGCCAAATGAGCTGTCTCAGCTCCTCTAATTTTCTGCTAAAGAAAAAAACTCTTACTTTTTAATTTTAAATTTACACGCTTATTCTGAATGGCATATTCAGCCAAGACAACACAGGCATAGCACGGATGAACTGCATGCAGCGCCTCAGAATTCAATAGCAGAAGTCCTCCGAACCTCCTCAAGAAAGTTGTGCTAACTTCCAGAGGAGGACTTATTCTCAGTTTCTTTAAAGAATGCCTTTTAAGAGCATCTGCTTGCAGGTATTGGAGAGGGGAGAACAGGAAAATGTAGCTGGTAAGAATTTGTTTCTGGAAACTTACAGGTTATAAGCAAGTGAATTCTGAAAAGGTGGGATAACAAAGATGATGAAGGCTACAGTACGAATGTAGGGGCAAAAGACATGAATGGACTACAGTCAAAAGGAGGAAGTGGAGAGGCTGGTATGCTGTATAATAAAGGGGGAAGATGAAGCTTAAAAAAAGAATTGAGTCTTTTGATTCAGAGAGATGGTTTGTGGGACAACTTTGTCTCATCTTCTGAGTACATAGATTGAGGTGAGAACAAGGAAAGCCACAGAGGCAGATGTGAAAGACAGAGTGATGTAGTGAGCTCATGTTACCCTCCCTGAGTCATAGCAGAAGATGATCAAAAGCCAAGTCAAAGAGATATCTGGAATATAGCAAAAATATGTTTCAATTCCATAAGCTTCAAAATGTAGGCAGAGTCTCTCTGCTTCAAATATCTACCGAGCTGAATTGATCTGATTCAAAAAGTAAAAAAATATCCGTTTGATAGGCTTGAGCATCTTGCCTCCTCTTTAGCTACACAAAGCTACCACACATCTGCTGCACAGTCCAGCCCTTACAACCATACCAGATCTGTCTGATCTGGTTTGAAAGGTAGAACTAGTTAGGGATATTAATATGAAACCAAGTGTCTTCAAAGAAGAGCTGATCCATAAACATTATATTTTAAGTACACTGGGCATTCTTGGTTTTGCTTAATCTTTTACCTGGATTCCTGATATCTCTGGCCCCTAGGCAGATACTACTGCACCTTGTGGCTGAAGTCAGACATAATTTATTAGTCTGCCCCAGAGCCAGGGCCTCTTGAGGTTGCAGAGCAATAGCCCCAGGGAGTCTGCTGGCCGGGCTGTCGTGGATCTTAAGACCTTGAGGGAAACAGGCAGCTAGCCCAATAGAGTTGACAATATTGGCAGTTTCATTACTGGTATCATTCGGGATGCTGACAAGGACATCAGTTTCAACTAAAAATCTAAAGGGACAGAAAGTTCTTATTTGTCAGAGAATTCAGATGTGTGGTTTCTCAGATTTAATCTGAAACTAGATCTCCTTGCCCCTCAAATTCACACATGCAAACTAAAAACTGCCTTTTTGACAGCTCCACTGCAAAATAGAAAAACAAGGATCAATTTAAATCTTCCTACAAGAATATAAAGCTGATCAAGCTGTAAAACAACACCCAACCAAACAAAAACGTATTCTGAACTACTTGGATGGATAGGATGATGGTTTATATAATCTCCTGCTAGAATTTGCAAATATCTGCCTTTACAGTTAGGCAAAATTTGGGAAATGTTTTATAATTAGCTCTTCAAATAGAAAAAGCAAAAATGCTGTTCTGCAGCAGAGATCACTCTCCCCTCTTTTTAGTCTGACATCCTCCATCAGTCTCCAGAAACATCGCAACACACCAGACTACAGAGTGACATCCAGCCTACACAAGTGTGTGGGAGCAAGCTAAGAGCAAGAAGCTCGCTGTGCTCAAATGGAAGAAAAAGGTTTGGTCAGAAAAAGATCCTCTGGGATTTTGAACTTCACAGGATGGTTGAGGTTGGATGGGATCTCTGCAGGTCATCTAATCCCAAATTGCCTGCTCAAGCAGGACCACTTAGAGCTGGTTGCCCACGACCTTTCACTGGATGCCCTTGTAACTTGGTTTTCCTTTTCAATCTTGGTTCAGAAAAAGCAAACACTTCTGAAATTAAGGGAGTGTGTGTGTGTGTGTGTGTGTGTAAATCAATAGTGCTCCAAATAGTCTAACAGGCTGTGGGCTAGATTCCCCATTACCTGGCACCAAAGCCTGCATAACTTCAGGAAAGGTTGGCAGTTGCCATGTATAACAGTGTCCAGCTGTGAAAGGAGATGCCAAAAGAACATCTGCCTTTAAAAAGAGAAATAAAATAAGTCTTACTTAAAAAACAGAGTCTCTGCAGAAAGGAGCATCATGCCCTCCCCTCCCCTTTTTCTTCCCCCCCCTTCCAATCGTGCTTTAAATCATCTGAGCCACTGCTTTACGGAACACCAGTACTAAGGACCAGGAAGATACTGCACTGGTGACCTTGGATTTTCCAGCCCATTACTCCTGACTGGTCTCCACAAGACTGCTACATTGCCACCTGCCACATAACACCTCCTCCAATGTCGCCAAGAAGTCAAACTCTGTTCGCGCTTCCCCCGGTCCCACCCCTGTCGTGTCACTGAGCTTTTTCTGTCAATCTGCGAACCGAAAGTGATCCGGGGCTGTCAGCATGCTAAGGATCCTTCCTCCCTCCTATGACTGTGTTTGTCACTTATCTGATAGGAGGTGCAGAAGAAGAGAAAGGAAGATGCATAGAAACATTTTAATTTTCAGCCTGGTTAAAGGAGTATTTCAAAGCAACAGCTGCTGCGAGCTTTATAAAGAAATCAAAAGCCCAGTAAATATTAAAATTTTAAACATTTTTTTGGAAAGAAATCTAGATAGTTGCAGGGCATAAAGATGCATACACAGTCTGAATGATTATGTCCAGAAAAAAGGGTCAAAACAAAGTCCTTACCACTTGTAGCAACTTTTACATGTAAGCCATATTTGAAGTAATTAGCATAGCTGTTTGCCTTTTTATTTCTACAAAAGTAGCTGACAGACTACCCAGAGACCCTAAAGAAAATTGCCTCAGGGGAAGACAAAAGCTGTCAACATCAAGCTGCAAAAATCTCTTTGAGGAAGAAAACAAATTCCCAGCAAGAGAAGTTGATATGCCCGCTGATGAGCTGTTCAAATATGAAACACAGACACTTGGAGGGAGCCTGCTGCAAACACATCCATAGAAGAAACAGAGCGTTTGGCAAAAAATTTGGCACGAGAAAAAATGAAAACTGAAAGCAAGCATAAGGATGTGATGGAACTAAGAAACACTGGCATGCCATACAGAGAAGAAGAGCTGAAGGGAAAGCAAATATGCCTAGCAAACTAAATACAAAAACATGTACTGGCTGGCAACACCGGCTAAGCCCTGGCCACTACCGGCAAGTAGTGATGCTACTTGAGTCAAGTGTTAAGGGAGCACTTTATGTGACACAGAAAAATGTGGTAGATGTGTTGATATTACTGTATTTTATTGAACTAATACAACAGCAACAAGAAAGGTTTAATGATCTACCCCAGAGAGTTAGTAGAGAATTTTCTGTTTCAAAAGCTTTTTCAATTCCTACAATGAATTTCCCACAAAAACAACATTTCCCGTAGGCATTGTTAATTTTTGTCTAAATGCCTCAATTTTCTATTAGATGGTGGAAAATAAAACAAATCATTTGGACCCGTTCAGGTATTTTTCTGCTTTTGGTTGAGCTTCTTGTCTGAAGCTGACATTTCATGAGAGCAGCATTACTTGAGATATTTAAATATCTCGGCAAAATTTAAAAGTAAAAATATGAACTTTGCCTGCTCTTAAGGTCATAATTTGAACCTGTCACCATCTAGTGGCATCTTTAGTAGCGTCCTGGAGTATTCCTGTGAACAATTATTTAGGGAGACTTTGTCAACTTACGTACCCTAGTTATTCCCATGTCCTAGTGGAGACAGATAAATCTTGGCATCCTTCAGAGGAGTGCCCCAGAGGAACCAGTCATCTAAGAAAGGAGAAAGTTTCAATTTCGGTTTTGGGAACTTAAGTTTTCTCTACAGTCGCATCGTCCATTGAAAAATGAGGAATCGGCAGAGTCCACAAAGTAGGAACTTCTACTTGAATGTATGTATCCTGCATGTAGTTCAAAACCAAAAAACCCTCCCTCCTACTTCTACAAACATCAGGGAAGCCACACAAAAACCCCCTGCAACACACATAAGCAATTAATGAAAGTAACAAGATGTAAAAATACTTAATCTATGTAATTTGATCCCTTTTAGCTGTTTTATAAAGTAATTCAGGCAGAGTTAAGACAATAATTCCATTGCAGACAATAAGGCAGTCATAAAACAGGGCAGGTAAAGCTATGACAATAATGAAATGATCTGAGTAAAGCCTATTATCTTCATTAATTTTCACTCACTTTCCACCACAGTGGGAAGATATTAACTTGCTAATATCTTCTATCCTATTCAAAAAGAAATGCATCCCTTGAGCGAATAAGCTAAGTTATTAATTTCTTTGGATCAGGATTTATAAAATAATAATTATTAATTAAATGTGTGCATAAAGTTTCTGGTTGCCGTCTTTAGATGCAAAATGTGACTGCTGTTCAAGAGAGCATCCTTGTCTGTACTTTAGAAACTCTAAGGTCTGCTAAGCACCTTGAAAAAGCCATATGTTTTTATAAAATGCATTAGTAGAAAAGGTTAAGTCATTTTACTAAACTTGTCTATTACTATAATTCTTTAGATATCTTCAAGACTTTCTGTAGTAAAGCGTGCTGCAGAACTGGTAGAACCATGGAACGTGGTAGAAATGTCACTATCAGTTTATTCCATTTAACAAACTGAATAATGGTTCTGCCATACCTAGGAACTCAACAAGAAATGATTCATGGTTTTGCTAAGAAAATTTGCCTAACGGTTGTGACTGGGGCTCAAAAACCAGTTTCTAAAATGAAAAAATCAGTTGCCATATTCCTTCTGTGGAAGCTCTAATACTCTCTTCTGAGAATGCAACATGACGAACTTGATTGATTTGAAACTTCAGGTTTCAAAAATATTTTGTCAATAAACGGAAAAAGTTAGGAGTTAATAGGCACAAATCAAATACCTAAACCCACGTCCTTTTATACACAGTTAGACTAAAAGTGTTGCAAACATGGGATTTTATTGTTCACATAGGAAAATAATTGCCTTCTGTAACATTTCTTGGGCCTAGTAAACCTCCTCTTACATTTTTGCCTGAGAAAATCTACAGCTTCCTAAATACATGCAAAGCTACAGACAAGCATTTAGTTGAGTGGTTTTTTCACGTGCTTTGAAGTCAGTTATTTTAAAGGAAAACTGAAAAGATGCAATGATCTTTAAAAAAGGTCTCAGGTTTTCATAAAAATCTGTAGAACACCAGTTTCTTTCATCCTTGTTTCATTATTATCCACAACTCTCATTCATTACCCTTTTAGTGACTTTCAAAAGAAAGCGTGTACCCATTCATGTGAAGCCTGTAAAAGAAAAACAGCCCAATTTTACTCAAGAGATCACTCAGCAAATTAAAGTTGCCCTATAAATTGTAAAACCTGTAATATTACTATAAAAGCTACTAAAAACCCAGTACTTACAAGACCTACTTTAGGACAGCTCAAAAAGCTTACTATTTATATGAACACAAGAGAAAAACCACCAAAACACCCCACTAAGAACTCACTCTCTTTTCCTTAACGTGTTAAGTAAAAATGCATAATGTAGTCCTCAAAAGTCTCCACTGAAGAATTTGTCCAGCACCAAAACCAGCATACCAAGGCATCAACAGTAATCAGCGGTCATATGCTTCAAGTATTTTCAATATCTGCAAACCAGCGATACGATCAGAGTCAGAAATTCAAATGAGTTAAACTAAAATGCCTGCGTTAACAAGAAATGTAACTATAGGAAGGTGAATTCTCTCACAAGATCTGTCTGCAGCAGATGATTAAAAAAAGTTTATCAAACTCTGCATTCAATATACTAGGAAAAAGATCACCAGAGAGTTCTCCTAGATGTAAAATTTTATTTCTATTGCAGATTCCCCTAAAACATGAGAGACTAGAATCAAGATAAATTTCAACTTCAATAACTATAAAAAGACTTAAATCTGTCACTCTGAAGCCATACAAAATAACTAAAAGAATCACAGGAGAAATGAGAATTATGACTTTGAGGCAAAGCACACATTCAGTGGACCCCAACTGACTAAAGTAGATTTAAACTGAACAACAATATAAATCCAAACCAGAAAATTACACATGTCCCAACGCATTTTAAATTCAGAGTAGCAATGATTTTGTTGTTAATTAATTCCAAAATATCTGAATTTCAACATCTTTAAAAATAAAAAGAGAACACTGAAAGGACATTTTGCAAATGTCTAATGTACTAAAAGTTCTAATACCAATACTAGAGATCAAGACTTAATTTCGTCTAGAATCTTACTCAGCAAGATTGGCGGGGGGAAGACAGCAGGTAATAGAAATAACTACATGATGTATCAGAATTTGATTTAAATTACACTCTAAGTTACACGCATTGCAATCCAAAACCATACCTACCAGTGATTATATTCTTCCAAAGCAAAAGCACATCAGAATGACGACTTTCTTATTTACATCAAGGGAAACAAAGCACAATAAATGCTCCAAAGACATTCTTGATGCCAAGAAAACTGAATCAAGTCCTTAATAGAACTTCCAGAGCCATAAATTTTGCACAGCTACAAAACCCAGATGAATAAATCTGATTTCTCTCATAGGCTTTGCTACTTTTACAGGTAATGGCTTGGTTCTCGTGTTGAGAGCATTAGGCACAGTGACTTAAAGAGCGGACTAAGGAAGTGGACTGAAAATAGTTACCACTTTTGAAAATCTAGCAATGTGTTGTTGTGTAAGATCAAGACTTCCAATTTGTTTGTCCCAAGGGCTGGTACTCTCCAAACAGGTGAGACATGAGGCAACATAGGAGGTAAATATGGGCTCAGACCATAGCTTAAAATATAAAATAAACTTAGCAATGAAGACTTGCTTCGAAAAAAACACCTGCAGTTAATTGATTTCTCGAAGCAATTTTCTCTATTACATCACAAGTGTAATGGGCTGAAGGTTTTTACCATTGGTAGCCGGTCTCCAGAACGAGAACTCTTCAAATATTGATTATCTAATACAAGGTTTTAAAACCCAAAACAAACAAAACAAAAAAAACACCAAAACCAAACCACTAAAAGAGTGCAAGCCAACCATCAACTAAAAAGACAATTTTTAAAGAGTAGTAGACAAAGTAGATGACACGTGCAACCCAAATAACTACATACCACCCCTAAAAAACCAACCAACACCATCCCCCAACCCCACCTCCCCCAAATCAAACAAAACACACCTAGAAGGTTGATGCCAGGAATCATTTTGTACCTGAGATGCCAACAGATTTTTCATCAGACCTTCCAAGTATCTACTCAGCAGAAGTCCTTTACTACCTCACGTCTTTCTGGTGTACACTGCACAGGACATAATCCTGACAGATGCCTGCTTATTCATTTATTTTCTGTACTGGTTACCATTAAAGCATGGACCTACATGACCAGGTAGCTGTACGTGCCTTCTGAATACACAATGCTAAAGAATATAATAATTTCTGGATTCTGTAGAGCAAGTACCTTATTTAACACTAGCGCATGCTAAAATAATTTCCACAGAGCTATTGATACTACGTAGATCTGCACTTTAATTCATTGCATAAGAGCTGGTTGGAAACAGTTGTAGCAGGAGATGCAACTGAATGAATGAGAACTCAAACACTGAATGAGCCAGACCTTTGACAAATTATCCAGTAAAGCTTACAGAAAAAGTCACTGAAATACTTTAACCTCGTGTATTTGAGTTTTATTTTAAAGCGAATAATAGCAAAAATACAAGCAGAGGTTTTTACCTGGCATGAACCAATGAAGCTCCATGAAAGCCAAGAATTATAAGAGCTAGAGTTAAAAAAAAACCAAACAACCTAACCCAACCAACCTAACAAAAACGCGCCAGAACACAAGAGGAACATCACATCCATTTAAAATAAAGGTGGCAAAAATTAAAGAAAAAGAAAAAAAAAAAAAAGAAAAAAAGAAAAAAAGATAAGTCAGACAACTCTGGCTGTGCAACACCTCCATGATCATACATGATCCAAACAGCCAGAAAGGGAATTTGGGCCTCTGTAGTGCAATTCTGTTCCCATTTACTGAGATGCAACTCCCCTTTAATTCACCGGAAGCAAAGCCTGAGAGATAGAGGGCAAACTAACTCCTTAGTTACACTACAGACCACTCCCATCGTTGATCTTTAAGACATGCAGATTCAGGGAAACTCTTACTGAGGATGAATCTCAGAGTACAAGTTGGCAGCTGAAATTTTCTAAAATTACCCCAAAATACACATTTACAAGTCCCTGAAAGCTTCTTCACCAGCTGAAACGATGTATGGGAAATTACATGGTGGAAGCTGCTGTTGCAGAATTGCAGTAAATGTGAATGATAGCACATATGTGACATCATGGTACAATACACATACAGCCCCTTTTAAAAAGTGGGAGGAAAGAAAATGAAAGAATTCACCATCGGGAACAAATACCCAAGTTCTTTTATCAAAACTTCAATGGAAGTCAAGTGATGAATTTCAAAAGGGAATTTTGCTTGGCTAAGGAGAATTTAAATAAGAAATGAATAGTGGGTCAACACCTTCACTTTTTATTAGGTACTTCACTGCCAAAATAAAAATCCTTCCTTCCTTCGTTTGCACATTCTGCATTCTGAACAGAATGAAAACCTGTCGGAAAATTATAAATTCTCTTAATGCTGCTATTTTGCATTAATATATTATGTTAGCCTTAAATTATCGTAGTGGACAAACTAGCTGAGCTGGCTTGCTTTCTACACTGATGCTCCCAAGGGGAAAATTCTGCTTGTTAAAGCTAAAATCTCTTAATGTTTCCCTGAAAGAAAATGTAGGGAGCATTTTAAAGCATTAACAATGTTCTTATTATCCCAATATAATGTTTACACAGGATAACAACTGTTACCACACAATAACTTAATACACAAACTAATACAAGTGTATTGTCTGCTAAGAAAAAAAAAGAGTCTTCCTCATGCTACATTTCAGACGCAAGCACGCTGTCCAAAGACCATTTATTCTCATGTGGGCTTATAAACTGTTCAAACTCCACTGTTTACTTGACACTTTTTGATACCTGGAAGGTGAGATATTGGAAGGGAATATATACTAAGTGGGGTTTGGGAAGAACCGAGCAGTGCCGTTGGCTTTGGCGTGCACCGTGCCTCCTTGCAAGAGTGGCAGAACTGCTGGTGCAGAACAGCAGCTGTGGAAGGAAGCGAGCGAGAACGCCCACACACAGCTTTCCAAACCTGGGATTTGCCTTTTTAGGTACTGTCTAGAGCTGCACTGATTCACTGAATGTATTTTAAAAATAAATACTGTGTTCAGTTTCCTGGATGCCCATCAATAAGAAGCCCCTAACACGCTGTGGGAGGAAAGATTAAAAAAAAAAAATAAAAAAATGAAGTAACTAAAAAGGAACTAGAACAGAATGTGGGTGTTTAGTATAACAAGTACGCTTTGACAGGAATGTAAGCAGTTTGCAGAAAGTATTTAACTTGATTGGCAGAAATCTCTTAGAAGCAAATTAGCGATGCAAACTATTTAAAGGAAAATTAGAAATACAATTTAAGCATATTGGGTACCCATTAAGGACTGAATTATTTAAAACCCATCATACAGCATGATCCAGCAGTCCTCAAACCTACTCATTTTATTTGGATCATTTATTTCCATCACAATTTAATCAAAGAAGTAGTTAAAGAGCAGGTTTGATGTGGCTGTATATATCATACTATGAATTAATGGCCAAACAACAATAGTAAGCAGTCATTGGTCTGCTAGAAGCAAAGCTTATGTATCTTCTGGTGTTTGACTTATGACTTTCCCCTGTACTAGAAAATCTGCATTGGCCTGAGAACTTTTCTGCCATGATACCTCAACGGCCCCTTTTTTTATGTGTCAAACTTTGTTAATTATAACGGTGAGAGCAACATGGGGTTACCGGCAGGAGTCTAGAATTAGTTTTTTTTTCTTGAATAAGATGACTTTTTGTTTCTTTTTCATTGTTACAGAGCAATAACCCAAAGAGATTGCTAACCTACTCTTACAGGCCATCCATTTTACTGTCTCAACAAATTCTGTATCAAATATTCCCATTTTTCTGGGTAGGAAAACCACCTATTTAGTAGCCATGAAAATTTGTTTGGCTATCAGAATGCTCAACCACTTGCTTTCATTTTCTTTATTAAAAACTGTGAAATAATTTTTTTCTATTGTTGTGAAGAATTACTAGTTCTAGTACCATTACCTAATTTAAGGGCGGAGACACTTTTGGGTTTTTTTAT